>CM068296.1:70115520-70602708 GCA_034768395.1 Linum lewisii | reverse complement strand
CAAATCCCATAAGAAAAAGGAATAAACCACAGAAGAACGAAGCGTGCTCAAAAGAATGATGTTCTAAACATTGAGATGAAACTCAGAGAAAAAGCACCAGATGCCTTGTTTGACACTTGAAAGTTTTTCTCATGAACGTGGAGAGGCTTATCCCAAAGTTTGAGCTAATTCCAACGATCATACCTCTCTACATATGATATTGAAGTTCGAGTTTCTAACAACTCGTCTGAGTTTTACGGTTTTGGGAAAAACTCTCTAAACGGGGGACAAATGTACTCAAAGAACATGCAAAGGCCAAGGGTAAATCATCATGTTAACATTGTTGTCATGTTGTACACACTTCCCGTTGTAATTTTTTTGCCAAAAGGTAAACAACATATTGAATAGGTAGTCCCATTGACGTCTCTCGATCATTCCTCAACCAAGAGTCCTCCAACGGTCTCAAAATTTGCATAGACCTTTCTTAAACTCCTTTATACATCACTGGCATCTCATGGCTCTAATTTGAGTACATTAAGAGCACTAATTAACCCTTAGAGCTAGCCATTTCTTGGTATCCTGATATGACCCAGCCCGGCTGCCCTAGTACCCGCAGGTACTCCTACACCCCGTCAGGGTCACCTGTCCGAGGCAGAACCCTAGGGCCCTACAAGAAACGTGTAGGACCAAGGGCAGGCCACCTACAAGCTCTCAAACCAAGGTATGAGATAAAATATAGACTAAGGACTCCCCTTACAGGTAGGAAAACTCAGAAGGAAGAAATGCCACTCCAGGCCATGCTGCTGGCCGAGTGTAGAAACCCTAGGGCTGAGGACAAGCCTCAGCCAGATCCTGGCCTAATCTCCAAGGGCCCTGAAGATGAGGCACACTCCAGAGACCCTCTAGAAGCATACATGGAGTATAGGAACATGAAAGCTCAAGAATACCTGGCCAAGAAGGGATGGCCACCCAAGACTGACCCGGAGCCGAGTCCTGAGAAGAATAGGAGCCCCTGGTTCCAAGGCACCACTCCTGGCCTGACCCTAGCCCATGAGAGCCACATATGGAGCTACCTAAGGAGATACCCGAAGCTAGGAGAGGAAGCCCCGAGCAGAAATGGAGAAGACCCCAGAAAGGCCCAGCCTCGATGATGACACTCGATTTGACGTGATTATCAGCCTCATTTAAGCGACATTTCTTTGCTTAAGACATGGTTTTTAGGGTAGAATAATGAATATTCAATCGATTGCCCTATCTCGTGCCATTTGTGTTACCTTGGCCCGTTTCGGGTCTATTTGATGGTTTTCTAGTGTTTTTATGTTAGCACAGGTTTTTGCCGTCAAATAAGTAACCAAGGACGTGTCTAAAGCATTGGAACATCGAGGAACTGAACCGGAATCAATCAAAGGAGCCAATCAAGTTCAAGCAAATTCCTGCCCGGATTACAAAGGAATTTTCACCGAAAATAACCTAGGGTTTTCGGCGAAAATATCATCACAAATCGGCTGTTGGCACTTGAAGGAATTTTCGGCGAAAGTGTCAAGTTTTCGGATCGAGAATAAAGTTCAGGAGAATCAGCCGGCGGGACTTCCATTTACAAGCAAATTTTCGGCGAAAATAGTTCATTATTTTCGGCGAAAATACTAGAAGAAATCCGGCTGGGCTAGGTTAAGTATAAATACTTAACCGGCGGCCCATGAAAAAAAAAACATAATTTTACATCAGAAAATACTTTTCAAATCAGAATCCTACGATTTTCTCTGAAGTTCTGGAGCGAAGAGTGAGAGTTCGAAGAGCCGGAAAGAGATCGTGACGCCATCCCTTTCATCTCGGAGAACCGGAGCTAGGAGTGTAGTTTACCGAAGATCGAAGTCTGTCAGAGTCGTCTAAATTAGGTTTTTCAGATTCTTTTCTGTTCTTCCTCTGGATGATGAACTCTTTCTTTGTCTTTGTTTCTTTTGTGATAAACATGAGTAGCTAAACTCGTTAGAGCTTAGACTAGATGAACCCTAAGTGACCCAGGGCTTTAAAGCGGTCACGGATCGGCGGTGATTAGATTCGAAATTCAATCAGTTTCTCATTCATGTTTGATTTGTTCTTCCTTGTTCATGTTTCTTGTCTGGATTGATCACCTAGATTAGATTCTGGTTAAGCTAAGGATAGAAGCGAACGCTCGCCTTACTTTAGAACATCGAACTGAACAATTAACCTTATAATTGGAGTGTGCTTTTCGTAGGAACCGGTTAGGGTTAATCCACTGCAAGAGTAACTCATTAATCATTAGTAATTGCACCAGTTAATTAAGTCGTTGCGAGAGGCGACCGTACCCGGGCGGCTAGTTAATCTTGGTAGTTAGAACGGATAGAGCGAACGTTCGCCAGTCTTAATCCTAAGGGTAAGGAGTTATGGTGGTGTCTTAGTAATTGATTGAATGAGAATCGAAATCCGCTGATCTGTTGATTGCCAATGCTCTGGGGAACGAAGGGGGATTCAAAGTCTAAGTTCGTTTGTCATCTCTGTTTTCAAACCCTAATTTACAATCTGCTTTAGTTTAATTTGTTTTAATTTCTCTGCATTTCTTAGAATTAGAAGTCGTGGAACTCGCACCACGCACAACTTGTCTGCATTCGGGTATTTTACCAGTTTTGAAGTAGTCAATCTTAGAAGACCCCTAGAATACGATCTACTTAGCTTCTATCTTTGTAGTATTTGATCACTGTTCTGCAGCTTGCATCAAATTGGCGCCGTTGCCGGGGACTTCTTTTGATTGTTCGAAAGAAGAACTGGCAATTTATTCTTCTACTTTCCATCTTTCACTTTACCATCCACTTCGATTTTACACTGGTTTTGTTTGTCTTTGTTATCTGTAGGTTTACAGGTGTATGCCTCACCGTCCTTGGACTCGCTCTCAAACCAAACAGGCTAAGAGTGCAGAGAGACCAAGCAGTTCTGCTCCACCTCTACGATCACAGATTCTGAAGAAAGGCAGATCCAATCCATTCATCACTCCGATCAAGATCGAGGAACTGAAGGAGAGTTCCTCATCTCCATCTTCACCTATACCGTCATCTTCATCCGCTTCATACACCGAGTCACTCTCACCTCCTCCATCTCCCGCCATGGATGATAGATTACCACCACCACCACCGAATGGCGATCAACCGCCGCCACCACCACCTGCACAAAAGAGTCTAGCATACTATAACAAGCCGAGCGCGACTAGCGTTCGATCTGCCATTGCCGTTCCGCGCATTGAAGGAGATCCTGACTATGAGATCAAGATTCCATTCTTGACTATGATCTCTAGGGATTTACAGTTTGAAGGCAGGCCCCTAGACAACTCGTGCACTCATCTTGCAGACTTCCTTGATCTCTGCAGCACTTTCAAGAGCGGAAACCTCGACAAAAACACTCTTTGTCTGAGAGCTTTCCCGTTCTCTCTGAAAGGCCCTGCTAAGAGGTGGCTTACTGGCAAACCACCTTGCTATTACACTGATTGGGATACTCTGGCTCAGGATTTCGTTGAAGAATACTTTCTTCCGGCCAGAACAACCGCCATCAAGGACAGCATCGCCAGATTCTCCCAGAAAGAAGGAGAAAGCTTGTATGATACTTGGAATCGATTCCAAGAACTTCTCTACACCTGCCCTCATCATGGATTCGAGCAGAGGCAGTTAGCTGAAATTTTTGCTCGAGGACTTCGAGAAGAATCTTCCAAGTGGGTCAATTCTCTAGCTGAAGGGGATTGCACTACACTAACACCCGAAGCTGCTCTTCTTCACTTCGCAAATTGTGCTTCCAAGTCAAGGAACTGGGAACAACAATCTGAAGGATCAAGGAGCAAGCTAGATCTCAAAGCTACAATCAAAGCAGAGGTAGAGAAGCATTTGAAGAAGTCTACCACACCGATCAAGCCGCTGGCAGCCTCTGTCTACGTTGCCGATTGCGAGTGGTGTGGAGCTTGCGCACATAACGGAGGCCGTTGTCAGAATTTTGGTAAGGCAGAAGTCTGGTCTGCCGAAGAGGTAAATTTCATTCAACAAGGCTTCGTCAATAATCAGAATGGTTATGCTGGCTACCATAACTTCAGACAGCAAGGGAACTATCAAGACAGACCTCCCTACAATGCCGACGCCAACCATAACCAGAACCAGAATAACCGCCCGGCTGGTCCAGCTCAGGATCAAACAGAGAATAATGTCAGTGACCTGGATAAGAAGCTCAGCCAGATCATCACAAGACTCGATGATCATGACAGTCAGTTCAAGGCTCAAGCTATTCTCAATCAAGAACAGATAGCATCTAGACAAAGAATTGAGCAAGCCGTGAACAATATCTCGAGCATGCTAGCATCTGGTCGACCATTTGGCCAACTTCCAAGCTAGACAGAGCCGAATCCGAGAAAGGAGCAAGCCAAGATGGTAACCGCTCGAAAACTCCCAAACTTAATTGATGATGCTTGTTCTGTCTTACGCAGGATCGCTGAAACTCCGGAGGAAGAAGAAGAACAGGAACCGGCACCTAAGGAGGATGATCCTCCTCTTACACCGTACGTCGTGAAGCCTCTTTTCCCAAGAGCATTGCTGCCAAATGCAAGGATCGAGACTGACATGAAGGGGAACAAGGAAGATATCCTGACATTCGTATTAAGAAACCTGCCTCTCCATATCCAGCTAAGTTATCTGATCCTAGTTCTTTTACTTTACCTTTGGTCATTAATGATGTTGAGATTGACTGTTGTTTTGTTGATCTAGGAGCGTCTGTTAATGTCATGCCTATGAGCCTTTTTGAAAAATTGAACCTAGGAGAACTTGAACCGCCTAGTATGCAACTTGTCTTTGCTGATAGATCACTTAAAACCCCTAAGGGAGAGATTAAAGACGTTGTTACTAAATATGGTCCGTTCACGTTCTTAGCTGACTATGTGATTATGGATACTAGTACATATGATTCTACCATTCTCATAGGTCGACCTTTCATGGCTACTACTGGAATGAATATTAACATCCCAAATGGTTCTTTAACTCTAAGGATCGGTAAAGAAATGAAAACGTTCCGTCTTAAAGATGGCATGAAATATGACTCTAAGATTGAAGAATCTCACTGCCTAGCTGTTGAAACTGTGGAGTTGACTCCGGTCAACTCCGTTACTAATGCTTCTTCCAGTGTCTCTAGATCAGTTGTTGCTGCAGATATTGAACAGGTTATTAAGAAGAAGCCAGAAACTCCGGTTCAGAAGCCGCCCAAGAAGAAGAAGGAACTGCAAGCCTCTTCTAAGCCACCGAGCACAAAACCGAGCAGACCTCAAGGAAAGAACAAGAAGACAAAGACCCAAATGGTCTGGAGGCCAAAAATTCCGCCATCTTCCACCGAGCCAGCTGCACCACCAATTCGTTCCGAGACATCGGCGCCGGAACAAGTATGGAGGGAGAAGCCGAAAGCATCTCCTAAGGAAGTACTGACGATCACCGATCCTGGTGATACCAAGCCGAAGATGAAAGAAAAGAAGAAGCCGACAGTCCTCATTCCTTCCATCGTAACACTCAAGAAGGATGACCTCTCCAGAGAGCTGTTCGGACCGTTCAAGATCATCGATCATCTTCCCGATGGACGTACCAAGCTCTTGCATGCAAACGGGAAGAGATTCACGCTTACCGGAGAAGTCCCGAAGCTGTACTTCATGAACTCCGACGTGAGCGTGAAGGAGAATCTGAGTTGGGATGTCTCCTAATACCGTCCAGGTATCGTCCAGCTCAAGGACGTTAATAAAAGAGCGCTTCGTGGGAGGCAACCCACGGCTGGAGTCCATTTTTGTTTTGTGTAAACCTTAGTGTTTTAGAGTCGTTCGGGGGAGCCAAAAGTGTCAGTTTGTTTGATTTATTATTTTTGTGTAGAGTCTGTGTGTCATAGAGTCAGTCGCAAGTTGATTGAGGTCGTTCCGATTTTTGTGGATTTAACTGTGATTTTCTGAAGTTGGCCGGATTTGCGAAAATATTTTCACCCGAGTAGTTCAAAATTTTCGGCGAAATCACCCTTGTTTTCGGCGAAATCGCCTTTTGAATTTTCGAACCAATTTCACTGTTTCATGTTTTCGGTCCGAAAAACCCATTGTATTTTCGCCAAAAATTTATTTGAAAATCGGCAGTGCATTTGAACGTCTATTTTCGGCGAAAACTCTTTGCTATTTTCGCCGAAAATACCTTTGAAAATCAGACAATTTTTTACTTCAAAAATCGGATTTCAGCCTCTCTCTCCTCACTTCTCATTTTCGAACCACAAAACAAAAAAACACCCCTCCCCTTTGTTCTTTCAAAACCGCCGACCACACCCATTTTCCCGCCAACGCCGCCGCCGTTTCCTTCGCCGCCGCCATTGCCGACCGTCGCCGCTCAACTCCCCTGCCTTTTCCGATTCCATTGAGCCCTAGAACTTTCAAATCGGAGCTCTGCAGCTCCAGTTCACCGAAACCCTTGTTTTTAGAGTTTTTCACCGATTCCTCCCAAACCGTTTGTTTTTAGCACCCATGGCTTCAAGGTAAGTTGTAGAACTTTTCAATACAAATCTTTTGACATATGGATTGCTGAATTTCGTTGGGGTTGACTTTCGGTTGACTTTTCGGTTTGCCTCGATTTGCGTGCCGACTATTTTCGTGTGAACTAGGTTAGCTGAGCTTGTAGAACTGTTCTAGCATGCTTAGGGAGTTCCATTTTTAATTTCCATATCATTTGATCATGTGTTGCTTGCAATAGGATTGATTCCTTGTTATGTTGACTTGTGAGAAATGTCGGTTTGACCATGAACTGTTTTTGATCATTTGGCTGCCTGATGTGCTCATTCTCGTTCATATTATTGTGTTTGTCATCTGAGATCATATTCTACCGTCGTTATCCACCTTGTGATAGTCTTGCCATGATTAGGGTTCAGTATGCTATAATGTTGACTTTCTGAATGTCGGTTTGACTTTTTGAACTCTGATTGTGCTTATCCGATTCTGGCTGTTCCTAAGTATGTATTTTACTGTCTATGATTACCGGTTACTCCAATTTGCTTATCCCCACTCGGTTTTCCACATTTCTTTGTGAAATTGAGTTTTTTCTACTAAGTGTGGGGTAGGGTTTAAGTTTGACTAATCTGGTTTCATTCTGGTTTTAGGAACACCACTTATGAGCGCAGGACTAAGGCGCGACTTGATGGCGCCTCGAGCTCAGGAGCTGCCGCTCCCGTTACACCCGTCGTTCTGGGTCCTCCACCCGCACTACCTCGCCGGGCTGGATACCATCGCACTATAGCTCGTCTCCCTGACTTCTACTTCGAGTGCTTCCAGAAGATCCAGCACATTCGTGGAGCTGACGTGCGCCCTCTCTCCATGGAGTCCCTGCACGAGCACGACGAGGACTACTACCAGAACGTGCATGACGCCCTAGCACCGGCAGGCCTCCTAGAGCTGACCACCATAGCTGCCGAGTTCCCAGACATTGCTCTCCAGGAATTCTGGGCGACCTTTGATCTGGATGAGCACAAGAGGAAGCAGCGCCAGAAGGTTGTGACCTTCTATCTTGGTGGGGTGTACAGGCAGCTCACCTACGATGAGTTTGCTGCTCATCTAGGAATCCCCTACGAGCATTATCACGATCATCACCTAGGCTGGGGCGACGATGATGACGATGAGGAGTACCACGCGCTCTGGAGCCATATGACTGGAGTGCCTAGTGATCGCCTCACGGGCCATGATTCAGTTAAGTCCCTCTCTCACCCACTCTTTAAATTTATTCATGTGGTTCGGCGTAGATCGCTTTTATATGTTCCAGATAAGGATCGCCACCATATCCTCAAGGAGGAGCTTATGCTTCTTCGAGCCATCCGAGAGAGCTACCCTCTCCACCCCGGCTGGGTGCTGGCACGCATCTTCCGCCAGAAGACCAGGAGGAGGACGCCACCTCATAGACTCCTGTGGGTAACTTCATAGGTCAGCTCATCCTCTCCTTCGGCATCAGCCATGAATATGGCCCGAACATTCCACGACACCGAGTTAGGACTGTTGGAGGAGACTTAGCGGTTGAGTATGACTTAGAACTCGACCTCAGTCCCCATGTAGCAGCAGATCCTCCACTCCAGCTTGTGGTCGAGTCGGAGGGAGAAGATGATGCTGAGCAGCAGCAGCCCCAGCCGCCGCCAGAATTCCAAGACTATATACCCTCGCCGCATCATCAGGCAGGGTATGCTCACCAGTCGTCCGCCGCACATTCCAGATACACACCAGGCGCCTCCCCAACAGCCCAGACACCACCCCGCGGATGTTGGAGAGTTGTACGACCGACTGCAGGAGTGGCGCATCACTAACAACGCCACTCAAGAGGCGCGATGGACTATTATGCAGCAACATATGCGCCGCGCCGACAGGCGGTATGAGGCACAGCTGGCGTGGCAATGTCAGCTCGGCGAGCACCTCCACCTTCCACCTCCCGGCTCACCTGACCAGCAGTGATCGGGTTGTATTCCTTTTCTGGTCTTTTCTTTTTATTTATTCTTTTCGGATTTCGATCTAACTTTTTTCTGTGTGGATCCGGGACACTTGTCCCGGTTTCCTTTTTATGTTTCATTTGTTTTTGTTTTGTAGGCAATCGGTAGATTCCCTTTGCTTCGCTTGGGTAGATTCCCTCCGCTCCGAGGATCCGTGCTCATCCCCTACACCAATCATCTCGGTCCAGGTTCTTCTACTTCACTCTGAACTCTAGAATTAGTCCTGTGAGGACACAGTCCGATTTAAGTGTGGGGTAGGATGCTAGAGAACCTTGCATGAACTTGATTGCCCTTGATTGTGTTTTGTGTGTGCCTCGTGATTCCATTCCAGTCTCTCTAGCATTAGAATGGCTCAGTTCTTGATTTTTGATGTTAAGTTGTTGTTCAACCCTTCATAATGATGCTTAGACTGCTTAACCTAGACTTGAGAACCAACTTGTATACTTTGATGCTAAATTGCCTGGTCGGAACAAAATTTTTAAAATCACACGTGTAGTTTGTAGCCTTGATTGCATGAAAATGACCGAATTCGACTAGCAAACCAACTATGAGCTTTTGATCCATTGCACGTAACTTGCAATTTTAATTCTTTCTGAGGGGTTTTCAGTTTACTTGAATGAGTTAGAATTTGCATGAGACCTACTCGAGACCACACGATGACACGAGTTCTAGAAGGATAGGGGCACCTAGATTCAGCTACTAAGCCAGATAGCCTACCAAACGATAAATCCACTAGGTTTAGACCCTTGAGCTTGGCCTGTTCTTTCGGTTCGATAATACATTACAGCCATTTCCCATTTCTTTCATTCCCCGTTGATCCCCTGTGGTTGTAGTTCTAGATTGACCTACCGGAAGTTGGTTTGTGGTAACCTGCCTATAGCCATTAAACAGGTGGTCTTAGCTAATATGTCCAGACGTGTAAATCCCTCTAGCAACTAAAAGAAAATCGGCACAAAAAGAAAAAAAAAAGTAAAGTAAGAAAAGAAAGAAAATTTTGAAAAAAAAAAGTGAAGAAAAGAAAAATCAAAAAAAGTTCAAAGTTTTAGTTCAATAAAACGTTCTTCTCCCTACAAATGGAAGAACGAAGTCAAAGAAAAGTTCAAAAGAAAGAAAAGAAAAAAAATCATGTAAAGACAAAGAATAAGTGCTAGGTTGCTTGAGGGTATCATAGGACGAGCGTTCATTATTCCACCCGTGTTTGGTTAGACGGTAGGAAGCCATGGATTAGATTCGAGGGAAGTTAGTCGAAAGCTGCACCGCACAAAGCCATCATCATTCATTCCCATCATCCATCTCATTACAAACCCAAGTAGTGTAGAATTCATTACGGTCGTAGCAGGGAAGTCCTTCTTGACTAGATACTCGTGTTGTCACAGTGGTGGAGATGTGGTCGAAATGCAAACCTATGACAGAATTCGGTAACAGAAAATGATCGAGAGCAGAAACACGTCCTTAAACACAGAGAGTGAGAGTTCCCATTGTACTATATATATCCTGTGTGAGGAGTCTGGTCAGTCAGGTCAAATTCGTGCATAATTGGTTGCTAATTACTTGTCGTGTGCAGTTTATTAGTGAGACCAGGTAGTTTGGCTGATCTGTATGCATGTTAGGTTTCTTGTTCTAGGATCGATCTGTCTAATAATTCATTGTGTTTGATTGAGCTCCAATTTAATCGATCTTATCATTTATGAAAATGAGCGTTTCTATTCAGTTTGCTTGAGGACAAGCAAAAGCTTAAGTGTGGGGTATTTGATGACACTCGATTTGACGTGATTATCAGCCTCATTTAAGCGACATTTCTTTGCTTAAGACATGGTTTTTAGGGTAGAATAACGAATATTCAATCGATTGCCCTATCTCGTGCCATTTGTGTTACCTTGGCCCGTTTCGGGTCTATTTGATGGTTTTCTAGTGTTTTTATGTTAGCACA
This sequence comes from Linum lewisii, assembly GCA_034768395.1. Classification (NCBI taxonomy): domain Eukaryota; kingdom Viridiplantae; phylum Streptophyta; class Magnoliopsida; order Malpighiales; family Linaceae; genus Linum; species Linum lewisii. The sequence goes on along the minus strand of CM068296.1, from coordinate 70,592,279 downwards.
GGTTTTTGCCGTCAAATAAGTAACCAAGGACGTGTCTAAGGCATTGGAACATCGAGGAACTGAACCGGAATAGATCAAAGGAGCCAATCAAGTTCAAGCAAATTCCTGCCCGGATTACAAAGGAATTTTTGCCGAAAATCACCTAGTGTTTTCGGTGAAAATATCATCACAAATCGACTGTTGGTAGCTGAAGGAATTTTTGGCGAAACCGATCAAGTTTTCGAACCGAGAAGAAAGTTCAGGAGAATCAGTCGGCGGGACTTCCATTTACAAGCAAATTTTTGGTGAAAATAGTTCATTATTTTCGGCGAAAATACTAGAAGAAATCCGGTTGGGCTAGGTTAAGTATAAACCTAACATGCATACAGATCACCTAGTGTTTTCGGCGAAAATACTAGAAGAGTGAGAGTTCGAAGAGCCGGAAAGAGATCGTGACGCCATCCCTTCCATCTCGGAGAACCGGAGCTAGGAGTGTAGTTTACCGAAGATCGAAGTCTGTCAGAGTCGTCTAAATTAGGTTTTTCAGATTCTTTTATGTTCTTCCTCTGGATGATGAACTCTTTCTTTGTCTTTGTTTCTTTTGTGATAAACATGAGTAGCTAAACTCGTTAGAGCTTAGACTAGATGAACCCTAAGTGACCCAGGGCTTTAAAGCGGTCACGGATCGGCGGTGATTAGATTCGAAATTCAATCAGTTTCTCATTCATGTTTGATTTGTTCTTCCTTATTCATGTTTCTTGTCTGGATTGATCACCTAGATTAGATTCTGGTTAAGCTAAGGATAGAAGCGAACGCTCGCCTTACTTTAGAACATCGAATTGAACAATTAACCTTATAATTGGAGTGTTCCTTTCGTAGGAACCGGTTAGGGTTAATCCACTGCAAGAGTAACTCATTAATCATTAGTAATTGCACCAGTTAATTAAGTCGTTGCGAGAGGTGACTGTACCCGGGCGGCTAGCTAATCTTGGTAGTTAGAACGGATAGAGCGAACGTTCGCCGGTCTTAAACCTAAGGGTAAGGAGTTATGGTGGTGTCTTAGTAATTGATTGAATGAGAATTGAAATCCGCTGATCTGTTGATTGCCAATGCTCTGGGGAACGAAGGGGGATTCAAAGTCTAAGTTCGTTTGTCATCTCTGTTTTCAAACCCTAATTTCCAATCTGCTTTAGTTTAATTTGTTTTAATTTCTCTGCATTTCTTAGAATTAGAAGTCGTGGAACTCGCACCACACACAACTTGTCTGCATTCGAGTATTTTGCCAATTTTGAAGTAGTCAATCTTAGAAGACCCCTGGAATACGATCTACTTAGCTTCTAGCTTTGTAGTATTTGATCACTGTTCTGCAGCTTGCATCACTCGAGCCCTAAACCGAGAGCCGGGCCGATCGGGAATACTTTATAAGGCTAGCCACCATGTGGCCCGAGCCTTTTGGCAAGTTCCTAGCCCCTGGACGAGCCCGGAGCATCAGGCCCCAAGGCCCGACGAAGGACCACCGTTTGAGAAGAAGCCCAGAGCCGAAGCAAAGCCCCAACCCGAGACTGGCGGACCCGACGAGTCCTAATCCCACCCGGACTAGGAAACCCTAAGTTGCCGGATTAGGGTTTTTGAGTGTTTTAGTCCTATTTGAGTTGTATTTTTGGTTTTAAGACTATTTAATTTTTTTTTCCTTTTTAGTCGGATTATTTAGGGTTTAGGATTCTATTTAGGAATATGACTCTTTATTTTATTCTTTTTTAGGGTAGTCTTTAGGGAGGAGAGCTTGTCCCTCACCTATATAAGGAGGCAGCCGGCCACCCTTTTGTTATGAACCCTTTTGAATAGACCCCCTTTTATAGAACTTTGTTCTTGAAACCCCTTATTATATCTGCATGTTGCGATACTGAAGGATCGACTTATCATCAAGAGTATCCTCCTCTTGAAGTGGCGCCCTCGACTTGATACTTCTGGTTCCTAGCTCGTTTATAGCTAGTGGGTCAAAGTCCTTTTCCATCCCGGTTCCGATGGTTTCTTCCTGTTGCGCGATCATCAGTTTGTGGTGTTTAAGGGTCGTCTACCCACAGTTGCAGCGGTTCACATTAGTTGGTATCAGAGCACGGTTCAAGCACAAGGACCACATCTATCCCAGTCTCCAGGTTTATCTTGGATTCATATCCTTTACTGCTTTTTAGAAAATAGCTTCGAAAATTCCCTTCTATTTCCATTCTTGTATTCAGTTTCAAGTTGTAAGGCAAAAGAAAATTGGTGGCCATCATACCATCAGCAAAACCCTAATCGAGGTTAAGAAAAAGAAAAAGAAAGCAAGGCCACCCTTGCCAAGTTATTTTCCTTTCGTTGTAAGTTTATTTCTAAGAAGAGGGGATAGAAAATTTGCTTCCGTTTGCTAGTACTAACCATGGCAGACGAGAGACTGGCCAACATGGAAGGCCACCTTCAGACTCTTGGAGCTACCTTAGTTGTCGTCCAAGAAACCCTAGCCAGGCCTCAAGCTGGAAGAGGACGAGACGAGCGCCGAGAGGACAGCCCTGAAGGCATAAACCGAAGAGCACGAAGGCTAACTCAGGAGATTGATGACGATGTGAGCAACCTCAAGCTCACCGTGCCCAAGTTTGCCGGCAAGTACAATGTCGACGAGTACTTGGATTGGGAGAGAACTATGGAGGATTTCCTCGAATGCCATCACTATTCGAAAAGAAAGAAGGTAATCCTCGCCACTCTTGAATTTACTGCCTATGATGCTCTATGGTGGAGCCAATTCAAGAGCCAGGTTCAAAGAGATGAGGAAGACCCCATCGAGTCATGGAGAGATCTCAAGAGGACGATGAGGAAGAAGTTTGTTCCTTGAACCTATATCCGAGACCTACACACCTCCCTCCGAAACATAAAGCAAGGCACCATGTCTGTGGAGCAATATACGAAGGAGATGTTGGTAGCCAGGCTCGACCTCAGAGAAGAACCCGAAGCAAGGATAGCCAGGTTTGTGGGTGGACTACACCCCGAGATCATGCATCAAGTCAATATACTTAACTATGTTGACTACAAGGACCTCAAAGCCCTAGCTAACCGTGTGGAGAGAGAGTTGAAGAAGGGCTACACGAGAAGACTAGCCAATACCCCATGGAGAGGAGACTCGAGTGCAAGCCAAGCCCCATGGAAGCCCAACCAGCCCCGAGGCTCCAACTCATGGCAAAACCCTAACCTATGGATTCAGCACCACCGGTAACACCTGCCCCACCTACTTCTAAGGTTCAAAACTCTAACCCACGTCCAAGTGGAATTGTATGCTTTAAATGTCAAGGTAGGGGACATATCTCAAAGGACTGCCCTAATCAACGAATGACGGTGATAAGAGAAGGAGGAATCAAGACAGATGATGAAGAAGATGAGAAGAAGGAAGAAGAAGAAGAATAAGATGAAGGAGAACAAGTTAAGCCAGAAGGGCTTCAGAAGTTGCAGGGTTAATCTCTAAAACCCTAACACCCGGCGCCCCGGCGCTGCCCGACCGAGCCTGACCAGCCCCGGCGCTGCCCGACCAGGCCTAACCAGCCCCGGCGCCCCAGCGCTCGGCCTCGACCCCAACTGGCGCTGCCCGACCAGCCTTGGCGCCCCAGCACCCAGCCCCGGTGCTGCCCGACCAGGCCCCGGCGCCCCAGCGCTCGGCCCCGATCCCGACTGGCGCTGCCCGACCAGCCTCGGTGCCCAAGCACCCAGCCCCGGTGCTGCCGACCAGGCCCCAGCGCCCCAGCGTTCGTCCCCGATGCCGACTGGTCCGCCCCGACCAGTCCTAGCGCCCCAGCACCCGGCCCCGACTTGTCACTGCCTGACGCCCCCCGGCGCATCACCACCCGAAGTGGCCCCCGACGGATCACCGTCCGACGAGTCCGGCGCGTCCCTGCCCGGTGCTCCGTCCCGATCCTACCCGACCCCGACTGCCCTAACGCAACGATGCCCGACGCCACCAACTGGCCGCCGCCTGACAGCCCCAGCCACCCCGACGCGTCATTGCCCGACGCCGCTCCCCACTGCCCGACGTGCCCTGGCCTACCCCCGGCACCTCCGGCACCCCCGTGCCCCGACCCGACACTTCACCGACGATCCCCTGTGCACCCAAGATTCAATGGGAGATCACCTCACGATGAATTTTCAGGGCTGTCCCGAGCGAAGAAGATCCGGATGTGGAAATGAGTGAGGAACTCTCACCGGACACCTCCCCAAGCCTTAACATTATTGTTGATAGTTTTTCAGGAGAAGGAGCTATGGAGACCGAAGAAGAAAGCGCTGAAGGACCCGAGCCTTGGTCCATCACTTACTCAAGTGACACTCCCCGGTCTGAAGCTGATGATGAGTCTTCCCTGGTCGTGGCCACTAAAATTGCTGAAGTTTGGAAGAGAGTGATGAGTACCAGGAGAGGACCCGAGTTGGATTTGGGGACAAATCCAAGGCAAGAAGAGGGGGATGATATGACCTAGCCCGGCTGCCCTAGTACCCGCAAGTACTCCTACACCCCGCCAGGGTCACCTGTCCGAGGCAGAATCCTAGGGCCCTACAAGAAACGTGTAGGACCAAGGGCAGGCCACCTACAAGCTCTCAAACCAAACTATGAGATGAAATATAATCTAAGGCCTCCCCCTGCATGTAGGAAAACTCAGAAGGAAGAAATGCCACTCCAGGCCATGCTGCTGGCCGAGTGTAGAAACCCTAGGGCTGAGGACAACCTTCAGCCAGATCCTGGCCTAATCTCCAAGGGCCCTGAAGACGAGGCACACTCCAGAGACCCTCTAGAAGCATTCTTGGAGTACAGGAACATGAAAGCTCAAGAATACCTGGCCAAGAAGGGATGGCCACCCAAGACTGACCCGGAGCCGAGTCCTGAGAAGAATAGGAGCCCATGGACTGCACAACAGTGAAGAAAAGTGTAAAGGGGTACCGAGAAGTAGATCATGAGGATGCCAGTGGAGGCAAGAGTGAAGTACCGACGGACAGTCATGGCGGGAGCTGAGGATAGCCTGAAACTGGAGAGAACCTCACAACACGATTAGAGTATTCAAAGTACAGAATAGACCACTGACTCAAGAACTACAACAGTTCGACACAAACTCAAAATTAAACAACTAATTCAAAAACTCAAAACAGACTCCAGACATGGGTTGCCTCCCATGAAGCGCTCTCCTTTAACGTCCTTGAGCTAGACGATACCTGGTTATGCACCCCAACTCAAAAGTTCCTTGAAGTCAAACAGCTTCTTCAAGGCTGGCGGTTTAGTTCCAAATAGCAAGTCAGAAGGAGCAAGATGCAGTCGATGGTGCTCAAGTAGATCCTTGTTCTGCTCGGATGACCTTTTCTTCTCAAACTTTCCTACTGGAGGAGGAAAGAGATAGTATGGTGTGTTATAATCGATGATTGCAGTCTGCTCCACACCAATGTCATCCAAGTTGCTCTGGAAGTTGAGCTCATACACCTCAGAATCATTGCCCTCCTCAGTTTCAGTTGTCTGAATTACCAATGTAGGTGACTCCTCGATATCCATGTGCTCATCTCTATCTGGAACTACAGGCTGGCTCGACGGAAGCACAAATGAGGATAACTCCTCAATATCCAGATGCTCATCTTCAGCTTCAATCAAGAGATGGATAAGCTCCACATCTTCATCTACCACCATTGTCAAAGATTCTTCATCAGGTACCTCTAGCTCACAACAGTCATGGGCTAGGTTATCATTTTCTTCTTCGACCAGCTCTCGAGAATCTTCTTCCATCAGTTGATACTGTTGCTCAATCTCGACGTTCACGACATTAGGAGCTCGTAGAGTCGAGAGGATCTTATTCAGCATAAAATCTGTATAAGACTCCTGTTGTTGGTACTGGTGCGAATGTAGATATTCCTCTTCGTAATCTCGGTAGTAGTGTGTAGCTTGTGGCTCTGGCCAAGAAGGCAAGGGTGGTGGTTCCTCATTCCAGTTTGGCATACATGGTTGCCATGATGTACTCCACTCTTGGTTGTAATCATTAAGTGGCATTCCATTATTGTACCATCCTTGGTTGTTATCGAACCTGTAGTCCTGCATCTCAAAACACAAGAGCACTACCCAAGTAAATCATGAAAAAGATGGGGAGAAAAGAGATGATAAAAGAGTGAATGAAAAGCTTAAACGCACAATGCCTTTCCTAGAAAAAGAAAAGTCCCCGGCAACGGCGCCAAAAACTTGATGCGCAAATTAATGCACACTAGTTTTAACTCAATGGATTTCTCCAAAGAGATCGTTTTTCCCTAGGGTCTTTCTTTTTCTATTACTCAACAGTTGTGGAATAAGCAATTCGGGTTTTCGTGTTGGGTTTGAAATGGTTTAAAAAATGAACTAAGTAAACTAAGAATGCAAATTGAACAAGCAAACAAGTGAAGCAGATTGGAGATTTGAATATAGACTAAGGCGTTTGTCCAGACTCGAATCCGCTCTAGCTCGATTAAGACGGATGATGCAATGCAATTTCAGTTTATCAGACTTGACGACTCGACACTTCCTTGGGTAATCTCTACTCCATGGTCAGGACGCAGAGAAACTATCCTATCAAACCTACAAGTTCCTATGGTCAAGATAACTCGCAAATCGTCAAGAATGCACGAAGAACAGTGAAATGCCACAAAGATATGCAAAGAGATTAGTTTCACCGGCCCTATGGTCAAGACACCGGCAACCCTAACGACCTCCTAAACTCTAGAATGATCACGTCCATGGTCAGAACCGCAAATCAAAGATGAAGCAAAACCTACGATATGGTCAATCAACGGATTCTTAGAGCTTCAAATTAGGGTTTAAGAGAAAACTCATCACATGCCTGAATAAACCTCAATTAACATTAACGGGTTAGAAACCCGACATCATCCATACAAAATCTCACTAGAGTTTCATCTAATCTGAACAAACTAAAGAGTTTAGCTCGACATCACTACAGAAGAAATAACAGAAACAATGGAGAAGAAAACCGGAGAAGAAGACATCTTACTCCGAGAAAACCTAATCCTGATGAATCTTCAGAACTCCTGAGTTAATCCTCGCTTTTCCTCGCTTAATCGTCACTTCAAAGCTTCAAAATCCTCCTCCGAGAGTGTCTGGTTCGTCGAAATCAGAATAGAATGAAGTCTGTCCGTCTCTCCCTCGAAAACCCTGTTTTACTCTCCGAAATCCGTCCTGGGAAAAAGTGCGCCCGACGGCACTTAAAAAGTGCGCCGGCGCACTTTTCCATGAAAATGGCGCACTTTTTGTGGCCGATGGAAAATTTACAGGACGCCAAAAATAAAGTGCGCCTGGCGCACCAGAAAAGTGCGCCGGCGCACTTTTCATGGATTTAGGCGCACTTTTGCCCCTGGAAATGACCTTCAGCTCTTTTGATGATTCCCGCTCCGTTTGAACTCCAAATTGATCCCCGTTTGAAGTGCCGAGCTCGTAGAAAAGTTATCCACAACGTGGTAACCTGAAATCTCAACAAAAACAACTCGAAACAACATCAAATTGCCCAAAAGAGGGCCAACGGGAGATAAAACATATTTTTCATAAAAGTCATTCAAGTTCATCACAATTCGAAGTCAAATAAGGGGAATGTCGTTCAAATGTGGCGAGATAAACGCGGTAAATCTAACGTCATCAAATCACCCCACACTTAAACGTTTGTTTGTCCTCAAACAAGAACTTTACCACAACAATGCACCAACTTGAATGAGCAAACCGAAAACCTCTTGGTTCCTAGAAAGATGTATACGGTGCTTCTACCAAACAAGATGATTACCCAACTAACCACACAATTAAGAACCAAACTTTTGCCAGAGCGAAAGAGGAACAAGACTTTAACGAGCTAGTGAACAACCTGACTTGGTAAAGGCAAGACAACGCTTACTTCCGCAACACTTACTCTAGAACGCAACCGGACACTTGCTAGATAAGGAAACACGACTAGAACAAAATTAAAGAGCATTTCATTTTTCTCTTCATCTTTTTTTTTCTTTCTTTTTTTTTCCTTTTTTTTTTCGAATGGGCGGTACAGTGTGGATACTACCGGGTACGGAGCAGCCGGAAACCTTTGGAATTCCGCGTTATCCTAGACCCCAGCCACGATCGGGAGTAGGTTAGAAGAAGAATGCCACATTGAGACTTCCCTTTGGGACTACAGCAATGGGCAGGCACGTATGCCAGCTCGTGAATCGACCCACAACTTCAATACCAAACCATTCATTTTTCAGATTTTCTTTGATTGGGAAAATCAAAAACAACTTAAAGCACGAAATTAAAAGATCCCTTATCTAGACTCGATCCAGGCATTGAACTAGAGAATTCGAGCATCAGACAGACCAAGTCTTACACATTAACAAGTCAACTGTTCACTAACACGATAAGGGCAAGCTCCTAGACTACTAAGAGCAAGAAGAATGGGAGATGGTCATAATTCAGGTTCTCACACACACATTTGGTTAAAGCCAAAGCACCACATCAATCTCACCATATGGAATACAGTAGGCAATCCAAGAAGTTATTAAGCAATGTGGAAAATTACTTGCTACCGAGAATGGGAAGTTGTGAAAGAGTGACAAAACAAGGCACAATCACCGCCCATTACTTGGCAAAACATGCAAACAAACACCCCACCCCACACTTAAATTTGATATTGTCCTCAATGGACTGCACAACAGTGAAGAAAAGTGTAAAGGGGTACCGAGAAGTAGATCATGAGGATGCCAGTGGAGGCAAGAGTGAAGTACCGACGGACAGTCATGGCGGGAGCTGAGGATAGCCTGAAACTGGAGAGAACCTCACAACACGATTAGAGTATTCAAAGTACAGAATAGACCACTGACTCAAGAACTACAACAGTTCGACACAAACTCAAAATTAAACAACTAATTCAAAAACTCAAAACAGACTCCAGACATGGGTTGCCTCCCATGAAGCGCTCTCCTTTAACGTCCTTGAGCTAGACGATACCTGGTTATGCACCCCAACTCAAAAGTTCCTTGAAGTCAAACAGCTTCTTCAAGGCTGGCGGTTTAGTTCCAAATAGCACGTCAGAAGGAGCAAGATGCAGTCGATGGTGCTCAAGTAGATCATTGTTCTGCTCGGATGACCTTTTCTTCTCAAACTTTCCTACTGGAGGAGGAAAGAGATAGTATGGTGTGTTATAATCGATGATTGCAGTCTGCTCCACACCAATGTCATCCAAGTTGCTCTGGAAGTTGAGCTCATACACCTCAGAATCATTGCCCTCCTCAGTTTCAGTTGTCTGAATTACCAATGTAGGTGACTCCTCGATATCCATGTGCTCATCTCTATCTGGAACTACAGGCTGGCTCGACGGAAGCACAAATGAGGATAACTCCTCAATATCCAGATGCTCATCTTCAGCTTCAATCAAGAGATGGATAAGCTCCACATCTTCATCTACCACCATTGTCAAAGATTCTTCATCAGGTACCTCTAGCTCACAACAGTCATGGGCTAGGTTATCATTTTCTTCTTCGACCAGCTCTCGAGAATCTTCTTCCATCAGTTGATACTGTTGCTCAATCTCGACGTTCACGACATTAGGAGCTCGTAGAGTCGAGAGGATCTTATTCAGCATAAAATCTGTATAAGACTCCTGTTGTTGGTACTGGTGCGAATGTAGATATTCCTCTTCGTAATCTCGGTAGTAGTGTGTAGCTTGTGCTCTGGCCAAGAAGGCAAGGGTGGTGGTTCCTCATTCCAGTTTGGCATACATGGTTGCCATGATGTACTCCACTCTTGGTTGTAATCATTAAGTGGCATTCCATTATTGTACCATCCTTGGTTGTTATCGAACCTGTAGTCCTGCATCTCAAAACACAAGAGCACTACCCAAGTAAATCATAAAAAAGATGGGGAGAAAAGAGATGATAAAAGAGTGAATGAAAAGCTTAAACGCACAATGCCTTTCCTAGAAAAAGAAAAGTCCCCGGCAACGGCGCCAAAAACTTGATGCGCAAATTAATGCACACTAGTTTTAACTCAATGGATTTCTCCAAAGAGATCGTTTTTCCTAGGGTCTTTCTTTTTCTATTACTCAACAGTTGTGGAATAAGCAATTCGGGTTTTCGTGTTGGGTTTGAAATGGTTTAAAAAATGAACTAAGTAAACTAAGAATGCAAATTGAACAAGCAAACAAGTGAAGCAGATTGGAGATTTGAATATAGACTAAGGCGTTTGTCCAGACTCGAATCCGCTCTAGCTCGATTAAGACGGATGATGCAATGCAATTTCAGTTTATCAGACTTGACGACTCGACACTTCCTTGGGTAATCTCTACTCCATGGTCAGGACGCAGAGAAACTATCCTATCAAACCTACAAGTTCCTATGGTCAAGATAACTCGCAAATCGTCAAGAATGCACGAAGAACAGTGAAATGCCACAAAGATATGCAAAGAGATTAGTTTCACCGGCCCTATGGTAAGACACCGGCAACCCTAACGACCTCCTAAACTCTAGAATGATCCACGTCCATGGTCAGAACCGCAAATCAAAGATGAAGCAAAACCCTACGATATGGTCAATCAACGGATTCTTAGAGCTTCAAATTAGGGTTTAAGAGAAAACTCATCACATGCCTGAATAAACCTCAATTAACATTAACGGGTTAGAAACCCGACATCATCCATACAAAATCTCACTAGAGTTTCATCTAATCTGAACAAACTAAAGAGTTTAGCTCGACATCACTACAGAAGAAATAACAGAAACAATGGAGAAGAAAACCGGAGAAGAAGACATCTTACTCCGAGAAAACCTAATCCTGATGAATCTTCAGAACTCCTGAGTTAATCCTCGCTTTTCCTCGCTTAATCGTCACTTCAAAGCTTCAAAATCCTCCTCCGAGAGTGTCTGGTTCGTCGAAATCAGAATCCAGAATGAAGTCTGTCCGTCTCTCCCTCAAAAACCCTGTTTTACTCTTCGAAATCCGTCCTGGGAAAAAGTGCGCCCGACGGCACTTAAAAAGTGCGCCGGCGCACTTTTCCATGAAAATGGTGCAATTTTCGTGGCCGATGGAAAATTTACAGGACGCCAAAAATAAAGTGCGCCTGGCGGCACCAGAAAAGTGCGCCGGCGCACTTTTGCCCCTGGAAATGACCTTCAGCTCTTTTGATGATTCCCGCTCCGTTTGAACTCCAAATTGATCCCCGTTTGAAGTGCCGAGCTCGTAGAAAAGTTATCCACAACGTGGTAACCTGAAATCTCAACAAAAACAACTCGAAACAACATCAAATTGCCCAAAAGAGGGCCAACGGGAGATAAAACATATTTTTCATAAAAGTCATTCAAGTTCATCACAATTCGAAGTCAAATAAGGGGAATGTCGTTCAAATGTGGCGAGATAAACGCGGTAAATCTAACGTCATCAAGGGGATAGAAAATTTGCTTCCGTTTGCTAGTACTAACCATGGCAGACGAGAGACTGGCCAACATGGAAGGCCACCTTCAGACTCTTGGAGCTACCCTAGCTGCCGTCCAAGAAACCTTAGCCAGGCTTCAAGCCGGAAGAGGACGAAACGAGCGCCGAGAGGACAGCCCTGAAGGCATAAACCGAAGAGCACGAAGGCTAGCTCAGGAGATTGATGACGATGTGAGCAACCTCAAGCTCACCGTGCCCAAGTTTGCCGGCAAGTACAATGCCGACGAGTACTTGGATAGAGAGAGAAGTATGGAGGATTTCCTCGAATGCCATCACTATTCGGAAAGAAAGAAGGTAATCCTCGCCACTCTTGAATTTATTGACTATGCTGCTCTATGGTGGAGCCAATTCAAGAGCCAGGTTTGTGGGTGGACTACACCCCGAGATCATGCATCAAGTCAATATACTTAACTATGTTAACTACGAGGACCTCAAAGCCCTAGCTAACCGTGTGGAGAGAGAGTTGAAGAAGGGCTACACGAGAAGACCAGCCAATACCCCATGGAGAGGAGACTCGAGTGCAAGCCAAGCCCATGGAAGCCCGACCAGCCCCGAGGCTCCAACTCATGGCCAAACCCTAACCCTAGGAATTCGGCACCATCGGTAACACCTACCCACCTACTTCTAAGGTTCAAAACTCTAACCCACATCCCAGTGGAATTGTATGCTTTAAATGTCAATGTAGGGGACATATCTCAAGGGACTGCCCTAATCAATGAACGATGGTGATAAGAGAATGAGGAATCAAGACAGATGATGAAGAAGATGAGAAGAAGGAAGAAGAAGAAGAATAAGATGAAGGAGAACAAGTTAAGCCAGAAGGGCTTGAGAAGTTTGCAGGGTTAATCTCTAAATCCCTAGCACCCGGGGCCCCGGCGCTGCCCGACCGGGCCTGACCAGCCCCGGCGCCCCGACGCCCAGCCCCGGCGCCCTAGCGCTCGGCCCCGACCCTGACTGGCGCTGCCTGACCAGCCTTGGCGCCCCAGCACCCAGCTCTGGTGCTGCCCGACCAGGCCCCGGCGCCCCAGCGCTCGGCCCCGATCCCGACTGGCGCTACCCAACCAGCCTCGGCGCCCCAGCGCCCAGCCCCGGTGCATGTTGCGATACTGAAGGATCGGCTTATCATCAAGAGTATCCTCCTCTTAAAGTGGTGCCCTCGACTTAATACTTCTAGTTCCTAGCTCATTTATAGCTAGCGGGTCAAAGTCCTCTTCCATCCCGGTTCCGACGGTTTCTTCCTGTTGCATGATCATCAGCTTGTGGTGTTTAAGGGTCGTCTGCCCACGGTTGCAGCGGTTCACATCATATCCTTACTTGGTGCTTCCTCTTATTGTTCATGCCTCAAACGACTTTCAGTTGATCCGAAGCATGGTCAAGACCTTCCTTTAAACCTTAATCACATATTGAACCATATCTAAATAATTTTTTTTAAAGTCTAGTAGGAATGAGATATTACAGTTTGGTCTAATAGTCTCTAAGTAATATAGTGAAACTCTATAAAGAGTCTCTGGGCTATGTAAGTGTATGTCCAATTAGATTATCTTTATGCCTTGCACATATGAACAAAAATGTGATTTTGAGATTCTAACAAAGAACGTGAGTCATTCTAGTCTCTAGAGTCTAGGAAGTCGTTAGGATCTGTCGGTATCTTGACCATAGGATCGGTAGACCTAATCTCTTTGCATTATCTCTATGGCATTTCATCGAACACCTTGTATGTATTCTTGAGAATTCTTAGATTGTCTTGACCATAGGAACCTTTGAATCTAATAGGATAGCGTCTCTGCGACCTGACCAAGGAGTAGAGATTACCTAAGGAAGTGTTGAGTCATCAAGTCTGTTGAAACCAAAATTGCATTGCATCATCCGTCTTAACCGAGCTAGAGCGTATTCAAGTTTGGATAGCCGTCTTAGTCATACTTTTAAACCACAACTTGTTTACTTGCATTACTTGTTTAATTTGCATTCTTAGTTAATTAGTTCACAACCATTTGAAAAACCTGATGGGCCCAGCCTGGCGAAATCCAAGGGCCCACATGGCGTCCTGGACACAGCCGCTAGTGCTGAGAAGTTGGGCCTAGGCGACAGCTCAGATGGGCTAAGCAAGCAAGCCCAGGAAGCAAAGGGAGGCCCAAAGCGACGGCCTAGTCTCGGCGGCTCTTAGGGTTCCAAGGCAAGACGAACACGTGTCAACATCCTACGGAGGCTACAAACGAGTGGCCAAGATTCAGCCTTGGCAACCAAGACAGGGGTACTATAAATACCCCCCGTACACCCCATTAACCGGGGAACAACACTTTGACCCAGCGGACAAAACGCTCTGCGGTACGTTACTCGCTTCCCTTCCCATTCCTTAAACTGATCGCCTCCCTTTCCCTTGAACTAACTACCCCCTTCATTACTTACGAGGTACACCACCCCCGGAAGACCAACAGGCTTGGGCTTCCATTATTGGGCCAGGCGACGAGGCTGGAACAAAACCAAACGACAAAACCTCGAATAGCTTAACCCACAACTATTGAGTAATAGAAGAAGAAAGACCCAAGAAAATAACGATCTCTTTGGAGCAATCCATTGAGTAAAACTAGTGTGCGTTAATTTGTGCATCACTTCTATCTTTCTGCCAATTGATTTTGTACTTCAATTTGGGAATCTTTTAACATTTCATAAGATTCAAACTTTTGCTTCATTAACACTACAACAGAGAGTTTATTTTGACGCAGGCCGTCTGCGACTAAGCCCGTCGCAGATGGATTCTTTTGTCACGGTCAGAAATTGTCTGTGACAGCTTTGTCGCAGGTGGCCTGCCAGCCTATTCAAATTACCGTGTTACTAGCTAAATTCAGGCCCATTTGTGTGATTAAATTCCGGCCCAGCCAGCCTATTCATCCAATCGGGCAGACCACTAAGAACTGGGTCATCCGAGGTCTGGGCCAGCCCACCAAAAATGCCCACTCGGGCTAGCTGATGACACTCGATTTGACGTGATTATCAGCCTCATTGAAGCGACATTTCTTTGCTTAAGACATGGTTTTTAGGGTAGAATAACGAATATTCAATCAATTGCCCTATCTCGTGCCATTTGTGTTACCTTGGCCCTTTTCGGGTCTATTTGATGGTTTTCTAGTGTCTTAGCGTAAGCACAGGTTTTTGCCGTCAAATAAAGTAGCCATGGACGTGTCTAAGGCATAGGAACATCGAGGAACTGAACCGGAATCGATCAAAGGAGCCAATCAAAGTCAAACCAAAATCTGCCATTCACACTTACAGTTTTGGCGAAACCAGGCCTCCAGTTTTGGCGAAGATAGCAGTGTAAATCAACAGATGCCAAGAGAAGGATGGTTTCGGCGAAAAGATCCCAGGGTTTTCGGCGAAAATGCAAGGGAAAATCAATGGCGCCAACAGAAGGATGGTTTCGGCGAAACCATTCAACTGCTCAGACCGAAAATAATGAACAGCCGGCGGAGCCCTGAACTCAAGCCAGTTTTCGCCGAAACTGTCCCTATGGTTTTGGCGAAAATCCCTTCCAAATCCGGCGCTGTATTGGAAACCCTAAAACGTACCTATTTAAAGAAGCGGCCGGCAACATCACGAAAAAACAACAACACACAACAATTCATTATTCTTATTTTCTCAAATCAGACTTTTGAGAGTCAGCCGACCCTAGGGTCGATAGATAGAGTTTAGAGAGTTCAAAGATCCGTGAAGAGATCGTGACGCCATCCTTCCACCTCGGAGAACTCGGAGCTTAAAGTTGAAGATCCAGGAGATTGAAGCTTCGCGGGAGTCGTCAGAATTAGGTTTTTCAGTTCTTATCTGTTCTTCCTCTATAAGATGATCTTCATTGTTGCCTTTGATTTTCTTGTTTCTGATATGAGTAACTGAACTTGTAGAGCTTAGATTAGATGAACCCTAAGTGACCCAGGGCTTTAAAGCGGTCACGGATCGGCGGTAATTAGATTCGAAGTTCAATCAGTTTCTCTTGCATGTTTGATTCGTTCTTCATTGTTCATGCTTCTTGTCTGGATTGATCCCCTAGATTAGATTCTTGTTAAGCTAAGGATAGAAGCAAACGCTCGCCTTACTTTAGAACATCGAATTGAACAATTAACCTTATAATTGGAGCGTGCCTTTCGTAGGAACCGGTTAGGGTTAATCCGCTTCAAGAGTAACTCATAAATCATTAGTAATTACACCAGTTAATTAAGTCATTGCGAGAGGCGACCTTACCCGGGCGGCTAGTTAATCTTGGTAGTTAGAACGGATAGAGCGAACGTTCGCCAGTCTTAAACCTAAGGGTAAGGAGTTATGGTGGTGTCTTAGTAATTGATTGAATTAGAATTGAAAACCGCTGATCTTGTGATTGCCGTTGCTCTGGTGATCTAAGGGGGATTCGAAATCTAAGTTCGTCTATCTTCCCGTTAGTCAATCTTTTAATCTTTCTGTCTTTTGTTTTCCTTTGCTTAATAGATTAGAAGTCGTGGAACTCACACCACGCACAACGTGTTTTAACCTGAGTAATTTGCCAGCTTCTTCAAAGTAGTCGATTAGAAGAAACCTCGAGTCGAATACGATCTGCTATACGCTTTTTCTTAGCATTAGTAGTTATTTGGTTGAACGCATCACAACGACACGCTCACCAAATTGGCGCCGTTGCCGGGGGACTCTTCTAATTGTTTGAAAGAAGAGTTGGCAAATTATTCTTCTACCTTTCCGCCTTACCATTTAATTTTCCTCCATATTTTCATGATTTACCTGGGTAGTGTTTTTGAGTTTTAATTATGCAGGATTACAGGTGGGATGACCAGTACCAAGAGTGGTATGTCGATGAAGCACCGTATATTGAGGATAATCAAGAGATGTATATGCTAGCTCATCAGCATCGACAATAGACGACGAGAATAGAATCCTTCTTGGAGAATATCTCTACAGAGCTACAAGCTCACAAAGAGATAGACTCCCAAGTTCATCAAAATCGACAACAGACGGCAAGAGTAGAATCCGCCTTGGATGATCTCATTTCGAAGCTGCAAGCTCGTCTCACGACGGACATCAAGCTTGAGCAACCAAATCAATTAATTGAAGAACACGCTCAGGAGATGTTCGAAGAAGAAGCATCTGATGAAGAATCCTTGGCGGTGGTGGTTGATAAAGACAAAGAGCCAATCCATCTTGAAGTTGAAGCCGAAGAGGAGCACGAAGAAATCAAGGAGATACCCTCACCTACACTTCCGTCGAGTCAACCTGTAGAGAAGATGGAGCTCATTGATCATGCCCGCCGTACTACCTCTTTCCTTCTCCGGTAGGAGAATTCGAGAAACTGGTCATCCAACCAGAACCACGATCTACTGGAACACTACCGGTTACATCATCCTGCTGGAGTGCTACATGGCACTCAACCGCTGGCCTTGAAGAAGACGATTGACTTCAAGGAACTTCTGAGTTGGGGTCCCTAACAGGTACCGTCCAGCTCAAGGACGTTAAAAGAGAGCGCTTCGTGGGAGGCAACCCACGGCTGGAGTCCGTTTTTTAATTTTTGAGTCAGTCTTTTTCGTCGTTCGAGTCAGGTTCGGGGGAGCCAAAGTGTTAGTTTAATTTCCTTTCGTTTTGATTCGTTTCGGTTGGGTTTTGAAAAAAAAAAGTATTATCGGTAAAAAATAATAAATTTATATCCGAAAACTGCAAACAGTGAACGTCTCATTATTTTTGCCAATTTCCGAAGAAGTTTTCGGCGAAAATATTATGAAGTTTTCGACGAAAATTTGTTCTGTTTTGAAAATCAGATTCCTTTTTTCGGCCCGATTCTAACGCATACTTGATCGTCCAAATCGGAGCTCTGTAGCTCCAGTTATGCCCGAAACAAGTTTTTCACGTTTTTAGCCAACTTCGTCGCTTTCCGTCCATTTTCTTGAGTCGTGTCTAAAAGGTTAGTTGTTGGGTTTTCAATTTCAAATCTTTTGACATATTGATTTTTAATTTCGACGAGTTTAATACCGGTCTACCTCATTTTGCGTGTCTGCTATTTCGGTGTGATTTTTCTGAACTAATTGAGCTTGGATGATCTAGATTGCTCTAGGAGTGTCGTGCCGTGAATTTGAAAAAAAAAAGTCAAAATATTTTCAAAATTTCCCTTAACCTTCTTTTTTCGACTTTTATTCTGTGTGGATCTGGGACACTTGTCCCGGTATCCTTTTGATCTTTTTGTTGTTTTTGTTTTTGTAAGAACTTGAGTAGCTACTCCGCTCCGCTTCGACGCTCGTGTTCATCCCTACACGACCATCACCATCCAGGTTCTTTGTATCTCTCTACTCTAGATTAATTTTGTGAGGACACAGAACCGTTTAAGTGTGGGGTAGGATTCTAGGACTATGCATGATCTTGTTGCTATCTATGATTCTGTGCTATCTATGATTCTGTGGTTCAAGCTATCTATGATTCTGTGCTATCTATGATTCTGTGGTTCAAGCTATCTATGATTCTGTGCTATCTATGATTCTGTGGTTCAAATTTGAAATTTCTCTTGCATAGAATTGCTCAATTCTTGACTTGTGATGTTAAATTGACTTTAATTTTGAACAATGACGTCTAGACTGTTCCACTTAGAACCTGTAACCAACGTGTCGAAACTGATATTAAATGAGTCTAGGTCAGAACAGATCATAAATCACTTCAGTAGTTGAAACTTGAATTAATTGAACTGATTGGTTTGTTAATAACAAAGCTCGATAGCACCGTTCTAAGATGATAGATGCTAGCTTCTTCCATGTTTTTCACTCCATATTTGATCACCTGTGATTGTGGCTTGAGATTAGATGGAAATCCAATTCGAAATCTTGTGTAAAAAGTTATAACTAGCTAGGATTAAGTGGCTAAATTGTTAAATCAAGTAATAAAGTTGTGCAAATCAATGCTAAGTTCTTTAAAGTGCTAAAAATAAAGCTAGGCAAGCCCGACACCTAAGTGAAGTGTTCGGGTTGAGCACTAGCATAAGCACAAATACTGTGAGCTAGGCAGGTCCAACACCTAAGTGAAGTGTTTGGTATCGAGCACTAGTATGCAGTAAATCAATTGAAGGAAGAAATTGAACTTGAAATAAATTGTTGTTTAAATCGGTCCTAGCTAGAACATGTAACGCACAGATCTAGAAACAGATGAAGTCGAGTCGATAGCCACGTCACTTTTCCTACCTCCGCGTCCACATCATGGCTAGAGCTTAAAGTCTTTTCTCATTAGAATTGGTGTTATCGTAGTCGGTTAATTATGATTAATTGTTTTACCAAGAAACGAGCTTTGTTAAAACCACTACTTGAAATGTGCAGAAATTAGTGAGATCGAAAACTTGTTTCGTTAATGTTCTTGCATGTGTAGGTCACTCTTTCTACGTGGAACAGTCTAAACCAAATTGTTAGAATTGAATCTCGGTTTAATCTCGTGTCATTGGTGATTTTGAGTGTGTTCTAGTTCAGTTTGCTTGAGGACAAGCAAAAGCTTAAGTGTGGGGTATTTGATGACACTCGATTTGACATGATTATCAGCCTCATTTAAGCGACATTTCTTTGCTTAAGACATGGTTTTTAGGGTAGAATAACGAATATTCAATCAATTGCCCTATCTCGTGCCATTTGTGTTACCTTGGCCCTTTTCGGGTCTATTTGATGGTTTTCTAGTGTTTTTGCGTAAGCACAGGTTTTTGCCGTCAAATAAAGTAGCCATGGACGTGTCTAAGGCATAGGAACATCGAGGAACTGAACCGGAATCGATCAAAGGAGCCAATCAAAGTCAAACCAAAAATCTGCCATTCACACTTACAGTTTCGGCGAAACCAGGCCTCCAGTTTCGGCGAAGATAGCAGTGTAAATCAACTGATGCCAAGAGAAGGATGGTTTCGGCGAAAAGAGCCCAGAGTTTTCGGCGAAAATGCAAGGGAAAATCAATGGCGCCAACAGAAGGATGGTTTCGGCGAAACCATTCAACTGCTCGGACCGAAAATAATGAACAGCCGGCGGAGCCCTGAACTCAAGCCAGTTTTCGCTGAAACTGTCCCTATGGTTTCGGCGAAAATCCCTTCCAAATCCGGCGCTGTATTGGAAACCCTAAAACGTACCTATTTAAAGAAGCAGCCGGCAACATCACGAAAAAAACAACAACACACAACAATTCATTATTCTTATTTTCTCAAATCAGACTTTTGAGAGTCAGCCGACCCTAGGGTCGATAGATAGAGTTTAGAGAGTTCGAAGATCCGTGGAGAGATCATGACGCCATCCTTCCACCTCGAAGAACTCGGAGCTTAAAGTTGAAGATCCAGGAGATTGAAGCTTCGCGGGAGTCGTCAGAATTAGGTTTTTCAGTTCTTATCTGTTCTTCCTCTGTAAGATGATCTTCATTGTTGCCTTTGATTTTCTTGTTTCTGATATGAGCAACTGAACTTGTAGAGCTTAGATTAGATGAACCCTAAGTGACCCAGGGCTTTAAAGCGGTCACGGATCGGCGGTAATTAGATTCGAAGTTCAATCAGTTTCTCTTTGCATGTGTTCGTTCTTCATTGTTCATGCTTCTTGTCTGGATTGATCCCCTAGATTAGATTCTTGTTAAGCTAAGGATAGAAGCGAACGCTCGCCTTACTTTAGAACATCGAATTGAACAATTAACCTTATAATTGGAGCGTGCCTTTCGTAGGAACCGGTTAGGGTTAATCCGCTTCAAGAGTAACTCATAAATCATTAGTAATTACACCAGTTAATTAAGTCGTTGCGAGAGGCGACCGTACCCGGGCGGCTAGTTAATCTTGGTAGTTAGAACGGATAGAGCGAACGTTCGCCGGTCTTAAACCTAAGGGTAAGGAGTTATGGTGGTGTCTTAGTAATTGATTGAATTAGAATTGAAAACCGCTGATCTTGCGATTGCCGTTGCTCTGGTGATCTAAGGGGGATTCGAAATCTAAGTTCGTCTATCTTCCCGTTAGTCAATCTTTTAATCTTTCTGTCTTTTGTTTTCCTTTGCTTAATAGATTAGAAGTCGTGGAACTCACACCACGCACAACGTGTTCTAACCTGAGTAATTTGCCAGCTTCTTCAAAGTAGTCGATTAGAAGAAACCTCGAGTCGAATACGATCTGCTATACGCTTTTTCTTAGCATTAGTAGTTATTTGGTTGAACGCATCACAACGACACGCTCACCACTAGCCCAAATAAAATCAGTACCAAATTAGGCCAATTGGGCGTTCCAAACAGCCCAGCGACAAACGTTTGTCACAAACTACGCCTGCGACAGCTTGCGCTTTGTCGCAGCTTATTTTGTTGCAGACAAATCCGGGCTTTGTCGCCTGCTACAAAATCAGAGTTATGTTGTAGTGTAAGTAGATGTACCCATACCTACTTAAGTCATCAGTAAGAGTGATGAAGTATCTAAACACTCCACGAGCCATTGAACTCATAGGTCCACACACATCAGTATGTGCGAGGGCCAAAAGATCACTTGCTTTTTGACTTTGGCAGAAGAACGACGACCTAGTCATCTTCCCCATTAGGTAAAGCTTCGCATGTATCAAAACTCTCACAAGAAAATGAGGTTGAAACACCAACTGTCTAAAGTTGTTTCATGCGTAGCAAACTAATTTGTCTAAATGGTAATGCCAAATGTTTGTGAATTATGAGTTTTTATTTTGATTCTTGGTGTTATTGAAAACTAAAACTCCCACTAGAATGCATGCCAATCTAGCATCATTGTTAGTGTGGAGTACTATTCCACCACTAAACTCTTCAAAGTTACAAATACGATATATAAAATACATGTTCCATTCATAGACTACATTCAACATAAACACATTGCAACTGGTGCTACTATTGCGCTATTGCTAATGTGGAGATATACATCTCCCTATGTTAATGCTCTACTTTACTTCAACGTCTATACAATGTGTCGACTATTCAAGAAGTAGTCAAAATGTTTTTAACTTTAAGAATTCTACTAGAAGTAGAAGTCTCTCTTTTGCCTGAAATCTATTTTTCATTACGATCTCTAGATCTTATAGTGCTTTGTGGGTAGCACACCTTCATTCCTTTTGTTTAATACTTAAACACGGCTACCCTTAACAGCATATCTGAAGTGGTTCACAAGAATGTGTATAAACCAGCCAGCTACAGACGAGAATAAATCTCTACTTCTAACTCTCCTCCCACTTAATTCATGAAGTGATTGTATAAATTTTGGGAGAGATTTGGTTGTTTGGGGGTACCACGGATGGAGTATGCATTCATAAATTTCAGTCCAAGTGGTTCTATGAATGACAACACGTGGCACATGACAATCAACTATTGTCATTTGAACTTCACTTATAGTCTTCTTTTCCTCATATGAGGTAACTATTTGAAGTTTAAAATGTGGATTTCAAGGACATCTCCTTAAAAACATTACTTTGTTCTTAGTGCGGTGAGGACTTCAATAAGCCTTTAGCATTCATAATGCTTTGAATTTTTCCTTCCTAAGGATAAGTTCTTTTGGTGATATGATAAACAAGTTGACTAGCCAAAATTCTACGAAAATAAAGTGCAAAAACTATTTATATATATGTACATAGCTGAATAATTTTCTCTAAAATTAAGAGCATGTGTGTATTTCATTCACACAAAAGTGCGTCCCTAAATGAAATACTTAACAAGATTCTAAATCCAACAAAAAAATTTAGTTGTACTTTGGCACTGCCACTAAGTTTTTGTAATTTAGGTAGACCAACCTATTGGCCAATCACAACTCTTTTGTGACTATTGGTTGATTTTGTGACAATCACAAAATCAACTATGCTTCGAGCCAAAATATTTTCTTTTGTATTCGTGGAGTACGATCAAAACGAATTTATAAACCCCTAAGATCCACTCTTACTAATATCACCTCGGGTCGTTTGGTATAGGGGATTGAGAATTAGGGGAAATATGAAAATAGGGGAATGGTGGAAAAGTGTTTGTTAAAAGTTGGAAGATGTTAAATTACATTGTTTGGTATGTATATTTGGTAAAGAAAATAGGGGGAAGACAGTGGGTCCCATTATTCTATTTGGGGAAGTCAGAATTTCTGATAAAATTAGAAATTGTCAGAATACACATTCTGGAGACAATAAGAAACTCTGGGTATCTGAAATACAAAACCCCAGCTCCATTAGACAGTAAACAAACAAGGGTATCTCAGAATACAGAGTTTCCAAGAAACACAGCTGGATTTCCCCTATACCAAACGACCCGTAGGTCTACTTTAGCGGCAAATGTTTAGTTCTTGTAAAGGCATCATAGGTCTCATTATGGTAAAACATTGCCTTAATTTTACTTTCAGGACATTTTAGGTGATGTTTTTTGTTCTACGTTTTATAGTGAACTAATTAAGCAAGAGACATACACATAAAAACCTAAAATATTGTTCTAAGCATTCAGATTGACAAACGCTTGTAGGTGATCGGATCTTAGACCCCTTTAATTTTGGAAAACGCTTCATGTTTATCATTGAAGGATCTCCTATCCTTTGGCGTCCATCCCTCCTTTGTTGTAATTACAAGGCTTTGTAAATTAATTACAAGATATTTCTAATCTATCCTAATAATGTACAAAAATAAATAAATTTACAGCAAAATAAATGGTATACATACGGTATTTTCAAAATAAAATAAATAAATTTAAATTGGGTGAGGTCTTTTATCCGATCACCAAGAACTTGCACGCTTTTGCCACAAAACGAACAATATCTATAAATACATTAAAGCAGATTCTCTTTTTTTCAGTTGACACGTCAGCGTTTTGAGGATTTTAGAGCTCCTCCTTCATTCTAGGAATGAGGGTATTTTGGATAAAAATCAATTCTGATAAACAAAATTTATTATTTCTTTTCTAATAGACAAGGATCGAACTCTTAACCTTATGGTTAAGAGACAAAGTGAACAACCAATAATGCCACACCTAATGATTATAATACTTTGTCCTTTAATCAAAGAAAAGTGACAGTATTTTTAACGTAAAGTGACAGTATTTTTAACGTAACAACAAGAAAGTATAACTATAATGCTTTTGTTTATCATATCCCCAACAATTGATAAAAAAATTATAATTTTTTACCAACATATGAATTAAATTATTATATATTAAAAAGTAAAAATAAAAAGGTAGAAAAAAATTCAACGACACGTCTAAATAATCTAAGTAAAAATAATTTACCACTAAAATATTAACATAAAAAATAGGCCAATGGGCCGATGATAATCTAGTATGTATATAAAATATTTATTCATTCACTATTGCATGATTGAATGACCTTAAATCTAGCATGCTTGGCAGATTTAATTTAACTATAATCAACCAATTTCGACTATGGTGAAAATTAATTACGAATAGAACAATTTTATTCCAATTAAACACTTACAAGCAATCAGGATCTCAGAACTTAGCTCAGGCCAGACCAAGCAACACATTACTAGGCCAATTAAACAAGCTTCAATAAGTCTAGTTAGAAAGAATGAATTGTGTAGAAAAATAAAAATTAGGTTACAATAACCCTTCTACAACACTTCATACCTCGTCAACAGTCCAGCTCCTGGTCGCCGACGGCTATTACAATTGTGAATTATATCAGATATATATTTTTTTAAATCATTTTGATAATAAACTTAGAAATATCCATAATACTTTGAAAACACTATTGTCAATGAAAATATTAACACGACATAATCCCCTCATTCAATTGAATAATTTTATTAAGAACACAATTCGCTTTGTTATGAAAAATATGTTAAACAATGGGGCTATTATACCACTGCAGAAAATCATTAGATGCGAAACCAGAAACGTAGTAGAAATACGAATCAACATCTAACACCCTAGGTAGCTCGATATGCATATTAATCAATAACAAAGGTTAACACGATTTGTCTCTTGTAGCGTGATTATTAGTTCGTCGGCTATTACTTGTCGGAGCCTTTTGATCCATCCAGAGAGCTCCAATTGTAGCTCATATACTTAGTCCACTCTAGCTAGGATCAAGATCTTCCTCGTCAACGCTTGCTAGAACGCTTGATCGAAGAACGACGGTTCTTAGGCTTATGGCAGCTTGGTTTTCTCCGAGAGAAAATCTAGCGGTTTAGGACTAACTATTACCCTTAACATTATATTTATAGGATTAGATTAGAAACTCTAATCTCTTCCTAACCTTAATGGGTCATCAACCCAATAGTCTCAATCTAGCAACACATATTAATCTCTAGCCGTCCCAAATTAGTTCTATTAATCAAGTCTAACACTTAACTAGTTTCCATGCCGATTTGAACCGTCTGACGTAAATCCTTCTTCATCCGCCTACCATCTTATTGGTTAGTTGCAGTTGAATCAGTCCAAAACCATAAATCTCCACACCTACTAACCACTCCAAATGTACCCTAATAAGCATTCCAGTTCAACCAAAATACTCGTCCAGTTGAACCAAATAAGGACAAGTATGGCATGAATATCATTCCACCACATAATTTACATATTATTCGTAGTACTAGTTCCCCTGTTATCATTTACATTATTCCCTTTCGAAATTCATGAATTTGAGTTCCAACCAAACCCCCTCCCCAACTACATATATATTATTATATATAATAGTAGAGTAGGCTACAAGAAGATGAGTTTTAAAGGTAAAGAGAATCAATCTTCCTGCTACGACGACTGAGTTGCATTGCACCGTTGCTGTATCTTCAACTGGATCTGACATTGTCAATTGCAATAACAAGATCGTCGAATTTTGCACCTGTCACTTCTTTTACAACCTTGTTATCCTTTAGAATCTTGAAAGTTGGCACCACCTTAATCCCAAGCTCCTTCGCCAACGGCTGCATTCCAACACCCCCCACCATAAAAACTGTAAACTTTGGACAGTTATTCAACACCATTTACATACACGATCGATCGCTCACATACCCTGTTTTCAGTGTTGCAGTCCAGCTTCAAGAACACCACATCCAGGTACTTCTTAGACAACTCCTCGTACTTTGGAGCCATCACCTTGCAAGGCCCACACCTTGGTAGGTAGGTGATTTCAGAGGAATAAACAAATTAATGGTGACAAGAATTATCCACCAGAACATTATCAACAACATATAAAAAGAAGTAGAGGTTATTGCTTCAAAGACAGAAGGCAGGCACATTCCAATTTCGCATCCGCAGAAGGGATGACAAGAATAACAAGAGTTGCTACAACTTAGATGCAAATGCAACTCAGAAAAATCTACAAGTGCCCTTTCCCCTCTAGCTGGATTTCTGTTGAGATATGGTCATGTTCGACTAGTTATATCAATTACCATATTAACTGTCTAACCCTACAACTTCAGCACTGATATTACAGAATCTTTGGGTAGTCGATATACCTTCAGTTGTCCTGTAAGACAACAAAACCCAGCAACATTCTCTTCCTAAGAAATGTAATCACGTTCATGGGAATTAGGATGTTATCATTTGAATATTACACATGTTTTGTCACATCAAAAGTTAAGTTCATCACAATGTAACTAGAATCAAACATAGATTTTGCAAGTAAAGTAGAAGCTAGGGGTTAAGCAGATGAAAAGCAATCGTGACCTAATTATTAGGAGTTAAAAGAGAGAAGGAAGGAAGGAAGCAAATGTAATTGGTTCTTAATTGTAAATAGTAAAGTGTGAATACTAAATACCAACCACTGAGTATACATGTCGAGGACGACCGTCTTATCTCCGGCGGATTTAACAATGGGCCAGAAAGTGTCATTGGAAACTTCAGTGACCTGTCCCACGGTGGCTACAGTCTCCATGCTTGACTTAACGGTGAGAATCGAATACTTGAGTCGACGCTTGGAAAAGGTAGATCCGAGGGAGGAATTAGGGGAAGCAGAGAAAGATAGGGAGTGATCCTTGTTAAGGGAGGAGAGGAGAGGAGAGCAGGTGGGGAAGGAATTGGGGGAGGTACAGGAAGAAGTAGACAAATGGATAAGAGACATTGCAGACCGACTGAACTGGAGAATGCTGAAATGGAGACGAAGGCAGTGTTACAATCAATCCGGGCCGAGAGGGAGGGAGGAAGGGAAGGGAAGGATGGGTATGATAATGACCAAAAAGGGAATTCGAATGGGCAATGGCGTCCAGTGTGTTCATATAGAAAGAAATGGATGTGAGGCCAGAAATGGATATGAGAGTATTCATCAACTAATTGTTGTGGTTAAGGATGATGAAGAAGACATCACTCACTGACTGACCCATAATAACAGAAAAATACAAACCAACTTGGGTTTTTCTTCATATATGCAATTGTTTTTTGTTTTTTTTTTTTTTCTAGATAATATTCTTTATTCACATTCAGAATATGCCCACAAAAATATTCTTTATTTACATTAATGCTAGAGTATCTCCTATGAAGTTTAAGATTTTGTTAGCATCTATGATTGTTTAATATAAACCTTTTACCTTTTTAGTAAAAACCTTTATCAAGTTGATGTAAATAAAAGATTTGTGTACATGCAGTTTTATAAACCTAATTAACCAATCAAATCATTTCTATAGGACTAATACATTAATCTAACCAACTATTTCACAAATATGTCATATCTAGCTACTACTATTTAAAACTTCAAATCAGCAAATTGAGTAATTTTTGTTAAATTTTCCATCCAAATTAACGAAATACAAACTTTAAATTTGACATGGCAAACATTGTCACCTTACATGTTCCCACACCAATTATTTTACCATGCAAATAATAAAGTTTTAATATAAAATTTTGAAACTTAAAATATGAAAGCAAAAAAAATATTATGTGTAAGCTAATGTGACATTTGTTTGACCGGTAAAATAAGTGTCATGTCAACCCGTTACCATTGATACTAATGATGTCAAATTTTTAGAATTCATTGGCTAGATTTGTCATCACTTGCAAAGGTTTGGCATAATAAATGTCATCAAAATAGTAGTGACTAGATTTGACATATTCGTGAAAGGTTTGGCTAGATTAGTGTGTTAGTCCATTTCTTAATTGCATTGATTTATTAACATTTTAATCACAAAATGTTACTAATTAATATTATAATACTATAAAGCTTTTAAAGTCCTTTATCATTGTGGAAATAGTTGTATAGATTAACTTTGTGCTTCCTATTTGTGGGGGAGGAGAAGAGAACTCTGGTAGGAAGGCAAAAGTGGCATGGACTGAAATCGTTTACCCCCAAAAGGAAGGGGATTAGGTTTGAGATACATGAAATTGTGGAATCAAGTTCTAATCTTTTGACTTCTCTGGGAAATTTTTGCAAGCCAAGGCTCTATCTGAGTCACATTGCTTCAGCATTACAGGATCAAAGGAAGAGATCTAGCGTCTTTGTTATCCGGTTCATGGGTGTGGAGAAGGCTACTCAAGCACAGAGATACTTTCCTCACTCATTTTTCCTTTGATAATGGAAATGCTAAATGGGATAATGTTTCTTATGACACTATGAAGGTCTTAGTTATTTGGGATTCTTTGCGGGTTATTCGTCCTCGTGTTCCATAGTACCATCTTGTTTGGGGTTTTGATAGTCGGCCTAGTAATGGTTTCTTATCTTGGTTTGCCATTCTTGGACGTATGTCAGCAAAAGATAGATTACTCAAATAGGGGATCCATGTTGACTCGTTTTGTGTTCTCTGAAGTGACAATATTCAGGAGTCTCACCAACTCTTATTCTTTTTCTTATTCTTATTCTTTGACTCTGGCCTCAAATATCTTCGGACGACTCTATGCTATTACTACTAGAGATGGGGCTTTTATGCTTGATTCTTTTAGTAGTTCTGCAAAAGGGAAGAATGTCAGAGCTTTGGTTAGTCATGAAGTTTGGACTGCTGTTGTAGCGCATCTCTGGAAAGAAAGATGTGCTCGTGTTCATGGTTGTAATCCTTCTACTATTGATGATCTACCTAAGCTAATCCTCAAAGATATAACTTATCAAGCTTTGGGTAGCTTTGTTTTTTCAGCTGCTATTGCTTCTTCTGTTTTTTCGTTACAAATGTAAATGCTTAGCTTTATAGTTTTTGCTTGTAAGCTCTAAACTTGAGGTTGATCGTTTTTTATTTCTCTCTTACTTTTTTTGGAATGAAATGAAAATACTATTCATCTAAAAAAATCATACTACAATAGTGCTCATTAACCCTTGAAGAAAATGCAACATGGTTACATAAGTTGGCAAAATCATGGTAGAAGTGTATAGCAGATATGTTCTCTAGTTTTCCCTGGTGTACATACTCCAGAGTATACCAGGAAACTTCATCCATGCCTTGTACACCGCTACAAATTTGTAACGCGTAGATTAGCAGTTTCGAGTTTTGCTCTTAGCGTCACAATTTCCTCATCCTTCTCGCGAATAATAAAATCTTTCTCATGATTTGCCTTCTCAACGACTGTGTGGATCTTAAATTTGAGATAGAATCTAGAGTTTTTCTCCCGTGAAATAAAAATGAATAGGTTAGGAACACTTGAAGGAAACATATATTTTTATTGAAAAAAATAATCACCTTCTTCATTGAAGACCCAAGTATAGGGTTCAAGACAGTGTGAGATGCTACTTGTTGTCTGGTGACCATATGTGCAGAACACCTCATCATCGTGGTACGTGAAATGATCAGGTTTTTAATCACGATGAAACTTGTACATAATCCTCGAAACATCTACAAAGTGAAAACAAATATATCACTAATACATTAATTAGACAAGGTAACGCGGGAAAAAAAATTGTGCACCCCGACTACTCGTTGACATTGTTGATGACTATCTATAGAGAAATTTGATAGGGAGATGAGAATTTGGTGTGGATTAAAAGTGTGATTGTGGCTTGTGGGGGTATTTATTAGAGATGGCAAACAGGCGGGTTGGGCGGCCCACAGGTCGGGTTCATCGGGTCGCGAGTTAGTCGGGTTGCGGGTCGGGCGGGTCTGGGGTTTGGACGGGTTGCCCATCGGGTCACAACTCACAACTCTCGACTACAATTTGCAAAACTTGATATAATTTTTTTATGTGATAAATAATTCAAAGTAAAATTTAATAAATTTTACTGTGGTTATGATATGCAGCAAAGGAATGGTACGGCAAAGGAATTGTGTTTATTTACCATGTTCTTTGCAGATATGGATTTCTCAGTTAGTGATAATGTTAGTACTGTTTCTGAAGAGATATATGATGTCGGCAATACTCCAAATACTATTTCTAGTTGTCAGCGTACATCTGATGTGTGGAACCATTTTACTTTGTTTGATGCTGTTGACGAGGAAGGGAAGCCTAGAAAGAGAGCCAAATGCATGACATGTCCCAAGGAATATTGGTCAGATGCGAAGTTGGGCACTTCATCGCTTAAGTGTCATCTTAAAAAATGTAAGTCTTCTACTGCTCGTGATAATGAAACGGAAGCAGATACATCTAATTATTATGTTGCTTGTAGCAACAAAAATATAACTCAAGAGGGTTATCGTAAAAAATTGGCTATAGCCTATAGCGGTAATTGCACATGATTACTCTTTCAATTGGGTTGAGCATACGGCAAATAGAGACATTCATCGTTACTTGAATGGTACAGCTAATCCAATTTCAAGAAACACTGTGAAGTCTGATATCTGGAAAATGCATACTAGAATGAAAGAAGAATTGAAATGCTCTTTGTAGAAGATTTTTGGTCGTATTTGTTTGACTAGTGATATGTGTACATCATTGACTACTATGGTTTTCTTTGTTTGACGGCTCACTATGTAGATGAGAATTGGAAGTTGAATAGCAAGCTTTTGAACTTCTCTCATGTTTGTCCACCACATACGACATTTGAGTTTAAAATGGTTATTTATCGTATGCTGAAGGAGTGGGGTATTGACAATAAGATTTTTAATATTACCTTAGACAATGCTAGCAACATAACTAATATGCAAAGTGAATTGTGTGATCAGTTGAATGGACAACAAGCTTGGTAAATACTTTCATATTCGTTGTTGTTGGCATATATTAAATCTTATTGTTCAAGGTGGATTGAAGGTGATAAGAGAAGGTGTGAGATCTGTTAGATAAAGTGTCAAATATGTAGATGGTTCTAAAGCTATAAAGATTAAGTTTCAAGAATGTATTGCACAAGCTAGGTTGAAATGTACAAAGGGATTGTGGCTTGATGTACCAACGAGATGGAACTCAACTTACATGATGCTAGATAGAGCACTCTTCTATAGGCAAACATTTGTCAATCTAACAAGGATTAATAAGGATTATAAGGAGTGTCCATCAGTAGAAAATTGGGAGAAAACAAGTGCACTCTTAAAGCCTTTTGATTACATTACTAAGGTATTCTCGGAAACAAAGTACCCAACTACAAAGTTGTTCTTTGAGAATGTTTGGTTGATTCATCTTCAATTGATAAAGCTTTTTTCAAGCACTGATGAAGTTCTAAGTAGTATGGGAAAAGTGATGATGTCAAAGTTCAAGAAGTATTGAGAAGACTACAATTCGGTACTCGCTTTTGGTGTGATTATATTGGATCCTTGATATAAGATTGTTTTTGTTAAGTATTGTCATGGGATGTTGGGCGTAGATTACTCTTTAAAGTGGATGGATGTTCAAGAATATGTATCTTCTTTTCGATGAGTGTAAAAAAAATCGACACTTCACAATTAATTGCTATAACAAACACATGTTTCGTCACTTATGAAGATCCTACAACTTTAAGTACTTTGGTTGTAAGAATTTGGTACGAATTCATCTATTTAATTAAATTTTGTTCATGATTATTTATTGAATTTTTAAATTGTAGGGTTTTGACTCTTGTGATGATGATGCTAGTCGTTCTGGAAAGTATGAATTACAACAGTATCTCGATGATCCTCGGCACCCTCGACATGAGCTTGTTAATGGAGTGTTTCAACCAGTTGTTCTTGATGTTTTGGAATGGTGGAAGGAATATGAGTTTCAATATCCTCGACTATCTAGAATGGCAAGAGATATACTAGCTATTTCAATTACTTCAGTTGCATCAGAGTCATCTTTCAGCTTTAGAGTACTTTTTTCTAAAACGTAGATAGCTCCGGGAGGAGAATCAAGGTAGTAAGCTGTAAATTAACTACAATCTACCCAGGGAGTGAGGACTACCGGCAATACCCCTGGGAGGTAGAGTACTTAGCAAATGGAGAACTTGTATCCTTTCTGACAATCTACCCAGGTTGTATGGATATAAAATAGGTAAGAGTTCATTTGAAGTTTTGAATGTCGTTGGTAATCTTCTTAGTAACTAGTATGTACATGTGAATTGTAATAACCTTTCTTATCATTTGTTTATTGTTAAAGAAGAATATGAAGAAAATGCAGAAGACAAAGGAGAAGAAGTGAGCCTTACATGAAACTAGAATTATATTTTGATGTGAACAACTTTTATATTGGTAAAGAATCTGCTACTATATGAAACAAGATGTGAACAACCTTAAATTTACATATTTTGGTGTGTGCTTATGTTTGACCTTTTTCTGTACACACCAACAAGTCTGATATCTTATGATTGTGTGGTAATTAAATTTCACGACCTTTAAATTACTTAGCTATTCAAGTTTTCATTCGGCAGTTCGTGAATAGATGTATAGCTGCATTAAGCCTATCAAGATAGGCATTAGTATTTAAGTCGGGCTTTCTGTGCAAGGATTCTAATCTTTTCCAAAGAAATAAAGACAGCATAGTACCCCAAATCATTACCAGCAAGTTTCCTTTATGATGAATACAATGACATTTCTTCTGTACTATTCACCATTTTAAATCCTCAATTAGGTTGGCTAGCTTAAACAAATGCACATTTTAATGCCACATCCAAATGTATAAAAATGTAACTATTCATCACATCCTAAAAATGTAAAAAAATCAACCCAATAGTATAGTTTTGGGTTAATAATACACATTTTTGCCTCTCTACTATGCAAAGTTAACAAACATACCCCTTTACTATTTTCTAAACGATTTAACACCTATACTTTGAAAAGTTTAACAAATATGCCCCCCCCATTTATCTTTTCATCTATTTTTCGTCTAATGAGTTGATTCTATGTGCTACTTCATATTATTTATACACCTTATCGTCGATTGGAATGTTCACAATCCAAAATTATTAAAATTAGAAAGAAAAATAAAAAAGAATACCACAAACGCCTCTATACGTAATAGTGATTATAATGCTTTTCCTTTTTCTTTTCTTTTTAATTTAAATATTTTCACCTTGTGGACATCCCGATCAGTGATGTTGTGGACAAACAATATGACGTAGCACGTATAATCAACTCATTAGATGAAAAATAGACGAAAAGATAAATGGAGGGGCATATTTGTTAAACATTTCAAAGTATAGGGTGTTAAATCGGTTAGAAAATAGTAAATGGGTATGTTTGTTAACTTTGCATAGTAGAGGGGCAAAAAGGTGTATTAACCCTATATTTTTTCCATATTTGCACCAATAAAGTGACAATTAATTCTAAAGATTATGGAATGTAACTGTATTATGGAATATGGAATGCAAAATAAAATATTGTATCGGGTTAGTCGGGCGGGTCACGGGTTCATCGGGTCGCGAGTTGAGAGGGTTATGGGTTGTTGACTTTTTGCTCAGCCGGGTCACAGGTTGGGCTAGGCTGGCCGGGTTTATCGGGTCAGGTGGGTTGGGCGGGTTTATCGGGTCGGGCGGGCTGGGCGGGTTTATCGGGTCGGACCAGCATTTTGTTAGCTCTAGTATTTACAAGGTTTTGGTGTAAGTTAGCCCATAACAAGTTGGTTTGGCCAGAAGGGCCTCATTTATTTACTTTTCGATTTAACATAAGCTACTAGTACTCGCTCACTTGCGTATTCTTATTGTAATTTATGTACTAGTTATTCAAATTTCATTTGATTTAATGTTATTACATTTTGTATACTTTCATATTATTTATACACCTTATCGTCGATTGGAATGTTCACAATCCAAAATTATTAAAATTAGAAAGAAAAATAAAAAAGAATACCACAAACGCCTCTATACATAATAGTGATTATAATGCTTTTTCTTTTTCTTTTCTTTTTAATTTAAATATTTTCACCTTGTGGACATCCCGATTAGTGATGTTGTGGACAAACAATATGACGTAGCACGTATAATCAACTCATGAGACGAAAAATAGATGAAAAGATAAATGGAGGGGCATATTTGTTAAACTTTTCAAAGTATAGAGTGTTAAATCGGTTAGAAAATAGTAAATGGGTATGTTTGTTAACTTTGCATAGTAGAGGGGCAAAAAGGTGTATTAACCCTATATTTTTTCCATATTTGCACCAATAAAGTGACAATTAATTCTAAAGATTATGGAATGCAACTGTATTATGGAATATGGAATGCAAAATAAAATATTGTATCGAGTTAGTCGGGCGGGTCACGGGTTCATCGGGTCGCGAGTTGGGAGGGTTATGGGTTGTTGACTTTTTGCTCAGTCGGGTCACAGGATGGGCTAGGCTGGGCGAGTTTATCGGGTTGGGCGGGTTTATCGGGTCGGGTGAGTTGGGCGGGTTTATCGGGTCGGGCGGGCTGGGCGGGTTTATCGGGTCGGGCCAGCATTTTGTTAGCTCTAGTATTTACAAGGTTTTGGTGTAAGCTAGCCCATAACAAGTTGGTTTGGCCAGAAGGGCCTCATTTATTTACTTTTCGATTTAACATAAGCTACTAGTATTCGCTCACTTGCGTATTCTTATTGTAATTTATGTACTAGTTATTCAAATTTCATTTGATTTAATGTTATTACATTTTGTATACTTTCATATTATTTATACACCTTATCATCGATTGGAATGTTCACAATCCAAAATTATTAAAATTAGAAAGAAAAATAAAAAAGAATACCACAAACGCCTCTATACATAATAGTGATTATAATGCTTTTCCTTTTTCTTTTCTTTTTAATTTAAATATTTTCACCTTGTGGACATCCCGATTAGTGATGTTGTGGACAAACAATATGACGTAGCACGTATAATCAACTCATGAGACGAAAAATAGATGAAAAGATAAATGGAGGGCATATTTGTTAAACTTTTCAAAGTATAGGGTGTTAAATCGGTTAGAAAATAGTAAATGGGTATGTTTGTTAACTTTGCATATTAGAGGGATAAAAAAGTGTATTAACCCTATATTTTTTCCATATTTGCACCAATAAAGTGACAATTAATTCTAAAGATTATGGAATGCAACTGTATTATGGAATCTGGAGTGCAAAATAAAATATTGTATCGAGTTAGTCGAGCGGGTCACGGGTTCATCGGGTCGCGAGTTGGGAGGGTTATGGGTTGTTGATTTTTTGCTCAGTCGGGTCACAGGTTGGGCTAGGCTGGGCGGGTTTATCGGCTCGGGCGGGTTGGGCAGGTTTATCGGGTCGGGTGGGTTGGGCGGGTTTATCGGGTCGGGCCAGCATTTTGTTAGCTCTAGTATTTACAAGGTTTTGGTGTAAGTTAGCCCATAACAAGTTGGTTTGGCCAGAAGGGCCTCATTTATTTACTTTTCGATTTAACATAAGCTACTAGTACTCGCTCACTTGTGTATTCTTATTGTAATTTATGTACTAGTTATTCAAATTTCATTTGATTTAATGTTATTACATTTTGTATACTCTATAGTTTACTCATCCCACATAGGCGGCGATGAGAGTCTGTTGAGTACGACAAACAGGGTCAATAGTGATTTTGAACGATAGTTATGACATGTATGTTGATAGAATTTGTTTGACCCACGCCCGAGCTTCAAGGGAGTGCATCTAGAGGACACATTGATTGAGAGGTGGAGGCTGCAAACGAGCACATTTCATCTCCCTTTTGGGGAGTGCACCATCACGTTGGAGGACATAGCGTACATTACTAGCTTACCAATTGAAGGTTTGGTTGTAACCTGACCCATTTCATCTCGTTGGGGCGAGATATTTATGAGTTTGCTTGATTGTTTGCAACTGGATACTGCATTAGATACTCTCAAGAACACCTGGTTGAAGGAGAATTTTAGTTGGCTACAACACAGTCAAGCAGTACGCTCGTGCTTTCATATTATCAGTGTTCGGACAGTTCATGCTTAGTGAGTGTGGCATGATCAATTTACATGTAACATGCATACTACCTGACACTAATTAAGAAAGCATAATTTTCTTTCTTAATTCAAAATTAAATCTCAAATCCACCCACATAACCACATAATGAACAGAACAATCCAAACTAAAAATTATCAAACACATATGATATGATATACATAAAGGTTTGGAACCTAAGATTATTCAAACTCAATCAATCACGTCATATTACATTCATCATCTTTTATTACCAACAACGCGCCTATACAGATCATCTTTCCTGTTTCGTTTCACTCGTACCATTGTCAGTCATTCATTCTTGAGAAATTTATATGGCATGTCCTTCTGTTTGCGTCCCATAAGTCCGACGCCTTAATTCTGTTCCTGGGGCTGGCTGCTGAAGGAATATCTTTGTTGGATCATTTGGATCAACGTACCTGTAAAACCCACAACCCAAATCAACAATTTCATCCAAACAAAATTATACAGCTTGCTTCCTTCCAGGCAGATCACTTACGCATGTCTAATCATTTCATCCACTGCTGGAGTCTCTGCCGCCTGCAGAGGATCCACAACAGGGCTTCTTGAATAGTTCTGCTGTCGGTTGTATTGCCTTACTGAAGATATCAAGTTCAAAAACAGTGGGACAAACGTTCCACACCCTCCTTCTTTGAACAGAATCTTGAATGAATGAGCTGAGTAAAGACTGCTGTTCTCATTTTCTGGAACAACCTGCAAAACATAGCATCATCCAGTACCGTCAGCAGATGCACCTCCATGAATAACATTGTGTATTCTTTTCTTGGATTGCACTCACCGGTTCCACTTGACCTGATATATTGTTGCAGTGAAACACTGGTTGGTTAAACTTCTCACCATGGACATAAAGCTGCAAACCAAAGTTATTAGGAAGTCAGGACTTCCACAACACAAACCTACATTGTTCATGCAAGCATCCCAATCAGGCATTCTATCACCATAAGGTTTTATGGTTGCAAAAACATGATGCTGTCTGATCAAAGAATTACGAGGGTCAGCATTCTCACAGCAGCGATATGGATGATGGAAACTCATCCTTTTGACAAGGAAAGGAGATTACAAAAAAACGACAGCTTTCTTTGGGGACTACAAATTAAATATGTTGATTATTTAGAGTCGAAAGACATAAAGAGACCAAGTTCTGTAATGATATGAAGTGCATGAACAAGCGACAGTCCCAAAATTTTCTCCTCGATAATTCAGTGGCAAACAACAAATGCCAGGGAACTCTTTTTCTTTAGTTCCCTTGAACTTCAAGTTGATCTAATAAGCCTACGTAGTACTCTAAAGGCTATTTCTGAGCAGCTAAGCTATAAGCTACGGCACCACCGAAATTTACTAGAACAAAAGAGCCAAAAGAAAAGTAATGACACTTGTCGGTTCACTCTCTATTACCCATTAACTAGGCCACAGAACATGGAAGCAGAGCAGAGAACAACCTCTATCAACCTTATCGGTTCTGGACTTGTTTATTGCACACCCTTTATTTTAGAGAATATACAAGCCAAACAAACTAAATCTAATTATGCCAATTAGCCATTCGCAATTTATGCCAATACACCATCTCAAACAAAGTCATTTTCCTGCCATTTTTAATCAAACTGTTCATTAAATTCCTCTGAGGAAATTACCTTAGCTGGTTTATCTCCCAACATGAGGACATTTATCGAAAAGAAAAAAACTGAAATGGGCAGGATTGAACGTAGAATTTAGAATTATAACAGCAGAGATATTAGTTTCAATCTGGGATAACAGATGAGCAATGGGCTAATGGCACACCCAAACCTTGGAGATCATTTAATCGAAATTTAGATATAATGGAAACGATATATCACATGTTCAACTCAATTACCGACAAGAATGCTGTGTTTTAGCTCCTGGAATGTATAAGTTAAGAGAGCAACGCTTGGTTTTGATGCAAATTTGTGTGTTTGTTCAATGTCTATTTCTTATTTCTCTCTATCATATCAGATACATGTTACCCTCCACAGAAAGCCAAGCAAATGTAAGCAGAAATCCATGAATAAAGGCTAAGAAAGAGAGCACATACCAGGGGCATGTCAAAAGCACCAAATATTCCCACGGGCTTACTTGCGACAAAAACCATTCTTATGTTTGACAAATATATGATTCCTCTAGCTTTGACATGATTGCTTCTACAGTTATAAAGAAGATTCAAGGGTTAGGAGGGCTCGAAAATGAAGTCCAAAACATTTTAACAAAGCCCATAAAATTGATGGCTAGCAAGCACTTCGGATGGAAAAATCTCTGTTTCTTCAAATGACAGGCTTAAATATCTTGGTTTCAGTCATGCAAAAACTTTCCTCCAATTGAACATCTAAGTCGGCTCTGTTTTACAGTTGTCCATAAGTTCAATTCCATGGCTTTAAACTTAGCATAGTCCTAGAAATTCCAACAGAATTACGGATCACCCACAAACAAAACCTAAACAACACGACCATCTAGGTAAACAACTCTAGAGTTATGCTTTTGAGGCAAGATTGACAGTAGCTTACTAAGTAGCCATGGATATGTGTTTTCTGTTTGAAAAGCCAGCGAAACTGCCTACGGAACACAACCATCAGTGGGTAGTAAACCGACAAACGAACTCCATTCCATTTTCTCATAAGAGAGCACAACCATCACGAATCAACTGTTTAGAAATATCCATCTTGACGGAGGACATGCGACCCAAGCATAAAATGAAATTGAATTCCCCACTATCAAATTACAAGTAATCCAAAAAGATGGCTCAACTAAATACAGGCAGTGAGTGGATACAAGGCAAGTCAATTAAAGATGATAGAAAAAACATATTAGAGCAGCATCACCTACATCTGTAACTGTACACAAGAAGAAAAAGAAGAGGCTATGAAACAAGAAAACAAACCCCGGAATCTTGTCGACATTAAACTCGACGCCATCTCTAGCCAACACAAACATTTCGTTGACGAAAGGAAGGGGCATTCCATTGGGGAGAAGTTGGGGATTCAGAGCCATATCGCAAAACCCTTTCTACAAAAACAGTAAATGATGTTAACCGGTGCCCACAAGAACCCTGATGAATAATAATACTATTGAGAACCGACTCCAGAAGAAACTATGTATTCCTTCGAAAGCAACC
The DNA here is from genome assembly GCA_034768395.1 of Linum lewisii. Classification (NCBI taxonomy): domain Eukaryota; kingdom Viridiplantae; phylum Streptophyta; class Magnoliopsida; order Malpighiales; family Linaceae; genus Linum; species Linum lewisii. The sequence continues at coordinate 70,553,581 of CM068296.1, read as the reverse complement.
TAGAAACGAAGAGAACCTTGAGATCCTACGAGCAAGGAAGCGCCCTTTAATCAATTTGGCTGAGAGCGAGCAAGAAAATGGGAAAGATGATGCAGAGTAAAGCAAGAAAATGCGTTCGCGATTATTCTCACCGTCTCTAGAAATCTGAAATACTCACGTTAGAAACGACAACGACAGAAAAAGGAAAAATTGAGAGGAAGCCGAACTAATACGCAAACGAAGCCGGATTAGTTTTTTTTAATCAACTAATTAGGATTAGTTAAGGCGATTGTTTTTCCGTCTTGGTAACAGAATGCCGCGTGTTGTTAGCACCAAACTGAATATACAAGATTCCTCCTCGACTATCTTGGACACCTCCACTTCGACATTGCCTAAAAATAAAAGTAGATGAAGCGGTCGACGACACTTGGTGGAGGGAGCTACGGACTGGGTGCTCCGCACGTCTTCGGTCGTGATTTTTCACGTTGTAGGGACTCCTTATCCAGGTATTACGGATTCTTTCATTTTCGAACTCTTAGCGTGTAGGAATGCAGTTTCTTGGTGTGTCTCTTCGAGTATTTTTCACGTTAATTTCGAAGGTGATGCAGAACTGGCATTCAAGGCAGTACGAGGTCATGAAAGCTCAAGAGCCCGTGGTGGGATCATCATCCAAGATGTCATCCGTTTTTAATTGTTGGATGCTAGTCCAAATTTCAAGCTGCTCTCGGTCCGCCGCGCAACAAACAGAGCCGCCCATTCTATGGCATGTATGGCTCTTAGATATCTCACAGGGATGTTGCTGATAGTCCTCACTCATTGTTATGTTGTAGTTATTATGTTACGTCTTGCTTCTCCTCCTTGAGCTATCTACGTCCAAAAAAATTAAGGGTAGTTCGCTTGGACGATTTGAGTTTACGTGATTTCAAATCTCTAGAGAGTTATATGGAAAATGGGTAAGAAATGTGACTAAGGTGAATGAGAAATTGAGTCTCATAATAGCCCAAGTACCACATCGGCAAACTAGGAGAAGTTTGCCTAGCATAAAAGAGTCCACCAACTACACTAGTATGAGGCCTTTTGGGAAGGAACCCAAAAACAAATCCGTGCGGGCTTGGCCCAAAGCGGACAATATCATACTAGTGTGAGCCTGTTGGTGGCGGGTGATCCTAACAAGTGGTATCAGAGCCTTGGTTGGAAGGCAAGGGAGATGGATCGCGGAAGCTGGATATGTGGAAACCCTCAAGTTGCTAGCGAAAGGGTTCTGTGGTGGTTCCTTGTGCCGAATGTCTTCATGGCTGGTGGAGGTCAAGATAGTGGGTCCGTTGGAGTTAACGGCGGCCAAGATGTCCACAGAAAGGTGTATCGCTGGAGCAAAGGACACCGGGTTGGGTGGCCCTTGGTTTGAGGGAGGAATTGTTGGGATAACAACCCAAGTACCACATCGGCAAACTAGGAGAAGTTTTGCCTAGCATAAAAGAGTCCACCAACTACACTAGTATGAGGCCTTTTGGGAAGGAACCCAAAAACAAATCCGTGCGGGCTTGGCCCAAAGCGGACAATATCATACTAGTGTGGGCCTGTTGGTGGCGGGCGATCCTAACAAAAGTGGGAAATGGTTGAATACCACATTGTTTAGAAAAGAGTTTGTCAAACTAATTTTAAGTAAAGAGGTTTTAACTTATGGATAATATATATGGCATAAATATAATCTCTAAGGGGTTGTTTGTGCCCAAGAATTGGTTTAGAGAGAATTCAATTCTCCAGAGAATTCAATTCTCTAAGATTTGGGCATTCTAGGCTATTTCGAGAATCAATCGTTTGGATGAGTGAATATTTGAGATTCGTTGACTGAGAAAATAAAAATAAATAAAACAAATAAAAAAATATGACAAATACCAAAATGCCCCAACTTCAATCCATACATCTCCAATAACGAGGACATTTTTGTCATCTTACTTTGAATTCACCCTAGAATGTGAATTCTCACCTTGTCATCGGAGAATTCGGAGGGGGTCCGAATTCTAGGATGAGCCCACTCCTAGAATTCAATTCTATGCAATTCTCAAAAAAAATTGCGAAACAAAACGATAGAATTGGTTGAATTCTAGGATGAGGCCCAATTCTAGGCAATTCTCACCCCTCAATTCTCTCGCACAAACAACCCCTAAGTGCGCTCTTAGGAGATTGTAGATCTTGGGTTCGAGTCAGGCTCCGGATAACTGACTTGGTGGTGAAGCCCATATTTTGCCAAATGTGTTTTAGCATACTAAACATTAAGAATAGATATTCCAAATATCAAAATAAATAATTTATTTGTTAAATTATTTAATTTTTCGGAATTTAGTAATTGTGAATAAATCTGAAATTAAATGAGTTAATTATGGGATTATTCTATGTGATAAATCCTAAAAATTAACTAATTAATTTTGGAATTATTCTAAAGCATATCTTATGGAATATTTATTATTTTTTGAGTATATTTGACTTGCTCGTTACTCCAAAGGTTTTTTTTATAAATACACATGGTTTCCTTCAGTTCAAAAGACACCTTTCGATTTACGAACTCCCTCTCCCAAATCGAGTCTTCTTCTTCTTCTCTCGTTTTTCGTTAGGTCAGTTGCTTTGCTCAAGCGTGGTTGCGTTCAACGGTGTGTTTACATCGTTGAGGTCATTGTATCCTAGGAGAAAGACGGCCTTGTGTAGGGCGAAACTATCTTAAGGAAACTATGACAACACAAGCCTCGATTACAGTTTCTTTCGATTTCAGTTTCATTGTGCTTTTTATAATTCGTGTTGATTTTGGCTAACAATTTCAAATAGATAGAGATTTGGGTTCCTAACTATTTGGGAAAAAAAATCATGTTCACTTGGGTGATTTGGAGAGATTTAGGAGTAGAGATTTCTGAAACCTTAAAAAATGAATTAAAATATTTATATTGTCAAAGACCAATACACCCTCATTATTTATCTTCTGCAATTTAATTGGGACATTTATGTAAAACTGTAACACAAACCCCCAAATCTCTAGTCTTATGAGAGATTTCAGAATCTCCCCCAAATCTCTAAGGGCCCACCTCAAAATCTCAAATCTCCAGCTACAATTGCAAAGTAAACGAGTGATTTCTGTCAAATCTCCAAGGCAAAGATTTGAGACTCAAATCACTCACAATCTCCACCCCAGATCACCCAAGTGAACGACCCTAAGAATTAGAGGTATTTTTATTTTTATTTTTTTGCCATAGCTCCTCATAGAGATAACAAGCTAGTAAACACACACAAAATTAAGTCTCAACCTAGACAGTCATGTCTACTACCTCAATGACTGCTGAGAGGTTAGACAGGATCATTCGAGCCACGTAATGGACGGCCTTATTACTTGTACGACGAACCGTTTGTAATCACCATTTTGGGCCCCTCTTTTCAGTTGCAGTATTTCTTCCACTATAGCTCCTCCAGGGTTCGAAGTAACATGTCCGTTCAACAATCTTGTAGAGACCAACTTTGCATCTCCCTCGATGTCCACCTGTGAAACCCCATCCCACGAGCACCAAAAACACGCATCTCTGAAAGCCAATAATTTAAGAACAAAAGGATCAACAATACCTGGATATGTTATCCCTATCGCACGAAGGACCGTTCCGGTCGAATTCTGAAGGACCCATCCCGAAGATCAGCCAACACCAGGGAGAACGACGTCGTCCACATTAACCTTGAGCCGCAAAGGGTGGGGGAGCCAAGTATAAAGGGTGGGAGTGATGGAACAAGGAGGGATGTGGTGGAAGGACCATAAATATGGCAACGCTCTCGCCATTGACTATGAAAGTGTTGGAATACCTTTCCTAATCGTATCTGAGCCAAGTCAAACACCACTCTATTTCGACCTTTCCAGATTCACCACCAGGCCAACACCCATATTTCCTTGAGATCTGATTGCATGGTTAGGATATGCTTCCAATATTTGGAAATATGTGTGTGCCCAAAATCGTAAGGATCAAATTCGTAGAAATCACTTTGTTATCTCACAATGGAGCAGTAAAATGTATCATTGTTTCCAGTGCTGATAAACAGACATGACATGTGGGGTCCATGTCCTCAGACTTTATACGAGAATCTAAATACCATGTAGAGGGAGGGTGCGGTGGGGAATTTTACAGAGAAAGAAACGTAACTTTGGTTGGATTTGTAACGACCAGGATGAAATCCGGGTTGAGGATTCCATCAGAGTTAAGTTTTGCTGAGAATAGGTCTGGTCAAAACCGCATGGCTACCTTATATCCTGATGAGGCTGATGACACTCGATTTGACGTGATTATCAGCCTCATTTAAGCAACATTTCTTTGCTTAAGACATGGTTTTTAGGGTAGAATAACGAATATTCAATCGATTGCCCTATCTCGTGCCATTTGTGTTACCTTGGCCCGTTCCGGGTCTATTTGATGGTTTTCTAGTGTTTTTACGTTAGCACAGGTTTTTGCCGTCAAATAAAGTAGCCATGGACGTGTCTAAGGCGTAGGAACCTCGAGGAATCAAACCGGAATCGATCCAAGGAGCCAATCAAGTCAAACCGAAAATCTGCCATTCACACTTACAGTTTCGGCGAAACCAGGCCTCCATATTCGGCGAAACCAGCAGTTCAAATCAACTGATGCCAAGAGAAGGATGGTTTCGGCGAAACCAATCAACTGCTCGGACCGAAGACATTGAACAACCGGCGGAGCATTGAACTCAAAGCCAGTTTCGCCGAAACTATCCCTATGGTTTCGGCGAAAACATCAGCTCAGCCCGACCCAACTAGGGTTAAGTATTTATACTTAATCCGGCGGCCAGAAGGAGAAGAACGATCATAATTAATCATAATACAACTTTTCGAGATCAGAATTCTCTGAAGTTCTGGAGCGAAGAGTTGGAGTTCGAAGAGCCGGATAGAGATCGTGACGCCATCCCTTCCACCTCGGAGAACCGGAGCTAGGAGTGCAACTTACCGAAGATCGGAGTCTGTTAGAGTCGTCTGAATTAGGTTTTTCAGTTCCTTTTCTGTTCTTCCTTTGAATGATGAACTCTTTCTTTGTCTTTGTGTCTTTTGTAATGATCATGAGTAGCTAAACCCTTTAGAGCTTAGACTAGAAGAACCCTAAGTGACCCAGGGCTTTAAAGCGGTCACGGATCGGCGGTGATTAGATTCGAAATTCAATTAGTTCTTTTTCATGTTTGATTTGTTCTTCATTATTCATGTTTCTTGTATGGATTGATCACCTAGATTAGATTCTTGTTAAGCTAAGGATAGAAGCGAACGCTCGCCTTACTTTAGAACATCGAATTAAACAATTAACCTTATAATTGGAGTGTGCCTTTCATAGGAACCGGTTAGGGTTAATTCACTGCAAGAGTAACTCATTAATCACTAGTAATTACACCAATTAATTAAGTCGTTGTGAGAGGCGACCGTACCCGGGCGGCTAGTTAATCTTGGTAGTTAGAACGGATAGAGCGAACGTTCGCCGGTCTTAAACCTAAGGGTAAGGAGTTATGGTGGTGTCTTAGTAATTGATTGAATAAGAACTGAAATCCGCTGATCTGTTGATTGCCAATGCTCTGGGGAACGAAGGGGGATTCAAAGTCTAAGTTCGTCTGTCATTCTTGTTTCCAAACCCTAATTCTCAATCTGCTTTAGTTTAATCTTTTTAATTTTTCTGCATTTCTTAGAAGTAGAAGTCGTGGAACTCGCACCACGCACTAAGTGTTTTTCTTTGAATAATTTGTTAGTTCTGAAGTAGCCAATCATTCGAAGGCCCGTGGAATACGATCTGCTATACGCTTTTTCTTAGCATTAGTAGTTTTATTTGGCTGAACGTCTGAACAACGACCGGAGGTCTCACCAAATTGGCGCCGTTGCCGGGGAGTTCTTTTGATTGTTGAAAGAAGATCTGGCAATTTATTCTTCTATTTTCCATCTTTCATTTTTCCACCCACTTCGATTTTACGCCGGTATGTTTGCTTTTGTTGCTTGTAGGTTGTTCTACAGGGTCATGAATCGCTCGATTACTCATTCTCAGTTTAAGCCGGGTAATTCTGCTTCGCCGAAGAAACTGCGAGCTCAGAAGCAAGTCATAACCACACCGCCTACACCACCTATCCCTCAAAAGATTGAGGAGTTGAAGGAGAACTCCTCATCTTCATCCGTTTCATCCACTACTTCAGATTCACCACCACCTTCTCCTCCCGTACTAGCTGCTCAGCGCACCGTGGCGGATTACTGTAGACCAAATGCGGCTTACCTCCGAGCTAGCGTCGTCGTGCCACACAACGATGACGACCCCGACGAAAAGATCACAATCTCTTTCCTGTGCATGGTCTCTAAGGATCTTCACTTCGAAGGGAAGCCGCAAGAAAACCCCCGCACACATTTGACAAACTTCCTTGACATGTGCGAGACGTTTAAAAAAGGGAATCTCGGTAAGAATAATCTTTGCTTACGAGTATTCCCATTCTCTCTTAAAGGCAATGCCAAGATATGGCTCAGCTCAAAACCACCTGGCTATTACACTGACTGGGATAGTCTAGCTCAAGACTTCATAGAAGAATACTATCCCCCTTCAAGAACTACATTCTACAAGGATAGTATCGCTAGATTCTCTCAGAAGGAAGGAGTAAGTCTACACGACGCGTGGAACGACTTCCAAGCGCTTCTCTCTGAATGCCCTCATCATGGATTCAACCAGGGGCAGCTAGCTGAAATCTTTGCCCAAGGGATGAATGAAGAAACAGCTGAATGGGTCAACATCTTAGCTGATGGCGACTGCACAGCACTTGAACCAGAAGCTGCTCTACTTCACTTTGCGGACTGCGCATCTAAGTCCAGAAATAGGGAAAGACAGTTTGGAGCAGCCATGAGTCAACCAAGTTGTGAAGATCAGATTAAGATCGCAGTACAGAAACAAATGGAAGAGATCCTCGGTACAACTAATAACTGGCCTAAAAAGGAAGTCAACTTCATTGATCACAGCTTCACCAGGGATCAAAGAGGCGACCCCGACTACCGTCAGTTCAGAACACCTCCTCAACAACGGGAAGGCTTCTATGAGCGTCCTCCCTACAACTTCCAACTCGACCAGAGCCGAAATCAATACATGGACAATGGTTATCAAGATCCTTCCAGATTCACCAGAGTACAGCAGCCTCTGAATTTTAGATCTGAGGACAATTGGGAGAGGAGAATAGCCAGGAAGTTTGATCTAATTACAGCAAGACTTGATGATCACGAGGAAAGATTTAGAGCGCAAGATGCTCTTAACAAAGGGCAGATCGCACAAGGACAGAGAATAGAGGATATGATAAATAAAATTGCTAGTGCGATGGCTCGTCTTCCCATCTTCAATCAGGCTCCGTCTCCAGACAGCTCCACCATGAAGAACGAGCACGCTAAGGCCGTAACAACCAGGAGCAGTGAGCAGACCAGCCCGTCTGAGAAGGAAGAAATTCCCGTTTCCAATGAGGGAGAGTGCTCGGCTATCATCCTCCACCACCACCCATACCTATTCCAGCTAAGTGCCCCGACCCTGATCCTTTTACTTTACCTTTGAGAATTAATGACATTGAAATCGAGCGTAGCATAATTGACCTAGGTGCTTCTATAAATGTCATGCCTATGTGTTTATATAAGAAACTGAACCTAGGGGAATTACAACCTGCCAACATGAATTTAATGTTCGCTGACAAAACTCTAAGAGAACCTAGAGGAATGATCCAGGATGTAATCACTTGTTGTGGCCCGTTCCGGTTTTTCGTTGATTATATAGTTATGGATACTCAAGAGACATATTCTACCCTTCTCTTGGGTCGGTCATTCATGGCGACAGCCGGAATTAATGTCAATGTTCCTAATGGCTCTCTAACTGTAAGGGTGGGGAAGGATACTGCAACATTCCGTCTCAAGGACGGGATGAAATACATTCCTAAGGAAGAATTAAATTGTTTATCTGTAGAGATTGTGGAGTTGGCCTCGGTCAACTTCATTTCTAATGTTTCTTCCAGTGTTTCGAGATCAATTGACACTGCAGGTGATGGACAGGGTACCAAGAAGAAGCCAGAAATATCGGTTCAGAAGCCACCTAAGAAGAAGAAGGAACTGCAAGCCTCTTCTAAACCACCGAGCAGACCTCGAGGAAAGAACAAGAAGACGAAGACCCAAATGGTCTGGAGACCAAAAATTTCGCCGTCTTCCACCGAGCCAGCTGCACCACCATTTTGTTCGAGAAACCGGCGCCGGAACAAGTATGGAAGGAGAAGACGAAAGTGTCTCCTAAGGAAGTACTAACGATCACCGATCCTGGTGATAACAAGCCGAAGAAGAAAGAAAAGAGAAACCGACAGTCCTCATTCCTTCCATCGTCACACTAAAGAAGGATGACCTCTCTAGAGAGCTGTTCGGACCATTCAAGTTCGTTGATCATCTTCCCGACGGACGTACCAAACTACTACATGCAAACGGGAAGAGATTCACGCTTACCAGAGAAGTCCCGAAGCTGTACTTCATGAACTCCGACGCGAGCGTGAAGGAGAATCTAAGTTGGGATGTCTCCTAATACCATCCAGGTATCGTCCAGCTCAAGGACGTTAATAAAAGAGCGCTTCGTGGGAGGCAACCACGGCTGGAGTCAGTTTTGTTTTGTTTCAACCTTGGTATTTTAGAGTCGGTTCGGGAGAGCCAAATGTGTCAGTTTGTTTGATTTATTATTTTTCGTGTAGAGTCTGCGTGTCATAGAGTCAGTTGCAAGTTGATTGAGGTCGTTTCGATTTTTTTTGGATTTAACTGTGATTTTCTGAAGTTGGTCGGATTTGCGAAAATATTTTAAACCCGAACAGTTCAAAATTTTCGGCGAAACCACCCTTATTTTCGGCGAAACTGATTTTCAAATTTCGAACCTGTTTCTCCTGTTCCTCATTTTCGGTTCGAAAAATTTCTGATTTCGGCGAAACCATCCCAACTAAATTTTCGGCGAAACCGAACTACCATTTTCGGCGAAACCGCCTTTCCAAAATATTTCAATCCATGTTAACTTGTAGTTTCGGCGAAACCACCCCCTACTTTCGCTGAAACTGATTTGAAAAATCACCCAAAAATCCCCTTTAAAATTTTGGACCACCCCCTCTCTCATCCCCTCTCATTTTCGCCCAGCCACCCGAAACCCCCTATCCTTTTCATATCGCCGACCGCCCATTTCAAAACCCGCCGCCGCCGCCGTTTGCTGCCGCCACCGCCGTCATCGACCGCCGCCGCACCTCCCTTTTTTTTCCGATCCTACCAAGCCCTAGAACGTTCGAATCGGAGCTTTGCAGCTCCAGTTCTCCGAAACCCAGTTTTCAAGTTTTTCACCGATTCCTCTCACCTCGTTCATTTTTAGCAATCATGACTTCAAGGTAAGTTGTATGACTTTTCAATACGAATCTTTTGACATATAGATTGCTGAATTTCATTGAGGTTGACTTTTGGTTGACTTTTCGTTTGCCTCGTTTTGCGTGCCGACTGTTTCGTGTGAACTAGGATTGACTGAACTTATAGAACTGTTCTTGGATGCTTAGGGAGTCCCGTGCTTAATTTTCATATCAGTTGGTCATATGTTGCTATGAATACGATTAATTTCTTGTTATGTTGACTTTTGTGAGAAATGTCGGGTTGACTTTGAACTGTTGTTGATCGTTTGGCTGTCATAAGTGTTCATTCTTGATCATATTATCGTGCTGCCATTTGAAATCATATTTTACCGTCATTCTCCGAGTTGTGACAGTCTCGCCATGATTAGGGTCCAATATGCTTAAAGGTTGACTTTCTAAATGTCGGTTTGACTTTTTGAACTCTGATTGTAATTATCCGATTCTGGCTGTTCCGAAGTATGTATTTTACTGTCTATGATTACCGGTTACTCCGCTTTCCTTACCCCACTTAGTTTCCCTCGTTTCTTTGTGAAATTGAGTTTTTCTACTAAGTGTGGGGTAAGTTTTGGTCGACTAATTTGGTTTCATTCTGGTTTAGGAACACCTTTGAGCGCAGGACTAAGTCGCGACTCGATGGCGCCTCGAGCTCAGGAGCTGCCGCTCCCGTCACACCCGCCATTCTGGGTCCTCCACCTGCACTCCCTCGCCATGCTGGATACCATCCCACCATCGCCCGTCTACCGGACTTCAACTTTGAGAGCTTCCAGAAGATCGAGCACATCCGTGGAGCTGACGTGCGTCCTTTATCCATGGAGTCACTCCAGGAGCATGACGAGGATTCCTACCGGAACGTGCATGACGCCCTAGCACCGGCCGGTCTCCTAGAGCTGACCACCATAGCCGCCGAGTTCCCAGACATTGCTCTCCAGGAGTTCTGGGCGACATTTGACTTGGACGAGCATAAGAGGAGACGGGGCCAGAAGGTGATCACCTTCTTTCTTGGTGGGGTGTACAAGCAGCTCACCTACGATGAGTTTGCCGCTCATCTGGGCATCCCCTACGAGCACTATCACGATCACCACCTCGGCTGGGGCGATGATGATGACGGCGAGGAGTTGCACGCCCTCTGGAGCCACATGACAGGCGTGCCTGGCGATCGCCTCGGGAAGAGCAACTCAGTTAAGTCTTCTCTCACCCGCTCTATAAGTTTATTCATATGGTTTGGGCGGAGGTCACTTTTATATGTCAGAGACAAGGATCGCCACCATATCCTTAAGGAGGAGCTCGTGCTTCACCGAGCCATCCGAGAGAGCTACCCTCTCCACCCCGGCTGGGTGCTAGCTCACATCTTCAGCCAGCGGACCAAGCGGAGGAAGCTACCACGCCAACTCTTGGGAGGCAACTTCATAGGTCAGCTCATCCTCTCCTTCGGCATCAGCCATGAATATAGCCCTAACATTCCACGACACCCAATTATGACCGTTGGAGGAGACTTGGCGGTCGAGTACGACTTAGAACTCGACCTCAGTCCCCATGTAGCAGCAGATCCTCCACTCCAACCTGCGGTCGAGTCGGAGGACAAAGATGATGCTGAGGAGCAGCAGCCGCAGCCGCCGCCTGAGTTTCCAGATTATATACCCTCGCCACACCATCAGGCAGGGTACATCCACCAGTCCTGCCGCGCATTCCAGATCCATTTCCGGCGCATACTCACCAGCCGCGACATCACCCCGCGGATGTGGGAGAGTTATACGAGCGACTCAGGAATGGCGCATCACCAACAACGCCGCTCAAGAGGCAGGTGGACTATTATGCAACAACACATGCGCCGCGCCGAGAGGCGATATGAGCGACAGCTGGAGTGGCAGCGATAGCTCGCGACTACTTCCACTTCCCCCACCCCGAACCTCTGACCAGTGATGATCAGGTGGTGTCCTTTTCCTTGTCCTTTCTTTTTATTTATTCTTTTCGGACTTCGGTCCAACTTTTTTCTGTATGGATCCGAGGCACTTGTCCCTTTTCCTTTTTATGTTTCATTTGTTTTTGTTTTGTAGGCAATTGGGCGATTCCGTTTGTTTCGGGTTAGACTACACTTCCCTCTGCTCCGAGACTCCGTGCTGACCCTCTGAAATCAACCGTCCTCATCCAGGTTCTTCCATTCCACTCTAAACTCTAGAATTAGTCCTGTGAGGACACAGTCCGATTTAAGTGTGGGGTAGGATCTACAAACTAAGATGAATGATTTACTGCGTTGGGTGACGGGCTGCCTGCCACTAGCTAGTGGCAGTCTGGTGGGCTTAGTGGCAGCAGCCTTGTGGTGCAATAAAGAGCAGCTGCCACTGTTAGTGGCAGCAGCCGAGTAAGTGCGGTTGCATAGCTAGTGCAGGCGGCCTGCGATTAAACGGCTGCCACTAGCTTGTAGGGGCCTGTGAGAAGCCCGGCTGCCACTAGCTTGTGGCAGGCGGCCTGCAAGTAAGCCCGGCCTGCCACTAGCTTGTCTGCTCCTATGAAATTCACTTTCACTGAAACAAATCCTCCCTCCGCGCCTCCATATATCTTTCTTTCCATTTTTCTTCTTCCTCCTCAAATTCCTCCGCTTCACTTCCTTGATTCCCATCCTCTTCAATCAAAACTCTCATCTTTATTTTCTTCTTCACATCATTAATGGCGTCCCGCTACAATTCCTACCATTCTTCCCGCTCTTCCGCATCTTCTTCTTCCTCCTCCTTCTCAAGAGCCCTCGTTAAATCCAATAAACCATCCGATCTCTCCAATTGAAACCCATTTCTTCCAAATCTAAGCCCACAACACACAATCTCTCTGCACTGGTGAAGAAGTTCATAGACTATAAAGATGGATTGTTAAGGCCAAAAATTGACATGTGAGGAGCTTTTTCAAGAAGGCGACTTAGTTCATGTATCTGAAACCACCATTGGCATAGGGTTTCAAGATGGGGATGAAACGATTGGGATAACTAGAAATTTAGTGACCATATAGCAATGATAAAAAAGTTGAGTGACTACCTATAAACGAAAAGGGATGAAACAGAAAAGATCAGAAATTTAGTGACCAGATAACAATAATCCGAAAGTTAAGTGACTGCCTAGAAACAACGGGAATGACACATGAAAAAACATAAATTTAGTGACTAGACAGTAATAATCATAAACTTAAGTGACTAATATTAGTGGCAGGCGGCCTGCCACTAACCCGCGCTGCCACTAAGCTTAGTGGCAGGCGCCTGCCACTAACCAATGGCCTGCCACTAAGCTTAGTGGCAGGCGCCTGCCACTAACCAATGGCCTGCCACTAAGCTTAGTGGCAGGCGTCTGCCACTAACCACCTGCCTGCCACTAAGCTTAGTGGCAGGCGCCTGCCACTAACCACCTGCCTGCGAGTAGCTTACTCGCAGGCGGGGCCTGCCACGTGTTGGGCTTCCTCGCAGCTGCTTTACTCGCAGGCCGCGTCGTGCTTAGTGGCAGGCCCCGCCTGCGAGTAAGCACTGTGTTTAGTGGCAGGCTGCCTGCCACAAAGCACGACGCGGCCTGCCACTAAATCGTCCGTCTGTTGTAGTGGATGCTAGAGAACCTGAACCTTGCATGAACTTGATTGCCCTTGATTGTGTTTTGTGTGCCTCGTGATTCCATTCCAGTCTCTCTAGCATTAGAATGGCTCAGTTTTTGATTTTTGATGTTAAGTTGTTGTTCAACCTTTCATAATGATGCTTAGACTGCTTAACCTAGAACTTGAGAACCAACTTGCATGCTTTGATGCTAAATTGCCTGGTCAGAACAGAATTTTAAAATCACACTTGTAGTTTGTAGCCTTGATTGCATGAAAATGACCGAATCCGACTAGCAAACCAACTGTGAGCTTTTGATCCATTGCACGTAACTTGCAATTTTAATTCTTTCTGAGTGGTTTTCTGTTTACTTGAATGAGTTAGAATTTGCATGAGACCTACTCGAGACCACACGATGACACGAGTTCTAGAAGGATAGGGGCACCTAGATTCAGCTACTAAGCCAGATAGCCTACCAAACGATAAAATCCACTAGGTTTAGACCCTTGAGCTTGGCCTGTTCTTTCGATTCGATAATACATTACAACCATTCCCCATTTCTTTCATTCCCCGTTGATCCCCTGTGGTTGTAGTTCTAGATTGACCTACCGGAAGTCGGTTTGTGGTAACCTGCCTATAGCCATTAAACAGGTGGTCTTAGCTATTATGTCCAGACGTGTAAACCCCTCTAGCAACTAAAAGAAAAATCGGCACAAAAGAAAAAAAAGTAAAAAGAGAAAAAGAGAAAAATTTCGAAAAAAATGAAGAAAGAAGAAAATCAGAAAAAGTTCAAAGTGTAGTTCAAATAAAACGTTCTTCTTCCTATAAATGGAAGAACGAAGTAGAAAGAAAAGTTGAAAAGAAAAGAAAAAAATGTGTATGCAAAAGGAAAAGAATAAGTGCTAGGTTGCTTGAGGGTATCATAGGACGAGCGTTCATCATTCCACCAGTGTTTGGTTAGACGGTAGGAAGCCATAGATTAGATTCGAGGGAAGTTAGTCGAAAGCTACCGCACCAAGCCATCATCATTCATTCCCATCATCCATCTCATTATAAACCGAGTAGTGTAGATTTCATTATGGTCCTAGCAGGGAAGTCCTTCTTGACTAGATACTCGTGTTGTCACAATGGTGGAGATGTGGTCGAAATGCAAACCTATGACAGAATCCGGTAACAGAAAATGATCGAGAGCAGAAACACGTCCCTAAACACAGAGAGTGAGAGTTCCCATTGTACTAAATATATCCTGTGTGAGGAGTCTGGTCGGTCAGGTCAAATTCATGCATGATTGTTTGCTAATTACTTGTCGTGTGCAGTTATTAGTGAGACCAGGTAGTTTGGCTGATCTGTATGCATGTTAGGTTTCTTGTTCTAGGATCGATCTGTCTAATAATTCATTGTGCTTGATTTAGCTCCAATTTAATCGATCTTATCATTTATGAACATGAGCGTTTCTATTCAGTTTGCTTGAGGACAAGCAAAAGCTTAAGTGTGGGGTATTTGATGACACTCGATTTGACGTGATTATCAGCCTCATTTAAGCAACATTTCTTTGCTTAAGACATGGTTTTTAGGGTAGAATAACGAATATTCAATCGATTGCCCTATCTCGTGCCATTTGTGTTACCTTGGCCCGTTCCGGGTCTATTTGATGGTTTTCTAGTGTTTTTACGTTAGCACAGTTTTTGCCGTCAAATAAAGTAGCCATGGACGTGTCTAAGGCGTAGGAACCTCGAGGAATCAAATCGGAATCGATCCAAGGAGCCAATCAAGTCAAACCAAAATCTGCCATTCACACTTACAGTTTCGGCGAAACCAGGCCTCCATATTCGGCGAAACTAGCAGTTCAAATCAACTGATGCCAAGAGAAGGATGGTTTCGGCGAAACCAATCAACTGCTCGGACCGAAGACATTGAACAGCCGGCGGAGCATTGAACTCAAAGCCAGTTTCGCCGAAACTATCCCTATGGTTTCGGCGAAAACATCAGCTCAGCCCGGCCCAACTAGGGTTAAGTATTTATACTTAATCCGGCGGCCAGAAGGAGAAGAACGATCATAATTAATCATAATACAACTTTTGAGATCAGAA
Source organism: Linum lewisii (assembly GCA_034768395.1). Taxonomy (NCBI): domain Eukaryota; kingdom Viridiplantae; phylum Streptophyta; class Magnoliopsida; order Malpighiales; family Linaceae; genus Linum; species Linum lewisii. The sequence continues at coordinate 70,538,518 of CM068296.1, read as the reverse complement.
TTCTCTGAAGTTCTGGAGCGAAGAGTTGGAGTTCGAAGAGCCGGATAGAGATCGTGACGCCATCCCTTCCACCTTGGAGAACCGGAGCTAGGAGTGCAACTTACCGAAGATCGGAGTCTGTCAGAGTCGTCTGAATTAGGTTTTTCAGATCCTTTTCTGTTCTTCCTTTGAATGATGAACTCTTTCTTTGTCTTTGTGTCTTTTGTAATGATCATGAGTAGCTAAACCCTTTAGAGCTTAGACTAGATGAACCCTAAGTGACCCAGGGCTTTAAAGCGGTCACGGATCGGCGGTGATTAGATTCGAAATTCAATTAGTTCTTTTTCATGTTTGATTTGTTCTTCATTATTCATGTTTCTTGTCTGGATTGATCACCTAGATTAGATTCTTGTTAAGCTAAGGATAGAAGCGAACACTCGCCTTACTTTAGAACATCGAATTAAACAATTAACCTTATAATTGGAGTGTGCCTTTCGTAGGAACCGGTTAGGGTTAATTCACTGTAAGAGTAACTCATTAATCACTAGTAATTACAACAATTAATTAAGTCGTTGCGAGAGGCGACCGTACCCGGGCGGCTAGTTAATCTTGGTAGTTAGAACGGATAGAGCGAACGTTCGCCGGTCTTAAACCTAAGGGTAAGGAGTTATGGTGGTGTCTTAGTAATTGATTGAATGAGAATCGAAATCCGCTGATCTATTGATTGCCAATGCTCTGGGGAACGAAGGGGGATTCAAAGTCTAAGTTCGTCTGTCATTCTTGTTTCCAAACCCTAATTCTCAATCTGCTTTAGTTTAATCTTTTTAATTTTTCTGCATTTCTTAGAAGTAGAAGTCGTGGAACTCGCACCACGCACTAAGTGTTTTTCTTTGAATAATTTGTTAGTTCTGAAGTAGCCAATCATTCGAAGGCCCGTGGAATACGATCTGCTATACGCTTTTTCTTAGCATAAGTAGTTTTTATTTGGCTGAACGTCCGAACAACGACCAGAGGTCTCACCAGAGGCCGTAGAGACTCCTGAAGGTGAGTAATGCCATACATGGCGATTTTCTAGCGGGCATTGCGACAATGGTATCGATTAAATCAATTGGAATGTGTCCTCCATAAACCAGTATCAGAGGAGCGGCTCATTCCATCTCCCTTAAAAATGAGTTCGACCACCAAGGGGGGGCATGTAGACTCCAGGGTCAAGAAGTTGCGATCGTAGGGGCGAGCTACCAGGTAGCCATAGATCCCAGGTAGTGTCCACTCCCATCTCATTTCCTATCTACTAGTGAATCCATGATAATATGAGATCACGACCAAGCATCAGGCCCTGCCATCCTCAAGATGGACGTCCACAACCATTTGACTGAAACAAGGTCATGGTATTGAAGTAAACACTTTAAGTACTCACGAAATCAGCAGATCAAGACTCGTTATAATGCGCTATATAACACTGTTTTGCAAGCAGAGCCCAATTAAATGTAGAAAATCACAAAAACCTATTCCGCCTGACTCCTTGGGGAGGCTTAATCTAGCCCATGAGAGCTAGTGTGAGATTGTAAGTACCCAACTCTAGTTTGTGATTTCGGGGACGAAATCCTTTGAAGTTGTGGAGAGTTGTAACGACCCAAACCTGGTTAACCGGTTAAAATTTAATTTATTCGAATCTACCTTGTTGGTTTAAACTTGCTGGAATTTGATTCGAATAAAATTATCAATTCACCAATTTATTTATTCCCGAGTGTTGAAAGTTGGACTTCTCGGTTAATTAAATTTGAATTAACCATCAATTTGGGATCTTAAATAAACTAGTTGGACCAAATTGATTCAACCAATATTATTTGATCCTCAATCTCGTCTAGCAAAGGGGGGGGGGGAGTGAAATTTTTGTCCAATTGAAGTAAATGGCCCAAGGTCTTGCTTGGTTTTAAGAGGAGGAGATTGTGGTCGAAGTGGGATATGACGAGGAAGAGAAACTAGGCTTTGGGCCCAGCTGGGTGGCAACCGGCCAGCAGCATGTAGGGAAGAGAAGGGTCGGCTTGGGCCTTAATGTTGAGTTGTGGAAGAAGAGAGAGAGGACCACCTCCGTACGCTAAACCCTCACCTGACAAGAAGATGAGGCTCTAAACAACTTTTAGAAACCCAAACAGTCAAGCTCTATAGCTCCAAAAATGTAGCTTCTTCCTTCTTCCACTAACAGTGCCTAACTCCAAAATACCCATAACCAAGATATGCTATCTCTTCCTCTCATCACTAGGAACGCAAAGGAGAAAACGTATTGTCGATCGGACACCCATAGCTACCGGAATCAAGGTTTGAAGTGGGGGATGCCTTGGTTCGTCAAAAGGGTGTCCGGAGAAAGTGTGAGAGGGAAAAGTTGCAGAAATTCGTCAAAACCCATCTTTTATAGTCAGACCCATAACACATGGCGTGTGTTTCAATCTGCCAACTTCGACGGATTTTCAACATACTCGCTTGTAACTTCAACCCGACTCAATTATGAACGTACCAGACTTCGGTGAGGCCTCAGGAACACTGTTTCCAATGTCTCAATCATCCAAACTCGAGTTCCAAATTGTTTGGTTGAGCGGGGATGTTACAAGTCTCCACAACTTTAAAAGATTTCTTCCTCGAAATCACAACCCAACTCAACCTAGCAACGCAACACAAAATTTGCAGCAAAACGCAGCAGCTTAAGCACCACATTACTTACCTAAAACTCCCTCTTAACGGCTCTAGCAACACGCACCTTCTAAGAACACTTCTCCCTCACTAACCTGAACTTCTACCTAACACACACGCACAACCGAACCTCTACGACACAACCAACCCCAAGAGCACAACCAGAACACAAAAAACACAACTGATACAAAGCAAGAACTACTAAGCTAACACCTCCGACTAGAACCTCACACTCTTCGAGCACTCTACCTAACTTAACCAAAGTCTACAAAGGCTCAACTCTTCCAAATAATTCCTCCTAGGCTACTAGCTACTACTACTGTCTTACTACTCAAGCACTCAACAACAATAAAGAAGTGGTACGAGCCCGAATTCAAACAAAGGCTTAAACGGAAAGATCAAGAAAAAATATCATACCGTTCACTCCGTCGTTCACATTCTCTTCTACACCTCCGGTAAGAGCATACAAGCCTCCTTGATCTCCTCCGGCTCCAAGTGGCGTAGCATTAGCTCCAGTCTCTCTCCCAGCACTCACAACACCACGACCCAAAATACCTCCGTATTTGCCTCCATAACTCCCAGACGGAGCCCTAGACCCTTGCACCGAACCCACAGATTGAGTTGGTGCAACTCTCCTACTTGGGCACTCTCCACTCTTGTGACCCTCTGACCGCACAGAAAATAGATCATCGAGTCCTTCATCAGTATACGACACTCACCGAAATGATGCTTCCCGCAAGTGCCACAGGTTGGCGGTCCCGATGATGCTCCACCCGGCCGAGTCATCCCAACACTCCTCGACCCACACATGTTAATCTTATGACCAGACCACAAGTATAACAAGTTATAGCTCCCCACCGAGGAGCTGACTGAGTGCTCCAGAAACTAGTGTGAGACGATTGGCCACGCTTAGCCGGATGACTATGCACAATAGCGTGAGAGGGCGGGGTGGTTTCCTTCCTTTTCCTATCTTCCTTCTTCCTTCGCTCTAGAAACTCTCTCTCAAAGGAAGCCGCCTTGACGGACACTAAGATTCCCATGTCACTAGACGTGACACCTGAAACACGAAATTAGTGATTGTAGCTGAGTTAACAAGTTGAGGAAATGAAATTAAACAGAAAATGAAATGGGAGTGTGAAGAAGAAGATCAATGTTTTGATCTTCAAGGTAGTCGGGATTGGGCTTAGTCGATTGGGCCTCAGCTGCTTAAGCCTTTAAAGAGAGAGACAAAGCCTGTGGCAGGTTTGATTCAAACGATTGGCGCGTAATGAAATGAAGGCGAAGTTTCGCCGGCGGGGAGATGAAGAAATAGACGATAATGAAAGGGAGAAGATGGAGACACAGGATTTTTACGTGGTTCGGGTTAAACCCTACTCCACGCCCAAGCAAGCTTGGGAGAGTCACTTTTATTAAAGTAAATACACACAACCCTCAAGAACACAGCTTGAGTAATTCACCCTCTGTTTTTCACTTCACCGGTAAACAGAGCAAACCACCACTCTACTGTAATTCCCACAGTTGCACCTTCTTGAGTGAACAATCCGGTCCTTCTTAGAGCAAGAAAAACTAGCCGTTTGAGGAGTGATCTTCTTTTTGAATGATGATTTCCTTTGATTATGATTTCCTTAAATTTCCTGCAATCAAATAAGAAGGCATATACAGAAAAGGAAAGAGATGACTTGGTTAAGTGAGACAAGGATCTTCCTCATAAGGAAGGCTTATTTTGAGGGCTTGAACTTTCTTCTTCCAACAATCTCCCCCTAAGTTCGAGCCCTGCAACCACACATATCCTTTAGCAGGGAAGACAACGTCTCCCCCTAAGATCAAGCATCAACACAAACAAAGAGAAACCAAAAACAAGCAGATTGTCCTAGAAAGTAGTTCAAATCCAGAGTTTGCAGAGAGTTTAGAAAGAGAAAAAGAAACAACACATCAAGTGACCCGAAGTGTCACAAACAAAAGTTCAAAAAATAGAAGGATTTTGCTGCAGAGAGTTTCAGAAAGAAAAGGAAGGATCTTCTTCATAATCTGACATGTCGCTCATGCTTGGTGGCTTGTCAACCTTGGCAATAAGATTTTCTTTACTTCCTTTGCAAGATCCGAATCGCCAAAGTCCACCTGCTCCAGATCAGCCATGAACCAATCCATCCGTCCATGAAGGAATTCAACCATCTCATCAATTTGCTTGTTCAGCTTCCTGATCATCCGCTGCTTAGCAAGAAGGCAAAACTCAGCTGCATTTAAATCAGCTAGCTCAGTGAGCTGATCTTTCCCGACTTTCGTTTGATGAGTGCTTTGAGAATCTTCATCTTGTTGGAGACTACATGTGCTTCACAACAATACTCATTAGGAGAGAATGAAGAGAGAGCAATGTGGTTTGAGATACCTATCTTCCAGCTAGAGGATTCTCCCCCTGTTGCAGGGTAGAACGGAGCACGGAAGGAGCCGACACGACGAAGAACGTGCTGAGGATGGAGGACACGACAGTTGTTATTTAGGACATGATCAGAGAGGTCAACACCCGCCTCAAGAAGCAGAGACGTGATGACAGAGGCGAATGGCAGCTTGTCTGAGGACTGAGGAGAAGAGGCCTGAATGATGGAGGAAAGGACCAGATGGGGTAGACTCAACCGGTTCGAACGAAGAGCTCCAAACAGAATCCAACCATCAAGTGGAGTAATAAGGTCAAGATCAGAGGAGCGAGGAAGAAAGATTCGAGTGACAAACCAGTGGAGGACCCGCAGAGTCTCTGGCAACTGGAAGACTTCAATCCGACGATCGTTGGTTGGAACCTGGCACAGAAGGCGTTTTGTAGAAGAATGTCCCAGCCAACCCGATGCAGTCCAGCAACAATGTGAACCGTAGAGCCAGCGACCGGAACACCCAGGACTGAAGCAAACACAGAAGGAGAGACCGAGATCTGCTTCCCAAAAACGACAGAGGAGGCCGACAGAGGTTCAAGGGTGTGGACACGAAGGTTGCAGTAGAAGTCCTTGACGGCTTCTTCGCAATAGACGCCCGGAGCACCGAACGCCAGAGTGTGCCAGCCAAGGTTGAAAATGAGTGGAGCTGGAGTGACCTCGTACTTCACGAAGTCATTGGCATCAACCTGGTAGAAGTCCAGGATCTCTCTGGAACGAAAGGAGAGATCATAAGCTTGGGAAAAAGAGGGCATGGGATGAATGTCAACATAGCGTGCATGAGGGATTGAAGAGGCCATTGCAGAGGAGCAAGAGGAACAAGAGAGGGTTTGTGAAGAGGAGTGCAGAAAAACCCTAGTAAAGGCGGTTGCTTAAATGAAGAGAGAATGGTGAAGAGAAAGGAAGGTGGATCGTCAGAAAAAGAAAGAGGAGAAGTTAATTTCCCAAATTGAAGGGACGTGCATGCGGGGAAAAGATTTATCAAATCCACTCCTACCATGTAGATGTTATGATGGAGGGAGAAAGGTAGGCTATGATTCAGAAATCGACCAAATCTGATTCACTTAACATACCCAGATTTGTTCGAATTTCACAGAACTTATCTTCCTTTAATGGTTTGGTAAATAAATCTGCCAACTGATCATTGGTGGAGATAAAGGAAAGAGAGACCACCTCATCCTGAACAAGTTCTCGAATGAAGTGAAATCGAACCTCAATGTGCTTGGTTCTAGAGTGCTGGACTGGATTTTTGGTGATAGAGATTGCACTCGTGTTGTCACATAATACAGGGATAGTAGGAAGATGAATAAGATAATCTCGAAGTTGGGACTTGATCCATAGGACCTGAGTACAGCACTGTCCTGCAGCAATGTATTCAGCCTCAGCAGTGGAGAGTGCAATAGAGTTCTGCTTCTTGCTTGCCCAGGAGACTAGTTTGTCTCCTAGAAATTGGCAAGAACCAGTAGTACTCTTGCGATCAACAATGCATCCTGCATAATCTGAATCACTAAATGCTAACAGATCAAATGAATCATTCTTAGGGTACCAAAGTCCCATTAATGTAGTGCCTTTAAGATATATGAAAATTCGCTTGACAGCACTAAGGTGACTTTCCTTAGGAGAGGATTGAAAGCGAGCACACAGACACACACTAAACTGAATGTCTGGTCTACTAGCCGTTAGATAAAGCAGAGAGCCAATCATACCCCTGTAGAGTTTTGGATCAACAGAGACGCCCTGCTCATCTTTGTCCAGCTTGAGAGAGGTCGCCATGGGGGTATGGCAAGAATTTGAGCTGGCAAAACCAAATTTTTCAAGCATGGAGTGAGCATATTTACTCTGATGAATAAAAATTCCTGAGGATTTTTGAGTGACTTGTAGGCCAAGAAAATAGGTAAGCTCGCCCATCATACTCATTTCGAAGGTTTTAGTCATGAGGGAACAGAACTGGGAGCAAAGAGAAGGATTTGTAGAACCAAATACGATATCATCCACATAGATTTGAACAATGAGAATATCTGACTTATCGTACTTGAGGAAGAGAGTTGTATCAACTTTTCAATGGATGAATTTTTCAGAGATGAGAAACTCTGTAAGTCGTTCGTACCATGCTCTCGGAGCTTGTTTAAGGCCATAGAGAGCTTTCTTTAGCCGAAACACGTGAGAAGGAAGAGAGTGATTTTCAAAGCCTGGAGGCTGTTTAACAAACACTTCTTCTTTAATATGTCCGTTAAGAAAAGCACTCTTCACATCCATCTGATGAAGCGTAAAGCCTTTGAAGCAAGCAAATGCACAAAGGATTCAAATTGCTTCAATACGAGCAACTGGGGAAAATGTCTCATCAAAGTCAATTCCTTCCTCTTGATTGTATCCTTGGGCAACTAAACGTGCTTTGTTTCTAGTAACAGTTCCATCTTCATTGGTTTTGTTACGAAACACCCATTTAGTTCCTATGACACTTTTGTTTGGAGGAAGAGGAACAAGTTCCCAAACATCACATCTTTCAAATTGAAGAAGCTCTTCCTGCATAGCTTTAATCCAGAATTCGTCTTTAAGTGCTTCTTTAATGTTCTTAGGTTCGAAAGTGGAGAGAAATGCTTGATTTGCAAACTCAAGATGTTTTTTGGAACGCGTGACAAGTCGATCACTTGGACTTCCAATGATCTGACTTGCCGGGTGACGCTTTTGGATATATGCAGGTGCCTATACTTCATTTGAAGGAACAGGAGAACTGGGAGAAGGTGAGGAAGTAGGGAGAGGTAAGGATTCTTCGGTTGGAGGATCTTCAGAGGGTAGAGAAGTGACAGGAGTGAAGTCTTCTTCCTCTTCAGTTTGAGATTGAGAACTGAGAGGAGTTTGTTCATCAAAGATCACATTGATGGATTCTTCAACTCTGTGAGTTTTCCGATTGAACACCCGAAAAGCTTTAATGTGAGTTGAGTAACCAAGAAATGTGGCTGGAGTTGATCTTGGATCAAACTTTCCCAAGATATCCTTAGTGTTGAGAACAAAACAGTGACATCCGAAAGGGTGAAAGTAAGAGAGTTTAGGTTTTCGAAATCGGATGATTTCATAAGGGGTTTTAGACACATCTTTCCTGATCAGAGTTCTGTTTAGGACATAGCATGCTGTTGCAACCGCTTCAGCCCAAAATTGTTTGGGTGTATTGTGATCAGCAAGCATTGTCCTGGCAAGATCCAGGAGTGCACGATTCTTTCTTTCAGCAATTCCATTTTGCTGAGGAGTTCGAGGAGCTGAGAATTCGTGTCTTATTCCCATGGATGAGCAGAATTGGTTGAAGGCGCTAGACTCAAATTCCCCACCATGATCACTTCTAATGATTTTGGTCTTGGTGACAAGTTGGTTTTCTTCTTCAAAAAGAACCTTTTGAAGAGAGGACAAGGCTTCATTTTTGAAGGAGAGAAATCGAACCCAAGTAAATCGACTGAAGTCATCAACGATGACCAGAGTATAGTATTTTCCACCGATACTCATGACGTTACTTGGACCAAAAAGATCGATATGAAGGAGTTCAAGAGGTCGAGAGGTTGAGGAAAAGTTTTTGTTCTTGAAGGAAGAGCGAGTCTGTTTACCCAAGGAGCAGGCATGACAGAAGAATTCTTTGGTTTCTTTAAGTTTAGGAAGACCTCTAACTAAGTCAAGTTTGGATAGCTTTGAGATCCTACTAAGACTTGCATGTCCAAGTCGTCTATGCCAAAGAAATTCAAGATTCTTTTCAATTGCAGAAAAACATTTTTCTTTAAAAGCCTCTGTATTCAGCAGGTTTACAGAATAAATGTTTTCCTTTCTATTCCCAACAAACAGTAGCTTGTTGGTGTCTGAGTTTTCAACAAAACAAAGATTTGATTCAAAAGAAACTCTGTTGCCAGAGTCACAGAGTTGACTGATAGACAGAAGATTATGTTTAAGAGAATCAACAAGCAACACATTCATAAAAACAGGATTTGGTGGAGTGCCTATAGTTCCGTGTCCTAGAATTCTTCCAAAGCTATTATCATCAAAAATAACTTTACCTCCCTTTTTCAAAGTGAGTGAACTGAAGAGTTCTGCATTCCCTGTCATATGATGAGAGCATCCACTATCCATGTGCCATTCATTGTCCTTTTGGTTTATCTTCTTCTGATGATTCTGAGTTTTCTGAAACATTAGCAGAGATTAGAGATTTTGGTACCTAGATTTTCTTGGGTACCTTGTAGTTTCGATTAAAAGAAGAGGTTTTTCTTTTAAGATAAGAGGGTTTCTGTGTTCCACATTGTGGACATTTAAACTCATTCAGTCTGAGATGGAGCAAGAAATTCTAGTTTTCAATAACTGCAATTTTTCTTCTAAGTTTACTATTTTCATCATCAGAACTTTTAGAAGAGCAAAAATGAGATTTCCTTGGAAAGGGTCCTAATATTCCTGGTTCATTTCAGATAGGAGGAATAAATGAAGACGATTTTCCTTTGATGATAATAACAGGTTTAAAAACAGACTCATGAGTCTTTGAAATCTGATTTTGAAGGAGTTCTTTCTTCTCTTGTTTCAAAACTTGATTTTTATTTTTTAGGCAATAGATTCTAGATTTCAAATTTTCAACAAGACTCTCAAGATCAAGAAAAGCATTAATTAAATCAGTTTTAGAAATTGATTCAATATCATCAAGTGTACATGTACTGACCTGTCCATCGTCTGAGTCTTCATAATCAGTAAGTGCCATGTATGCTTGATTTTTCATGCTCTTCTCATCTTCACTGTCTGTGTCAGAGTCGCTCCAAGTAGCTTTCATTGCTTTACCTCTTGATCCTTTATTCAGAGGACATTCAGACCTGATATGACCTGTTTTTCCACACTTATAACATGTAACATTGTTATCATCATATGTTTTATCATCATCTCGTCTAGATCTTGAGGACTCACGATTGTTCCTATGAGTTCTGAACCTATCTGTCATTCTATCAGATGATCTATGCTGATTATTTTCTCTTCCATTTTCCTTTTTATATTTGATTAACCTTCTAAGTCTACTACTCATTAAGGCAATCTCTTTTTCAATGTTTTCTGGTTCATCCTCCTCTTCTGAACTTTCATCATTTTTAAGCTTAGCCTTGAAGGCTATATTTTTCTTAGTCTTATCTTTCTCCTCCACTTCAATTTTCTTATCTGAAAGTTCATCCTGCTTTAAAACGAGTTCATAGATAAGCAAAGATCCCATGAGATCTTCAAGAGTAAGAGTATTAAAAGTTTTGGCTTCTTCGATTGCTGTTCTTTTGGCTATCCATTCTCTAGGTAAAGATCTAAGAACTTTCCTAACAAGATCAGCTCTATCAATACTTCTTCCTAAGGTGGATAAGCGATTAACAATGAGATTAAACCTTCCATACATTTCAGAAATTGACTCTCCAGGATTCATTTTAAACATTTCATATTCATGCACAAAGAGATCAATTTTCGTATCCTTGACTGAAGAATTTCCCTCATGAGTAGCTTCTAAAATACTCCATATTTCATGAGCAGTTTTGCAAGCACAGATTCTATTGTATTCTTCATCACACAAAGCACAGTAAAGCACATTCATAGCTTTTGCATTTAACTGAACTTTATTTTTTACTTCCTCAGTTAAACTATCGAGATTAGTAGGATGTTTAAAGGTTTTAGACCGTACCATTTGCCAGATTGCAATATCAAGACTCATGAAGAATACCTCCATTTTACTTTTCCAAAACTGATATCCATTACCATCAAACCATGGAGGCCTTGTGCTTGAATGCCCTTCCACAGTCGGCGGTTTGCTGCTTCCTGCTCCAGTATTCATCTTTCGGTATGGATCTTTCCGTGGCAGACAGTGAGTCTCGTCTTTCGATCACGAACCTGCTCTGATACCAAATGAAACACGAAATTAGTGATTGTAGCTGAATTAACAAGTTGAGGAAATGAAATTAAATAGAAAATGAAATGGGAGTGTGAAGAAGAAGATCAATGTTTTGATCTTCAAGGTAGTCGGGATTGGGCTTAGTCGATTGGGCCTCAACTGCTTAAGCCTTTAAAGAGAGAGACAAAGCCTGTGGCAGGTTTGATTCAAACGATTGGCGAGTAATGAAATGAAGGCGAAGTTTCGCCGGCGGGGAGATGAAGAAATAGACGATAATGAAAGAGAGAAGATGGAGACACAGGATTTTTACGTGGTTCGGGTTAAACCCTACTCCACGCCCAAGCAAGCTTGGGAGAGTCACTTTTATTAAAGTAAATACACACAACCCTCAAGAACACAGCTTGAGTAATTCACCCTCTGTTTTTCACTTCACCGGTAAACAGAGCAAACCACCACTCTACTGTAATTCCCACAGTTGCACCTTCTTGAGTGAACAATCCGGTCCTTCTTATAGCAAGAAAAACTAGCCGTTTGAGGAGTGATCTTCTTTTTGAATGATGATTTCCTTTGATTATGATTTCCTTAAATTTCCTGTAATCAAATAAGAAGGCATATACAGAAAAGGAAAGAGATGACTTGGCTAAGTGAGACAAGGATCTTCCTCATAAGGAAGGCTTATTTTGAGGGCTTGAACTTTCTTCTTCCAACAACACCCTCCTGAATCTCCCACCTCAAACCTCCCTTGAACCGATGAATCAGTTGCTGCTCCGGATTAGTCCGTTCATCAAACCACTTGGAGAGGTTTATGAACTCCATGTAATACTCCAACACTGACTTGTCGCCCTGCTCCATCTCCATGAACTCTTTGCCCTTTGCCTCGCGCCAAACGTTCGGGCAAAACTAGATACAGAATTCCTCAAGGAACTCCTCGAACTCCATGTCAGGTGGGTACACTTGGCTCTGAGGTGGAGACTCCCACCAATCTAATGCATGACCCTTAAGCAGAAAAGTCATTGCTTGCAGCTTCAACTCACCCTCAAACCAAACTCTCAAGAACTTAAAGCTACACTCTTTGATCCACTGCTCGACTATAGCAGGATCAACTACATCTTCACTAAACTCACTAAAATTCCAGCCTTTCAGATCAGAGGGTTGGAACCGACGGGCAGCTACTCCATGCCCATAATGACCAGTAGGGTTGCATCCCATCGATTGACTTGCTTTACTACAGGAGGACACGAAAACGTTTCAGTTGACTAATTTCCAGAAAATCGACATTGCAATTCAAAACATTTTTCCTTTCAAAACTTCCCACCCATTTTAAAACAATTTGAAAACTCCCTGGAAAATTGGTCCTCTGTCGATGCTTCGTTCTTTTCTCTTATGAGGTTAATTACTCCTCTAGAAGAAAAGACAAAACACCAACACAGTAACAACTAACCAGGCTCTGATACCATCTATAACATCCATCTTGAATTGACCCGGGTAATCATGTGGTTGAACCGGTAATGAGCATTACTCGAAGCTATCATTAAACGAAAAAGACGAAACGACCAAGACAGAAAGCGAAATAACTCTTATTAAATGTTCAAAAACAAACGAAGGCCTTCCATGAATAAAATCCAAAATCTAAAACAACTGATAAATCGTAACTCCAAAATCCCATCGTCAGAACGATTACAAAATCCCCAACTGAAAATGTCAACTGAAATATAAAAGTAAAAGCAATGGTCAACTCCAATGTAGATCACCAGTCTTCACCTCATAGCTCCAACCGACAACTGCTCTGAACCTCAACTCTACTCACTCTAATCACGCACACCTAAAAGAGGAGGGGGTGATCAATTTCCTAATGAAATTGAATGAACCCACTGGTTTAACTATGCGCCGAACCAAACCAAAAGAAGCGATTCCAAACTCCTCACATCACACAAACAATGGAATCAGAATCAGCCTTACCAGTTTTAATTCCTTAAAGCAGCCTAGGTGATCCCACAGGTGCAGTTCTAAGTTCAACATTCACCATTTACATAATCATCAATATAACAGAGATCAACACGCATACTGTTTAACATCACATCACATTGCATATACATATACAGTTCAACATCACATCACATCTCATCTCGCATTCACCATTCATACCCACACACAATCACATACATTCACAAACATTCACAAAATCTCATTTCAATTATCTAAGTGAGTTCATTAGGCGCCATAAAGAGTTATCCCGTACCACCCCTGCCTGCTCATAACAAAGACTCACCCGAACCGTAGTAGGGGGTTCTCAAAGACGCATCCTCAACCGCAGTTAAAAGGATTCATGGCCACACCATACCATACCCCTCAGGGACACCATAGCACCTCAGTGCAAACTAGGGGGTAGTACAGGCTTCTACCGGTTCTATCAATTCAATTAATTCACCACAATTATTCCATTCAACAAGTTCATCCATCAAACCATTCCTCAACGAGTCCCTCATCAATTCCACGTTTACATCATAATCAATTCTAGTCCACAATCCAAAGATCACAACCAATTCAATTACACACATCAACAATGTCATTCCATACAACCAATTCCAATTTTACAACTCCATGTCCAAATTCCACTACCCAATTTCATGTACCAATTCTATGACATTAATCTACACCACAAATCACATTATCGACCACCATTACACGTAACATCAATTTCACCTGATTCAACACTTAACATCAATTTCACTCAAGTCAATAAATCCACATTTTCCACTTCAATCAATTACTCCTAAGTTCATGCATCAAAATCACAACAAAGGGTAAACGACTAGCTCACCAGCCACCCCCACCTGCAAGTACAGAGATAGCCATGTCGTGAGTCTTAGGGTTACCCTCCTGTTCATCCTTCATAGGAAGACTCCACACTGGCAGGGCCATCCACTTGTTTATCATTAATAGGGCGACCCCACATTGGCAGGACCACCCTCCTGCAACCACAATTGACAATAGCAGAGAATATATATAAATTCACAAGATCACCCAAACCCGTCGTTCCTAGCACTCACTTCTAATTCTGGTCCGTTAATCATGCATATTAATCATTTATCCCAATCCCATTAGTAAAGAATTACATTAAATGAACATCAATCAACAATCAATTCTTCAATCGACAATCATCAACAATCACCCAATAATCAATCACAGAACAGTTATCTTCTTTTACTCTCTTCCAATTTCATGCAATCCCTAATTTCATCCAGGTCAGATTACAACTCCTCACATCGACCAGCACTACCTATCGTACGCTAAACCCTCACCTGACAAGAAGACGAGGCTCTAAACAACTTCTAGAAACCCGAACAACCAAGCTCTATAGCTCCAAAAATGTAGTTTCTTCCTTCTTCCACTATCATTGCCTAACTCCAAAATACCCATAACCAAGATATGCTATCTCTTCCTCTCATCACCAGGAATGCATAGGATAAATTGGATCGTCGATCGGATACCCGTAGCTCCCGGAATCAAGGTTTGAAGTGGGGGAAACCTTGGTTCGTCAAAAGGGTTTTCGGAGAGAGTGTGAGAGGGAAAAGTTGCAGAAATTCGTCAGAACCCGTCTTTTATAGTCAGACCCATAACACATGGCGTGTGTTATAGACACATGTCGCGTGTTATGAAGACACACGGCGTGTGTTATGAAGACACACGGCCGTGTGTTTCAATCTGCCAACTTCGATGAATTTTCAACGTACTCGCTTGTAACTTCAGCCCGACTCAATTATGAACGTACCAGACTTTGGTGAGGCCTCAAGAACACTGTTTCCAATGTCTCAAACATCCAAACTTGATTTCCAAATCATTTAGTTGGGCGGGGATGTTACAAGTTTATTGCTATCATACGCACACATGCATATTTTATACAAATGAAGGTATCAAGCTTTAAATGTGCATATGTAAACAAACACGTAAAATGTATATAGTAGACAACATATGTTTCACTACTACGTTTGTTGCTTATCAACACGTAATACACCCATATTTGCATTCACACATGCATTTCCAAAACGTGTTGTAACTCACGTATATAGCTCATTAATATGCAGTATGCTTATTCAAACGTCGTTCTCTCAATTCGATGAACGGCAATCTAACTGACCCTAAAAATCATCGGCCGATGTTGCATGTCGTACGCTTGCGACCGCATGACCACGTTAATTAGTCATTGAAACGTGAAACACCCCAAAAACGCCACTGAAAACACCCCAAAACACACACCCTTAAAGTACCATCAACCCTCCCACCAAAAAAAAGTACCATCAACCCAGCTATATTGTCCGTCTCCGGTGTATTCTTCGTAAGAACTTGCAACTCCGGCGTGTTATGAATTCAAACGTGGCTTCTCGGTGAAGAAAGAGGGATACAGGGGAAGAAAAATGAAAGAAAATGGGAGGGAAGATTCAAAAAACAACATTTATGACCCCTGAAACATGTTTATATAGGGGATATTTTCTCTTCCCATCAAATTAAAACATCACATTTGACGACGTCTACCACGTTTGAATTTTGTTTGCCCATTTTACCCCTAATGTGTGTGGGGTCCGGTCTCTCTCCTATATGCAGTCCGATTTAATCTAACGGCCGTAGGGGGCTTCAACACCATTATATAGAGGGTGTTGAAAGGCCCCCTCAGCACCCCATGTTATACCTAGGGTTGGGGGAGGTTGACACGAAAACCGAGAAGGAGGTTGACGGTTGTTGTTGGCACAAAAAAAAGAATGGAGTGGCGCTGCTCAAAGGAATAGGAGGAGAGAGGGAGCAAGAAAGTGGTGACGTGGTTTAAGCTTCCCTGCTTCGGGGCATGAGAGCCGGAAGCCGATGCTCTAGCGTTTACGACGAGTGGAGGTTTCAACCGACAGAAGGAAATGGAGGGAGGGTGTTGAAACCCGGATCGGCGAGGCGAAGTGTTTCCGACTTCGGAGTTCTAACAGGAGATGAGAGAAACGTTGGGGAGGCTTCGATCAGAGCTGAGTGGATGGTAGAGCAAGGTAGAAAGGTTCGTCGACGGACTTACAATGATGGAAAGGAACGACGGAGGTCAGAGATGGCGATCCCAAGAATCCTGGAGTCGTTGCCGGCGACAACGAGGCCGATCGGAGAAGAAGGATGATTGGCTGGACAAAACCCAAAAGTTAAGTGATGGTTTTGCACTTTCTAAAACTTCGTGGGCTGTTGGGAAATTGTGTGTAAATTTCTGTTTTGGTCACTAACTTGCCTAACTGTGGCAGATAAGGATTTGGGCTAGGTCTGGTAACTTTCTGAGTTTCTGGACTGATTTCTTAACCGAAGAAGTTTGGGATTTCCACTGGAATTTGAGGAAAATGTCAGAGTTTGTCACTATGAAGTTCTTGAAGTTGCCGTTTGGTAAATTGGCCATAACTTGCTCATTTGAAGTCCAAACGACGCACCGTCAGAACCGGTGGAATCAGGATGACGAGACGGATGTTCCTAGACAGAATTCAGGGGCTGATTTTAGGCTAAGGTTAGGGTTTAGCGTTGATAGGTAGTAATAACGTGAGGAATTACAATCAGACTTAGTTAAATTTAGGAATGCACGAATTGGAGAGTTGAAATGGTTAATTGTATGATGTTCTGATTTATTGTTGATATGTGATTTATGATTTGACTTGTTTGAATGTATGGTTGACTTTTTTAATTGAATGGTTGATTAGGTGGATATATATATATATATCCTAGAAGGATGAACAGGAGGGTGGCCCTAGACCTTGCGACATGATCACCCATTTGTTTTTACTATTACAGGTGGGGTGGTCGGTAAGGCTAGCAGTCTGCCCGTAATAAATGTGTGATGTGGAATTGTGATATGGAATTGGGATGTGGAATTGGTTGATTGGGGTGGGTTTATTGGAATTGTATTGTTGATGTGTGGAAATTGTTGTAGTTGTGTTTAATGGAATTGAAATGATAGAACCGGTAGGAGCCTACACTGCCCCCTTATCTGCACTATAGGTGCTATGGGTGCTAAGTGCCTCTCCAAGGGACAAAAGGTGCGGTCACGACTTCAAGGGAAAGGCGTGATTTTGTTTTTCTGAGTCTTGTTTACGATTCCTTCAAGGGAAAGGTTTCGTTGTATCCTTCAAGGGAAAGGATGCATCTTTGTGCCTCTTCAGGGGGGCGAGGTGCGTCAGGCCAGTAGGGGTGATGTAGGATAAACTCCTTGGCGCCTAATAACACACAATATAATACTTGTGATGTGACTTGTTGTGACTTGTGTTGTGATTGATCTGTGAATTTCCTTGTGATGTTGTTTCTTGTATAATATGTCATGATATGTGATGATGATGATGATGTTGGTATTTAATTTATGACGTGAGTTTTGTAATGGATTGTTTATGATGTTTGGGGTGATGCATGATGTGAATAGAGGTAGAGGGAATTGATTGATCACTTAGAACTACTATACTATGATGTTAAAATGGAATATAAGTATGGGTCCGATTGTTGTATTTCCAGTGTGGGAGTCTGGGATGCTCCCTAGGTAGTTTGACGCATAGTTAAGCCTAGTGGGTTCACTCAGTTTCATTAGGAAACTGATGCCCCTCTAGTCTCTCTTTTCAGTTAGAAGTAGTTGGTGAACAGAGCTGGGAGTAGCAGTTGTTGGCAGTTGGAGTTTGGAGAAGGAAAATGACAGAAGGTTGGCGACCGAGGACAGAAAAATTGTTTATGTATTTTCATTTCAGTTGACGTTTTGGGAATTTCAGATTCATTTATGATGGGAATTGTTGGTGCATTTAAAGTGTAAATTGGTTTTGGTTTTTAAATCATAGAAGCTTCCGTTTGTTGTTGTTTTTATACATTATTTTAGTAAAAAAAATTATTTTATTGGTTTCTATGTTTTGAGTCAAACCGTAACCCCGGTTCCTTGTCTAACCACGGGTTCGACCTAGACGATTTGGGATGGGTATAACAAGGTTTCCATCTGCGTTTGAACGATCAAGAGCAAATGAGAGAGAGGGATCGGTGGACAAAGTTGTTCGTGGGTTATTAGATGAGGAGGGAGGCCTCAACGAACAAGTTTCGAGGCTCTTAGGAAGGTGGGAATCAAGAGTTCTGATAATGTGGGAGTGGCCGGTGAGGATTGCCGGCGACGAAGGAATCACCGGAGAAGAAGAGGGATTAAACCGCCACCTTCTAGAAGTTTGGTGACCTAGCAACAATTTACAAAAGTTAAGTGACCTTTTAGTAAACTCTGATTCTCTGTGCACTATAATGAAACTTTGGCTAAAATGCTAGAATGGTCATTATTAGTTCGATTGTGGCAGATGAGGATTTGGGCTATGGTTGTTAACTTTCTAAGTCTCTGGACTTGTTTGCTTAACTAGAAAAGTTGAGGGGTTGGTGCGGGGAATATAGCAGTTTTGTCACTAGAAGTTCCTTGGGACAGCAGTTCAGTATTTTGGATCATGTCAAGTTCGTTTGAAGTCTAAACGACGCATTGTCAGAACCTGTGGAACCGTTACGTCAATACAGATCTTCTCATGAATAATTCAGAGTATGCAATTAGGCTAGGGCGATGGCTTAGCGTTGATAGGACGCTATAGCGTGAGTAATTACTACCCGACTGAGTGAAATGTAGGATGCATGAAATTGGAGAGTTAAAAGTACTTAATTATGCATTGTTGTGCTTGGTGTATGATGTGCTTATGTGTGGCTTGAATTGATTGGATGTTTGGTTTGACTAGGTGGCTAGAAATGAGAGTTTCATTTTCAAGATGCGCATATGTATATCTGTATTTTATGTAATGCGAAATGGTGGTTGTAGGATGAAGGATAATCTTGAGAAGGACGAACATGAGAGTGACCCTAGACCTCACAACATGAATAGCCATATCCTTTGTTTGTGAATGTGGGGTGGTCGGTCGGACAACCGTTCGCTCTTAGAACTGAAATGTGGTTATTGATGTGCAAGATGTAACTCACAACAATCAAGGTTGTATTCCACGAGGGCTCTCTCAAAAGCTAATACTCACACGGTTCATGGACGGTCTATTCATTTAAAATTGGTTTTAGTTTGAAAAGGAAATAAAAACATAAAGGAAACTAAACAAGAAAGCAAAACAAAACGGTGCAAATCAAAGATAAAGGAGGTTCACTTGGAAAGATAGGTTCATCATGCTCAAGAGGAACAAAAGCACAAACAAGCCAAACATGATCGAGGTTGTAATCGAATGACCACGCAAATCCCTTCTATAGACTCAATGCACTCTCGTCGCACTAAATCCCTATCCTAGAACCACTCAACCTAGGCTCTCGCTCTAAGCTAAGTGACTAAGGATGCATTAAAGGTGTTTGATGAAATGCCAAGCTACAAAACCCTCTCCTATGACTCTATGACCACTAGGCTAGACACCACACTCTCATGTCAATGTCCTAACACTAAGAGAATCATCAAAAGACTAATCAAAGTTCAACTTGAATGAAAAACCTAATGCACACCAAGTGTTTGATAAAATGCACAAGTGAGAAATCATGCAACTATGGTTGAATTGAGATGATCTAATCTCTTAGAACACACTTCCTTCAATCCCTAGACCACAAACCATGTAATCTAAGCACTCTCATGCATTACATCACAAAAGATAGACCAAATCAAGCCATAACACAATTTGGAATTAACAACAAGTCTAGAGACCATCTTCTTACAATCCAAGATCAATCATGGCAAATTTGTACAATCAACCTCTATCCTAGCACAACTAATCTATCAATCCAAGGAAACCTAAGAAATCAGCCACACATGGCCAAGGAAATGAAGGAAAGAGAAAGAAAGATGATCACCAAGATCACCATGGCAATCCTCCTCTTGCAAGCTCCTCTTCCAAGGTTGTGGACTTCAATCCAAGCTCCTCTACTTTGATTTGCACCTTGCTCTAGGATTGTGGATTGGAGATGAGGAGAAAAGTAATTGGAAAGTTGAGAGAAAGGGTTTTTGTTCGAAGGTGTGAATTGTGAATAATGAATTGTCCCCTTTTAATTTTCGTCGGCTTCCCTTTATATACTGCACTGAATCTGCTTCACATTTTCGGCGAAAACTTCATAAGTTTTTCGCCGAAAATTCCTTCATAAATCACTGATCCAGCCTTCAATTCCTTCTAATGTTTTCGATGAAAACTCTGAATGTTTTCGCCGAAAATTTCTTTGAAAACCTCACTTCAGCCGTCTGTAATACTTGGATGACACTTTTCGGCGAGAACTTAAGGTTCTCGCCGAAAATTCCTTGAGGAGCAGATCTACATTTTTCCCAAACTTGCATCGGCCATATCTCCTTCGTCCTAGCTCCGATTGACCTCCTGTTTGATCCTACGTGCTCCTTGTCACCAGTACTTCAATGCCAAATCCTGAAAATGCAAATAAAATAACTCCAATAGACACAGAATTGGCCTCAAACTGGCAACCGGACAACAAGATAGCACTTTGCATAAAACTTCAATAAAAGCATATAAATCATAGCAAAATGAGATCAAACATGGGAGATCCTTAAGCTAATCAAAGGCTTAAAATGCACTAAATAAGATCACATCAAATTCCCCTACGACTAAGCTTTGCTTGTCCTCAAGCAAATGAATTAGAAAACATCCAAGTCCACAAATGACAAGATAGGTCACATTGAGATTCAAACGATAACAATTTGGCTTAAACTGTTCCACGATCAAACTTAACCTACACATGCCAGAACGTCAACCAAACAAGTCTAGACCTCACTAATATCTGCACACTTCAAGTAGTGGTTAATTGGGATACAGAAAAACCGATCACGACAACACCGACTCTAATCAAAAGGACTTGAACTCGGGAAATGGAACGGATAAGGCGGGGGCGGAGAGTGATGAGTGATCATGATGTGGCTATCAACTCGACTTCATCCGCTTCTAGATCCGCACTTTACAAACTCTGGCTAGGATCAAGGGCTACATTTGAGAACTCTTTTTTTTTCTTCTTTCTCTTTTCTTTTTCATTTTTTTCTTCTCTTTTTTTCCTCTACTGCATACTAGTGCTCGATCCAACACTTCACTTAGGTGTTGAACCTGCCTAGCTCACAGCTTTTGCATTTGCTAGTGGTCAACCCGACACTTCACTTAGGTGCCGAGCTTGCCTAGCTTTTCTTTTCTTTTGAGCATTTTCTTTCCAAACTAGCCACTTGATCCTTAGCCCCTTACAACTTCAATACAAGATTTCAAAATGGATTCCGTCTAATCTCAAGCCACAATCACGAGGGATCAAAAAGGTGACGAAAAACATGGAAAAAGGGTGAAAATTCTGATTGCCTTCATCATCTTAGATCGGTGTTATCGAGTGGTACAAAAACAAGTATCAAACCAATCAACCAACATACAAGAGTGATAAAATCTCTGTTCTGGCCTAAACTCATTTGATATCAGTGCTAACACGCTGGTTAAAGGTTCTAAGTAGGACAGTCTAAACGTCATTGTGAAAGCTTGAAGTCAATTAAACACCAAAAGTCAAGAATCAAATGATTCTACAATAGAGGAAATTGACATTCAATTAAGATCATGCAACTCATCAAAGCATAGCCTTAGACTTCTACCGACAAATAATCACACCAAACCTCAAACTCCCTACGACTAACATGAGCATTGTCTTCAATGATCAAGAGAGAGAGGGTAAGGTGGAACGAAGTTACCGCGTTGGTAGAGAGGAGCATAGGACGTAATAGTGGTGAAAGAGTTCCATGATGATCCTTGGTGAAGAGTGATCCCAAATGCTTGCCAACCTTATTCAAAAAGTAAAAACAACACAAAACGAAAAAGAGCAAACAAGAGCAATAAAAGTAAAGATAACATGGGGTGCCTCCCAAGAAGCGCTTGGTTACCGTCTTAAGCTCGACGATACCTGCGTTATGGTGTCCAACTTAGTACCTCCTTGATGTCAAGTAGCTTCTTCCATGATGAAAGTTGAGCTCCAAGAAACATCTTGGGAGAATGGTAGACTAGCCAATGCACAATGATGCTTGTATAGCACTTGATACCTTGGGGTGGCTTGCTACCTTTGAGTTTCGAAATTTGAGGAAGAAAGTATGGTAGGGGGCCACCATTGAGCTCCATCGTCTCCAAGTTGGTGATGTCACTCGAAGAGTTTTCCAGTTCAAACATGGGCGACTCCTCTTCCATTATCACCTTAGGGGGGGTTATGAAGCTTGTGTCCGTCTCTTGACACAAGTACTTCATGATCAAGCAAGAAGATTGAAGAGTACTCACAATCTTTGGTGGGGCCACAATAGGGTGGTGTTGTTCACTTTCGTGCTCCACTCTCGGTGCCACCTCTTCTTGAAGCGTCTCCAAATCATCTCTCACCTCCTCTAAAGGGTCATCATCTTCAAGTCTCCTTGATTTTTCTATCCTCACATCATCGTTACTTGGTGTGTCCTCGGGTAGAACATGTTCCTTAATCTCCTCCACTACCAAATCTTCTTCCGTGTCAAGCTCCTCGAATTCACAAGTGTCATCATCATCATCATAAACTTGCTCCAGATGATTGGGATGTCGTTCATCCTCAAGAATCTTCGTGACGAGCTCTATGCTTTGGGATAAGCGGTTAACTCGGTTTGCATTATCCTCCGCAATTCGTAAGATCTCTAGCATGAAAGGAGGTGGAAGAGGTTTCTCATGACTCACGAATTCGTCTTGGGGAGACTCACTTTCTTCTTCTTCCATGACTAGCACTTCCGGTTCAAAGGTGTCGGAGATGAGCTTCACACTTTGAGTTAAACGATCCAACCGAGCCGCATTATCTTCAGCAATTTGCAACATCTCCTCAATTGTGGGGGGAGGTGGAGAGTGTTGTTCATCCTCTAGAGCTTCCTTGATGAGCGTCACACTTTGAGCTAAGCGATTAAGTTGGTTCGCATTGTCTTCCGCAATCTTCAAAACTTCCTCAAGCGTGGGAAAAGATGGAGGAGGTTCCTCATAGCTTACAAACTCCTCTCGAGGACGCTCACTTTCCTTCACCATTTTAAAGAGCTCCTCTAGCATAGAAGAAGGTTGAGAGGGTTGCTCATAGCTTGTGAACTCCTCTTGAGGACGCTTGCTTTCTTCAACCATCTTAAAGAGCTCCTCTAGCATGGAAGGCGGTTGAGAAGGTTGTTCATGACTTGTGAAATCCTCTTGATAATACTCCGGCAAGACTTGATGGTAGGGTGGAGATGGATAGGGATATTGCTCATTCCACATGGGTGTTGAAGCTTGTTGTTCTTGACCCCACCATTGGCTATCTCCCTCACAAGTTTCTTGGTAGTAGTTGGATAAAGTAGGATGACCATAGTATGGGTTAGGAGATGGATTCCACCCTTGATAGGTACCATAACCATGACCTCCATTCCACGAGTTCATCTTACTTGCAACCTTGCTCCATGAATTAGATAGGTGGAGAAGGGGCCTACAAACACGCACAACAAACACAACCAAGTAGTACAACAATGCGGGATAACAACACCACAAAAAGAAATAACAAAGAAGCAAAACTAAAACGGAAGGAAGTGAATAGAACGGTCCACTACTAAATGCTTTCAAAGGATTGAGAAAGGTCCCCGGCAACGGCGCCAAAAACTTGATGTGCAAGATTTAACTCACAACAATCAAGGTCGTATTCCACGAGGGCTCTCTCAAAAGCTAATACTCACACGGTTTATGGAAGGTCTATTCATTTAAAATTGGTTTTAGTTTGAAAAGGAAATAAAAACATAAAGGAAACTAAACAAGAAAGCAAAACAAAACGGTGCAAATCAAAGATAAAGGAGGTTCACTTGGAAAGATAGGTTCATCATGCTCAAGAGGAACAAAAGCACAAACAAGCCAAACATGATCGAGGTTGCAATCGAATGACCACACAAATCCCTTCTATAGACTCAATGCACTCTCGTCGCACTAAATCCCTATCCTAGAACCACTCAACCTAGGCTCTCGCTCTCAAGCTAAGTGACTAAGGATGCATTAAAGGTGTTTGATGAAATGCCAAGCTACAAAACCCTCTCCTATGACTCTATGACCACTAGGCTAGACACCACACTCTCATGTCAATGTCCTAACACTAAGAGAATCATCAAAAGACTAATCAAAGTTCAACTTGAATGAAAAACCTAATGCACACCAATTGTTCGATAAAATGCACAAGTGAGAAATCATGCAACTATGGTTGAATTGAGATGATCTAATCTCTTAGAACACACTTCCTTCAATCCCTAGACCTACAAACCATGTAATCTAAGCACTCTCATGCATTACATCACAAAAGATAGACCAAATCAAGCCATAACACAATTTGGAATTAACAACAAGTCTAGAGACCATCTTCTTACAATCCAAGATCAATCATGGCAAATTTGTACAGCACAACTAATCTATCAATCCAAGGAAACCTAAGAAATCAGCCACACATGGCCAAGGAAATGAAGGAAAGAGAAAGAAAGATGATCACCAAGATCACCATGGCAATCCTCCTCTTGCAAGCTCCTCTTCCAAGGTTGTGGACTTCAATCCAAGCTCCTCTACTTTGATTTGCACCTTGCTCTAGGATTGTGGATTGGAGATGAGGAGAAAAGTAATTGGAAAGTTGAGAGAAAGGGTTTTTGTTCGAAGGTGTGAATTGTGAATAATGAATTGTCCCCTTTTAATTTTCGTCGGCTTCCCTTTATATACTGCACTGAATCTGCTTCACATTTTCGGCGAAAACTTCATAAGTTTTTCGCCGAAAATTCCTTCATAAATCACCGATCCAGCCTTCAATTCCTTCTAATGTTTTCGGCGAAAACTCTAAATGTTTTCGCCAAAAATTTCTTTGAAAACCTCACTTCAGCCGTCTGTAATACTTGGATGACACTTTTCGGCGAGAACTTAAGGTTCTCGCCGAAAATTCCTTGAGCAGATCTGCATTTTTCCCAAACTTGCATCGGCCATATCTCCTCCGTCCTAGCTCCGATTGACCTCCCGTTTGATCCTACGTGCTCCTTGTCACCAGTACTTCAATGTCAAATCCTGAAAATGCAAATAAAATAACTCCAATAGACGCAGAATTGGCCTCAAAGTGGCAACCGGACAACAAGATAGCACTTTGCATAAAACTTCAATAAAAGCATATAAATCATAGCAAAATGAGATCAAACATGGGAGATTCTTAAGCTAATCAAAGGCTTAAAATGCACTAAATAAGATCACATCAGTTATGTATTAAGTGATGGAATGTGATGTGATGATTGTTGGGAAATGGCGCAGTGAAACTGAATTAGTAAATCTAGAATAGGAATGTGGTATTGGAATGTGGAATTGGGAATGAGAATTGATCATTGTGCCATACGTGTTTGATTGATTGTATAAATGGAATTAGGATATGGAAATGAGCCAACATTACCCTTGGGATCTGAATGTGGATTTAGTTGTTGGTCTACCGACAGGTAGATACCTCCCTACAGGGAAGGATCTTGTGGGATGCGTAAGGGACTTCCCAGAGAATGGAAGTGCGTCTTGTGGGCCAGCGGGATAGCGGGAGAACAACTACTTAAGTTGTATTGTGGATTACGATGATGAAATGGGGTTGTCATTGTATTATGTTGATGATGATGATTTGGGGTGATGCATGATCGGGTATTGGTAGAGGGAAACATGATTGATCACTTAGCACTATTGTATTAGGATGTTAAAATGAACTATACGTAAGATCCAATTATTATATTCTAGTGCGGGAGTATGGGATGCTCCCTAGGTGGATACGACGCATAGTTAAGCCAGTGGGTTCACTCAGTTTCATTAGAAAACTGATCCCCCCAGGTCTCTTTTTCAGTTAGAAGTAGTTGGTGAGTCGAGCTTGGAGCAACAATTGATGGCAACGGAGTTAAGTAGAAGACTGAAGGATGGTGATCAAGGACGACGAATGTTGATTTATGTATTTTCATTTTAGTTGGCAATTTGGGGATTTTAAAGTTACTCATGAATGAAAATTGTATTTGATTTAGAGATTTGATCGGATATGACTTGGTTTGTATTTAAATAAGGGATCCCGATTTCTAATTCAATTTTTTGTAATTCATTTATGTCATTTCCGCTTGATTTTATGTTACAGTTATTCTTGGTTATCGCTAGTAATACTCAATTTTGGTTCAATCATGGGTCTGACCACGACAATCAGGAGCGGGTATTACAGAGATGGTGGTCATCAGTGATCTGTCCCCACCAAATCTTGGCCATCATTTTTTTCCAATGATTTGCAAAGTGTCCGCTAACTCGAAGCAGGATATTGCATAAACTGGTTATCCGAAATTGACCGATTGAAGAAGGGTATGGACCGAAGTAGGCGACAAGCACTCCCTTTTCCAACTACGCAGACGTAAAATTATTTGGTCCTCGATGAAACGAAAAGTTTCCTGTTTTGATCGAGGAATTGTACATGGTAGTTTGAGGTACTTTTCTTATCTCACTAAGGCTCTGACGCCAAGAGATAGAACTTCTATAACGAGTCTGAGTGTGAGAAGTGGTATTATGCAAAGCTTGAGCTGTGTTGGCCGACATAAGGAGGCGTGACAACCCTTCAAAATAGAGGGCAAAAAATGTGAGATAACAAGTCCCCTTGCCTAAGTCCTCTGGATGGAGCAAAATAGCCTTGGGGATCCCCATTAATCAAGACGGCCAAAGTCGCTGATTTAAGATATTCCTGAACCAGTGCCACCCAAGGTTCGGAAATCCCTAACCCATGCATCAAGGCAAAGAGGAAACACCATTCCATACGATCATATGCCTTCTCCCTGTCAATCTTGAGTGCCATTAAGTGTTGATCTCCGACATGGGTTTTAAGAAAGTGAGTAAGTTCATGAGCAAGCATAATATTGTCTGTAATGGAGCGTGTCTTAACAAATCCATTTTGAGACGGATGGATAATCTGGGGTAAAATTTCTCCTAAATTGGTTGTTAGGATTTTAGAAATAATCTTATATGGGAGCGTGCAAAGTCCAATAGGTCGGAGTTGTCTCAATGAGTTTGCGTTTAAGACCTTGGGGGTCAACGTAATCTATGTATGGTTGAGGGTGCATAACATTTTTCCATTGAGGAAGAAATCTTGGACGTCATCAATAACATCACCACCCACAGTATCCCAATAACGCTGAAAAAATAGGCCAATGAAGCCGTCCGGGCCCGGAGCCTGAGTAGAACCTATTGAGAAAGTGGCATCTTGTAACATCCCGTTCCGAGCATATAAAAAAAATTTGGTACGGTTGATTCTTTTTATACGGTGAGAAATGACCGTAAATTAATGACCAAATGAATAGCCGTATCAATTTAATGATTCCGGGTCAAGTTAAGTTCTCTCGCGGTAGTCAAAAATTACATGTGACCGAGTAGGTGGAGGAACCGAACAAAAATCTTAAGTACGCATTTATTTCTATTCATCAAATTAATGCACCCATTTTATTCTAATGCTGTGGAACAACTTTCAAAAAGGGAGACAGTGGCACATGGGAGGGGTGACTAATCCCATCCCAATTTGTTTGTTCATGAAATAAATCTTTGCTTTATTTGATATGACGTGGATAAGGATGATACTCATCCCATCCCATTTTGTTTGTTCATGAAATAATAAAGTGGGTAGTTGCATTAAGCAGCTTCACGGCCTTAGCACATATATAAATAGCCCATAAGTCATTAACTAGGGAAGGAGAGGGAAGTTGTGAGCAGATTGTATAAGAGAAGTAAGAACGTGAATTTGCACGGTGCTTGTCATAACGAACATCGGTTGAAATTAGGGTTTCGACCCGAAAACTAGTGGGAAGGTTCAGTCGATTTCTTTTTGGTGAGGGTCTCCTGCGTATCCTACCGGGTTAGACGTTCCTTTATGTGTCCATTAATTATTAAGAATTATATGCATGTTAGGATAGTGGCCTACAACCCTAGGGCCGTATTTGAATTGTTGTTATTGATATGTATACATGAATATGTTATTGTACTTGTTCTGCTTACGTGATATTATACTTGATATGATATTCGTGTTCTATTGTGATTTGATTGTGATAACAACTCACCTAGATTGATGTTTCAAGGAGAATAATCTGGAACTGCTTGATCACATAGATAGGGCCAGTATGCTGGAGACTACATGTGATATGTTGCAGAAAACCATGTACGATCAATTCTGCTAGGAGTAGGTCATTAGGACGGTTGAGCCTAATGACCGAACGGTTTTTCGAGGCTCTTACCGCGGAGAGTTGTATGTTTATGAAGAACCGGTTGGGTACTGCCTGTTCTGCCCGGGAGTCTATCAGCATACGTGAGCCGGGATCCCAATTAAAATATGAGCTAACAAGTTAGGTTTACAGGGTAACCTCATGTGATACATGTTGCCATACTTATTATGTGACTTGCTTGCATCTTAGTATGACCCAGGGCTCAAGGCTCTCACTCAGTGAAGTAGCACTGACCCTTACTTGTTTCCCCCAGACCGCTAGTAGTCTGTGCAGGTGTACACTTGATTCTACAAGAGCTACATGCCACCTAGGAGAGCTATTTGGGTTGGCAAGCGTGGTGATGAGGCCAGGTAGAATCGGAAGAATGTGTCTTGATCCTCGTCCTCTGATTTTGAGTTTTCACACGTTTTAAGATACACTACTTTGTCATATGCATATGTCATGGGTAGTCACATATTGTGTATATGTCCGTGTTCTGTAACCCATTTCGGTACCATATGATGTCAGTATGACTAAGTATATGAAATGCTTGTTGATCTGTATGGAAGAAGTGAAATGCTTGTGGTATCGGTAGAGCATGTGACTCCTCCCCTGTTATGTGTTCATGAGGATCCTCTGTTTGGATCATGTATGAATAAAGATATAAGTTCTCAGATTATTACGAGTGGTTCTAAAACTCTTAAAGAGATTCACTTGAGTTATCACGAAAACTCAGTTTCTTGTGGTACTCGTGCATCGTAGCACCCTTGTTAGTGTTCCGCTGTACTTGATCATGTTCTGAATGGTTGGGGTGTTACAAGTTGGTATCAGAGCTGGTTGTCTTCTGCATTATAGGTATGCTACCTTCTTCTCTTGGGACGTCGTGAACCCCAAAAGAGGGGAGGTATTCCATGCCCGTACTTGCACTGGCGATCGAGCGGTCATGTCTTGTGTGATGCATTGTCAGTTGTACATGTGCATCATGATATGGAAATGATTTTTGAAAACCTTTTAAAGTGAAAAAGAGGATTTCTGATTGTCGAATGTTTTCTGAGAGAGGATCATTAAAAGACCATTCTTCTTGCAAGTGTACACGGGAGTCCTGTACAAGGTAGCGATGTCCCGTTGAAACCGCCACCGCGGTATTAGATTATGATAAGATGGAAAGGTTAGGTGGAGTTACTTTGGAGGGAGAAAGCACGGATCCATAAGCAGCCGTTGATTGGCTTCATAATATGAGAGTGGTGTTTAGTCATCTGAACGCTACACCGGATGAGCGACTTCGCTACTTTGTTTTCTTGTTTCGAGGGCACACAAGGACTCGGTGGGAGTCCATGACTCAAGATGATGAGGATTCATTTGTTATAGCGTCGGGTTACCAAGAAGCACGGGAAGATCGATCTGATGCGGAAGCCATTCTTATGATTTTAAAAGGAAAAGCATAGAGACCTCCCCGGATTAAAGCAATAATTTATTTGCTTATCACGCGAATGATAAGGGTTCCAACAAGGATACAAACAAAGGCAAGAACGGCTAAGAAAGTCTTGTAGGTAACTTCTATGTTTCTATTGCGAAAACCACTATTAGCCCTGTCCCTGACGGAAGATGCAGATGACACAGCAGTATCGGGAATAGTCTCTCCTGAAATTGCTTGTCTTTCACTTCCGAAGGTACGCTCGTAGACGTTTAATTTTCGTAAGAGACCGTTGATCATGACTTTGGCTCGATGTTGCATCGGGGGATCTAACCATGCAAAGTAATTGCAATGGATGTTCATCCTCTGCCATTAACCAAGGGGATAGATGAGTTTTTCTCTGGTTAGTTTGAAATGATCGAAACTCGTAAAGCACTTTTGACTTACCGAGCGACGTCTTTTGCACCTAAAGAACCTTCGCCCTGGATTTTCTTCCGTCCAGGATGTGGTTATAATTGTGGCTTCCCTGCACCGGCAAATGGGAATCGTAGCCATTTCGTGGATATAAAAGAGATGAATGAGGTATTTCTTTTTCGACCTCTACTCTGTTATCCTAGGCATTTCGGTACCGTCTATTTAAAGGGACGAACCCTATTTTCCTAGCCTTTGACTTATTGGCCACCTCTCTTGTCCTTACGTGCCGACATGAGTGAGTGGATGGTGTCACAATTATTGTGACCGCTTTCCTTTCGAAATTGGCTTCCATAAAGATCAAGTTTTGAAAACTTGACCACCATCACCATCTCTCTTTCATTTCTCTCCATTGATTAGTAAACTCTCTCAATTCCGAAAATGAGCTATCAAGAGGATGGCGGTGAGAGTAACGTAGGGTTGGTAATCTTTGTTTTGATCCTCTTGTGTGGTCAAATTTTCGTTATCTGGAAGCTGATGTGAGAGACAACCGAAGAACGACGTCAGGAACTCGATCGCAAGAACTTGCATGATGAGTAGACCACTTAAATTTTGCGCAGCTGTTGTTGTGGTAACTTATGTTTTGAGTCATGATTTTGCGTTTTGAGTTAAGGGAATAACTGATTTGAATACTTAAAGATGGAAGAGAAGTAGAAATTATTATTAAGAAGGAACTGGGTACATGAACTGGTAGTACAAACAGCTATTCAGGCCGTGTTCTTGGAACTAACTCCGTGAAAGATCCACTAATCGATCGAACGCTTTCGCTTCTTTCCCTTGTCAGCCTCCAGTATCTGGTTGGCCGCTTCTTGCATTCCGTCTTTAACCCGCTTCTTCCCGCAGGAAAACTTGATTGTTTCCGCTTGGTCTGGTCTTCCTCTGATGGCCATCCTGTCTGCGTAACATGAGCCATGTTAAGCGGAAAGCACCTGCCTACTTTTGGTACAGAGAGAAAAGGGTTTCCCAATTGATGAAAAACGGTACACCACCCTCCCTTAAAAAGGAAGGCAAAATTCAGTTCCATAAGCTGGCTCATGCTAATGAAACTATCGACCATGTTAGGCATCAGTAACACGTCCGGTATGATTAAGGGACCCAACCTGATGGCACCCTTCCCTTTGGACTCTGCCTGGGAACCCCTTCCAAAGGAAACGAGTTGGTGAAAGCTACGATCTAGTGACACGAAGGAGTTTTCATTCGAAGTCATGTGGTTAGGGCAGCTACTATCTAGTGTCCATTCCATTTTAATAGAATCGCAAAAGGGACAGAAATCGGTCAAGAAAGGATTACCAGAAGGGACTGGTGGACTCTCGGTGGAGGGAAAAAGGTTGAGGAATGAAGTCGCTCCTGCATCTTTTCCTTCCATTCGAACCTTCCGTAAGTATTGACAGAATCCCTTCAGTATACCTTGCGAGTGACACTCGGAACCAAGCTTCATCCGGGTTAAATACCCAAGCGAAGGGAACATTGATCTCTGATACGAAATCTACGTAAACCTCTCGCTTTTGGCGAGGACACATGGACGGCTGAGAAACCTCTCGCTTTCAGCGAGGATGCGTGGGCGGCTAAGAATTGGCCACCGCATCAGCTCTACTTTTGAGGCACCACTAAAGCACTAAGCATGTGTTGCATGTCGTTCTTTTTACTTTTTACTTTCGAGTCCGAACGACGGCTTTTTGGGCAAGCTAACCGTAACCTCTTCCTCTTTAAATCCACCCCCTTCCTTTAAGTCATTCTCTAAAGAAAGATGGCTAGCTCTGATGAAACGGAAACCTTGTGTGGGATAAATTTCGTCCTTCTGATAGTCATTCTTCTCTTCGTGGCTATCACCTTCATCCTAAAGATATGCAAACATATAAATCGACGAAGGCGTCAAGAAAAACTTCAAGAAGGAACAATTCGGCGGAATCGAACAGAAGACCCATCCCGCATGCCTTAGTATTTCCTCAAATTCATGTTTGTACCCTTATTCTCTTTCTTGTGGTTTTTGCCTGGGACCTAAGCATGTATGGTCTCAGACGGTGCTTACATTCTTTAATCTTTGGCTAGTTGGTAAGAATTCTATTTCTCAGAATCCCTGCGGATGACAAGTGAACCAAGAGATGCCAATAGATTATATCGATACTTTAACTAATAAATTTAAGATGATCTTGTATTACACACTTGTCTAATCGTACTTGTCGGCACTTTCAAGTGGGCAAGGCTCAATGACAACACCTTTCCTGTTCGTTTTCTCGAATGAAAAACTAAGTTTTCCACGTGGTGAATTGCTCTGGGTTGGTCCAAGAAACATCTGACAGAGTGAAAATTTTTCGTGAAAGACTCAGAGTACCTCAAGATCGCCATAAGTAGTATGCAGACGGTCGAGCTCGAGATGTAAGTGGTGAGATTGGTGAAAAGGACTTTCTTAAGGCATCTCCTTGGAAAGGTATAACGAGATTTGGGAAGAAGGGAAAGTTAGCTCCAAGGTATATTGGACCATATGATATCATTGGTAAGGCAAGATCGGCGGCTTACGTTCTAGCTTTGCCCAGCAACCTAGACAGAATTCATAATGCGTTTCATGTGAGTATGCCTAAAAAGTACTAAGTGGATCCTACCTATATCATCAACCTGTTGAGGTAGAGTTGGAGGAGGATTTGAATTATCAGGAAGTACCAGTTCAGTTTGTGGACTCGTAAGTCAGAACTTTGAGAAGTGAGCAGATTCCAATGTTGGAAGTGGTGTGGAGAAACCATGAAAGTGAGTCTGTTACGTGGGAAACGGAATCGAGTATGAGAGAGAAGTATCCCGAACTTGTAGATGCTTACTTAGCAGATTGATGTTTTGTTATGTGATATGATTATTGTGCTCTTGATGTGATCACATAGTTAGGTATCGTATATCTAAAATTTGAAACCTGACATGTTATATGCTTGTTTGCTGGAAATCACTTATATGTAGAACAATAATTGGTTAGATTGGTGGAGTAACTGTTAGAAGTGAACTTTAGAACTTAGATTTCGAGGACAAAATCTTTTTAGAGGGGAGGAATTGTAACATCCCGTTCCGAGCATATAAAAAAATTTGGTACGGTTGATTCTTTTTATACGGTGAGAAATGACCGTAAATTAATGACCAAATGAATAACCGTATCAATTTAATGATTCCGGGTCAAGTTAAGTTCTCTCGCGGTAGTCAAAAATTACGTGTGACCGAGTAGGTGGAGGAACCGAACAAAAATCTTAAGTACGCATTTATTTCTATTCATCAAATTAATGCACCCATTTTATTCTAATGCTGTGGAACAACTTTCAAAAAGGGAGACAGTGGCACATGGGAGGGGTGACTAATCCCATCCCAATTTGTTTGTTCATGAAATAAATCTTTGCTTTATTTGATATGACGTGGATAAGGATGATACTCATCCCATCCCATTTTGTTTGTTCATGAAATAATAAAGTGGGTAGTTGCATTAAGCAGCTTCACGGCCTTAGCACATATATAAATAGCCCATAAGTCATTAACTAGGGAAGGAGAGGGAAGTTGTGAGCAGATTGTATAAGAGAAGTAAGAACGTGAATTTGCACGGTGCTTGTCATAACGAACATCGGTTGAAATTAGGGTTTCGACCCGAAAGCTAGTGGGAAGGTTCAGTCGATTTCTTTTTGGTGAGGGTCTCCTGCGTATCCTACCGGGTTAGACGTTCCTTTATGTGTCCATTAATTATTAAGAATTATATGCATGTTAGGATAGTGGCCTGAAACCCTAGGGCCGTATGTGAATTGTTGTTATTGATATGTATACATGAATCTGTTATTGTACTCGTTCTGCTTACGTGATATTATACTTGATATGATATTCGTGTTCTGTTGTGATTTGATTGTGATAACAACTCACCTAGATTGATGTTTCAAGGAGAATAATCTGGAACTGCTTGATCACGTAGATAGGGCCAGTATGCTGGAGACTACATGTGTTATGTTGCAGAAAACCATGTACGGTCAATTCTACTAGGAGTAGGTCATTAGGACGGTTGAGCCTAATGACCGAATGGTTTTTCGAGGCTCTTACCGCGGAGAGCTGTATGTTTATGAAGAACCGGTTGGGTACTGCCTGTTCTGCCCGGAAGTCTACCAGCATACGTGAGCCGGGATCCCAATTAAAATATGAGCTAACAAGTTAGGTTTACAGGGTAACCTCATGTGATACATGTTGCCATACTTATTATGTGACTTGCTTGCATCTTAGTATGACCCAGGGCTCAAGGCTCTCACTCAGTGAAGTAGCACTGACCCTTACTTGTTTCCCCCAGACCGCTAGTAGTCTGTGCAGGTGTACACTTGGTTCTACAAGAGCTACATGCCACCTAGGAGAGCTATTTGGGTTGGCAAGCGTGGTGATGAGGCCAGGTAGAATCGGAAGAATGTGTCTTGATCCTCGTCCTCTGATTTTGAGTTTTCACACGTTTTAAGATACACTACTTTGTCATATGCATATGTCATGGGTAGTCACATATTGTGTATATGTCCGTGTTCTGTAACCCATTTCGGTACCATATGATGTCAGTATGACTAAGTATATGAAATGATTGTTGATCTGTATGGAAGAAGTGAAACGCTTGTGGTATCGGTGGAGCATGTGACTCCTCCCCTGTTATGTGTTCATGAGGATCCTCTGTTTGGATCATGTACGAATAAAGATATAAGTTCTCAGATTATTACGAGTGGTTCTAAAACTCTTAAAGAGATTCACTTGAGTTATGATGAAAACTCAGTTTCTTGTGGTACTCGTGCATCGTAGCACCCTTGTTAGTGTTCCGCTGTACTTGATCATGTTCTGAATGGATGGGGTGTTACACATCTCGTATTTTTGCAGGGGTGACCAGTGCCATAAGATACAGGTTCATTATCGGGGTGATTATGGGGTGTCACCGCAAGACTTCTAAGGGAAGTAAACCTTGCTAGAGATCAGAGGTGAACAAGGAGCGAAAATAGTTTATCACAAGCTCACCTTTAGTAGTCTCATCCGTAT
The DNA here is from genome assembly GCA_034768395.1 of Linum lewisii. Classification (NCBI taxonomy): domain Eukaryota; kingdom Viridiplantae; phylum Streptophyta; class Magnoliopsida; order Malpighiales; family Linaceae; genus Linum; species Linum lewisii. The sequence continues at coordinate 70,503,440 of CM068296.1, read as the reverse complement.
GAGGAACACCATCATCATCCACCAAGGAATCTATTCGATGCTGTTTTCGAGTCGTAGTTATCGATCGGTGAAAGAATTTCGTGTTTTTCTCCCCATTCTCCAGCGAGCGAAACCTATATCATTGCTTCCAGTATTGGTATTCATGCCTATGAGAAGCATTCGATTCATCCTCTAAGCGTCGTACCTCCGACTAATCAACCTGATCGGATTCAAGAGCCACTCATAAAGTTGAATCGAAGTCATGAATTAATCGAGTAGAATTGGATGTCCTCACGCGACACCAATCAAAGAGGGCATAACAAACATTTTTCAATTATTCATTAACCGGTATTGTGTCGTACCCGGCAGTAGGCTCCATCCAATAATGATGAATTATAGTATCAACCTCAGGATTATCCACTCAACGACAACCAAACCTAAAACAAAAAATTATTCAATTTTTTTTAGATTCAACCGTAAAGTTGAACATTAAAAAATTTGTTCAACTTATCAATCATTATTGTCATAGTTAATAATTAAGGAAAAAAATTTCTATCACATTATGATTAGAATGCATAAACTTTTAGAAATCTTAAATTTAGTCTTTTTTTATATGAATGTGTATGATATATAAAAATAGAAGGCAACTCACCCTGTAAATAGGGGTGAGAAAGCCGGCAAAGTTACAAGAGGATTGTGAAACCAAGCCCAACAACAAAACAAAAGGGATTCGTCAAAAGTAATCCCAAACCAAGCGAATGACCAAAATAGAGGTCGGAAAGCAACATCAAACATAACGAAAAGACACAGCAGAGAGGCAACCCAAATTTGACTAAGGCTGCAACTGTCAAACTTAGCCAGGGTCAAAGATGAGTCTAATCCAGCTTTGAAGATTGTCCGCTGGAGTAAGAGTGGCTGCCACCATCCATCTCCCAACATTCAGCATGATTCTAAAGTAGACCTGAGACTCTCTAGCCGAAATGTCGTTAAAAAATCTGCTGTTTCTTTCGAGCCAAACGAACCACAGGAAAGCATGAAACACAAGTCGAGAACCGCCTTGGAAACTGGGGGAGCAGTTCATTCCTTTCCATTCGGTGAACGCGTTTGGGACACTATTACCACGAGGGCCGAAAATGGAAAGCACAGAACTAATCCGGTTCCAAATGCTCATCGAAAAATCACAGCGCAAAAGAGATGAATGATCGATTCCTCGTCCTTACCGTAAAGAACGCACCTGTTGGCCAATTGGAATCCCCTCTTTTGAAGGTTGTCCAGGGAAGCGATCTTGGAGTGGAACGCCATCCAACAGAAGGCTTGAATCTTTGGTGGTACTCCTACAAGCCAGATAGTGCCCTGAGGGAAGCTTGGATCACCAGGGAAGTTGTCAGATGTCAACGATCTCCGCAGCGAGCAAACAGAGAATCTTCATGAGGACTCTAAGGGCCAAGTCGGGGCAGCTAGACCAGTAGTAATCAAATCTTCCGGGAGCTCTTCGAGATGTGAAAGCAACGCATTCCAATCGTCTAAGGCCCCACCACGAAGCGTGGTTGACAAGGGGATGCTCCATCTTCTCCTGTCATTGACAAAACAAAGGTCAGAAACATTTGCTTCCAAGGATATTGCAGCTGCAGCAATCCTTGGAAACAAATCAAAAAGCCTCACTCCCCGAACCCAGACATCGAACCAAAAGGCACAACCCCCCCCCCCACCCGGATCGAGAAAGCTGTATTTCCAGAGCAAAGTACTGAACGGGATCAACCATCTCCAAAACGAACTTCCGGCTCGGCCAAGATTCCAGGTCGGAATCCACTCAGACGTACCAACCTCGCATTTTGTCACGATAAGTTTCCTCCACCACGCGCTCCTTTCAGTTGCGTACCGCCATGCCCATTTTGCAAGCAAGGATGAATTCATAATTCTCATATCATGAACGCCCAATCCACCCAACCTTTTGGGAGTTTTAACAATCTCCCAATTCACCCAATGGATCTTGTCTTTCTCTGAAGAGCCGGCCCAGAGAAAGCGATTTTGAATCCTCTCGATTCTCTTGATGACCTCAACCGGAGCTTTGAGGACCGACAAGTAGTAAACAGGAAAGCTAGAAAGAACGCTTTTGAGCAGAGCAATACGGCCGCCAAGAGACAGAAATTTAGTCTTCCAAGATTGGATCTTACTTTCGAGGGAGGTAATGATCGGGTCCCAGATGACCTTAGACGTAGCCTTTGTACCCAAAGGGAGCCCGAGATAGGACGAAGGGAAGTGATCCAGATGACATCCCAAGAACTCGGCGAAAATGGCAGCATCAGGGACGGAACCAACGGGGAAGAGAGAGGATTTATGGAGATTAACTTTAAGACCCGAGATAGTCTCAAAGCAGATAAGGGCTGACATAACATACCGTAGTTGCAATCCTGAAGCCTCGCAGAACACACTTGCATCTTCGGCGTATAGAATATGGTTGACCTTACCAATACCTCTATCTTCATTCATGCAGAAACCAGTGATGTGACCCTCATCTTGCAGCATATTAAGGATACCTGAAAGCACTTCCATCACAACAATGAATAAGAAGGGGGATAGAGGATCACCTTGTCGGAGTCCTCTAGAGCTTCTAAAGTAACCTGAGGATTCCCCATTAACCAGAACCGAAAAGGAAGCAGTCAACACGCAAGCTCTAATCTGATTAATCCATCTTTCATCGAAACCCATATGCTCTAAGGCTTTGAAGAGGCAAGACCAATTCACATGGTCAAAAGCCTTCTCGATATCAAGTTTTAGAACAAAACCCGGTTTGTGGCTCCTAATCCTCGAGTCGATCACTTCATTTGCAATAAGCACCGCATCTAGGATTTGACGGTCCTTAACAAAAGCGCATTGCTGCGGAGATATATTGGTCTAAGATCCTTAAATCCAACCACCGAATCAACTTTGGGAATAAGCACTAGGAAGGTGCTATTTACACCGGCAGGCAGCGAGAGATTAGAGAAGAAGTCTTCTATTGCAGCGCATAAATCCTCTTTTATGAGGTTCCAATTGCACTTGAAGAACGACATCGAGTAACCATCTGGCCCCGGAGCTTTATCACCTGCGCAACCCTTGATCGTGTTCCAAATTTCAAGAGGCGTAACCGGAACCAACAGATGTTCGGAGCTCTCGAAGCTGATCCTTTTGGAGATGGAACGGGGCGCAAAAGGTCTAGAGCTCTGCCTCTCTCTATAGAGAGAAGTATAAAAGTTGACAGCCGCCTCTGCAACCCTTCTTTGGCCACAAATCTGAGTCCCATTCACCATGAGCCCATCAAGATGGTTTCTCCTGCGGTTAAAATTGGCAATCTGATGGAAGTATTTAGAATTTTTATCCCCAAGGCGCAGCCATTTCTCCCTAGACTTTTGCTTCCAAGAAATCTCCTTAAGTTTCCATAACCAATCCAGCCTGCATTTAATATCAATCCTGCGAAGTCTTTCAAGCTCTGAGATCAATCCGTCCTCTTCTAAAGTATCTAAGTCCTTAATCAAGTTCAGCCCCTCTTCGATCTCCAAATCTAAGATTTTGAAGGTTTCAGTATTCCAGCTTTTCAGTTTAAGCTTAAGAGCCTTGAGCTTTTTAGCCAGGAGAGAAAGAGGTTCTCCATTTGCACTTGGCTCATTCCAGAAGGTGGCGAGAAAATCTCGAAAGCTAGGATGTTCCATCCACATGTTTTCAAATCTCCAAGGTCGCTTGATCCTAGGAGTATGAAGGCAATCAACCTCAAGTGGACGATGATCCGAACAGCAACACCCTCATAATCTTCTTCATTTTCCTCCTCTTTCATTCGTCTCCAACAACTTCACCCTGGCGTTTCCCACTTGACAAAAACAATTCTCTTATTTCCGACTCCATTTCCATCCCTTCTAGTCCCCCTTCTCGTCCTCCTCTATTGTCGCTCCTCTCTGCAAATTTTCTCGAACTCTACAACACCGCCGAGTTGCAGCTCAGTATCGGCTCTGACTTTGATCGTCTCTCTGTTCTTCACCTTATGGAGAATTTCGCGGTCCCTGATCCTTCGGCTGAGCCGGTTTGTCCTCTAGAGTTAAAATGTACGAGGGATATGCAACCGCCATGGAATCCACCAATGTTGAGAGATCCTCCGTTTAAGATCTCGAAGAGCATCCTCGGTGCTCAGTACACGCAGTGGAGCTTCCTGTTCACCACCGTCGTCGCACAGAGCTTCCTATTCATTGAATCCTCCAATCATAACATCTCAACACAAGTCACTTATTTTTGCCAGTTTTCCACGTCATCCAAAACGTTTAAAATTTTACAAACAAAGACAAATGTCATTAACATTTTCGAAAGTTGAGCTAGATTTGGGGTTTCAAAAAGTTTATGCATTGTAATTATGATACGCTATAGTTTGGGGCTTTTTAAAATCATTAACCCTTATTGTTATACCAAATCAAATAATAGGTAATCACCACATTTACAAACAAATCAAATACAATAACGTAGTCATTTAAGTATTCAATATTCATGATTGAATGGGGGTATTGGTCAATCTCATGGAGGGGTTGCTCGAGGTGGTACATGTCATGGTGTTACTACTTGAGGAGGGACTTGGCGTGGAGGCGTTAGTTGATCTCGTGCAGGGGCTGCTCGAGGTGATTCGGGCCGTGGAAAAAAAAAGGTAAAAAATGCTTGTTTTTTATTAGTTGACACAAGTAGAATATAGTTTAACCAATGTTTGTGGATCATTTTGAACTAGCATGCTATAGAAGTTTCAGGGAGTTGGGATGTATACTAGTACATAAAGAATCGTCATAGACGTGAGTTGAACTTTGAATTCATTATCACGAGAAAGCTATGTGTTGGAGTGTCTTAATGTCCATTTGTTCCTAGCCTGGCACAACTTCAGAAGTTGTTATAATCACACAAGGCTTTAGTACCGAAGGTGCATATGGTGATTGACACACGGTGGCTTCAAAACTGGAAGAGAGCATTGGCGGAAGCTCATTTTGGTCTATAACTCAGAGAGCAGTGGTTCATTATGTGGAATTTCATGACAGTGCGTTGCTTCAAAGTTGGAAGAGAGCATTGAACAACAACTCATTTTGTTAAACAAATTAGCTCAAACGAGGAGGTGGGTTTCCAAGTAGAGAAGTCGTATTATCTTTTTTATTTATTTTATAATTAAAGTTCTTAGAGGTAGTGAACTTCCAAGTCAGCGACGAGGTGGACAAATAATCCTACTTGGTATGTATAATCAGCAACTCAAACGAAAAGTGGTCGAAAATTTAAACATAATTAAAGTTCTTAGAGGTAGTGGATTTTCAAGTCAGCGACGAGGTGGAGGACAAATAATCCTACTTGGTATGTATTAGCAGCAACTCAAACGAAAAGTGGTCGGAAATTTAAACATAATTAAAGTTCTTAGAGGTAGTGGATTTCCAAGTCAGCGACGAGGTGGAGGACAAATAATCCTACTTGGTATTTATAATCAGCAGCTCAAACGAAAAGTGGTCGAAAATTTAAATAGTAACTCATGTAACTGGTCAAACACCGCGTAACGATTTTATTTGCAAAATAAAATATTAATTAAAAATAAGTAATAATAAATAAATAAATAAAAATACTCCCTCCTCTTTGTCGTACCCCTCCCGTTGACCACCTCTTCTCCACTAGACTCCCTCCTCGAATACTCTCATTCTAATTATAAAGTAATAACCAGCTTAATTAACCACCGATCATTTCTCAAGTAAAGAATCGGTTATGAAATAGTACATGAGTTCATTTGTTAACTTTGCATAGTAAGGAGCAAAAAGGTGTATTACAACTATATAATTGTTAATTACTTTTACTTTCTTAATCCCATCTGCAATTGTCCATTGAAAAAAACTAATCTAAACAAAATCATGAGGCAAGAGCTACCAGTAGATGCAGTTGGATGGAAAACCACTTTGTTACACTATTGAAAGTGGTATGTAATGGTTTCATTATGAAAGAAAGGTAAATGACTGATTTGTTATCCATTCAAAGTTATGTGACCATTTAAGCTTATTATCCTATAATAACATTGAGGGGTCTTTGGTTAGTTCCAGTTCTTCGTCCTTGCCCATGCCCTCCGCCATCTTCAATATATTTGAAGCTCTAGAAAACCCAAATATAATAATGGCAACTCTCCATCTCCACCAAAATTAAACATACTATTTATATCCACAACTTCTAATTTTCTTACATTCAGTTAGCAAAGAAGAAAACAAAAGATCCTTGCATTTTTGTTTGTTTTCGTTTTCGTTTTCTCTCAAGGTACCACCGAGATGATGGAACAGAGGAGGCTACCATTGATGTTCCTTTTTCCTTTGCTTTTCTTCTTCTCTTTCCCCTACTCCTCTGCCAACCTGGTTTTTAATGTTCAACGTAAATATAACAGTCATGAGCGGAATCTCAGCGCCTTCAAAGCCCATGACCTCCGTCGTCACGGTAGATTTCTCTCCGGCGTCGAGATCCCCCTTGGCGGCAATGGTTCTCCTGTCGATGCCGGGTACCCATTTTTCTATTTATTTATTTATTATCATTTCTGAGACAAAAATGGAAGAAATTAAACAATGCAACACAATCGGGATTATATGAATTGAATTCTGTCTGCTTGGATAAGCATTTTGATTGTTTTCTTCCCATAACTTTTGACAGTTGGGATGAAACTGGAAAGGAAAATAAGAATCAATTAGGATTTCTATGGAATTGGGAGCTAATGTGAGTTTGTTGGTCCTTCCTTCGTTGATGCAGTTTATACTATACAAAAATAGGACTTGGGACTCCTCCGAAGGACTTCTTTGTGCAGGTTGACACGGGAAGTGATACTCTGTGGGTGAATTGTGCCAATTGTGACAAATGTCCTAAAAAAAGTGATCTCGGTGTATGCTTTCTTCACCCTGTTCAAACTGTTTTTGTTCCCGAGTTTCTGATGTTGTAGCATTCACGGGACTTCTGGGAAATCTCCATGCTGACTTCATTTTTTGTCTTGACTCGTTTGCATAGGTAAAACTGTCATTGTTTGATCCAAAGAGTTCTTCTACTGCATCAAGTGTTTCTTGTGCTGATGAATTTTGTATTGAGACATTCAATCACATGATTGATGGTTGTACAAAAGAGTTGCCTTGCCAATACAGCATTACATACGGAGATGGAAGTGAGACATCAGGATTTTATATCAGGGACAATGTGCAACTTGATCAAATCACTGGCAATCTTCAAACTGGAATCTTGAACGGCTCCGTTGTATTCGGGTGAGTTGCAGCTAATTGTCAAACTTGTCATTCCTATGCTAGTTGTATACTTCTTAAATTGCTACAAGATCATGTGATATCTTTTTGGCAAGGCCATAGATAGAAGTGGTGTTGTTTCTTGGATTGTGACTTGTGAGACATTCACAAGTAGGTTACTGAAGGTTTCATCAGGTGTGACTTGGGATCTTGTCGTTGTCAGTCGGAGAAGGTTGATTGAGAGAATTTAGAAATTAATTCATCAGTGTACATTTATTCCCCTTTGGTTTCTGAGGCTATGTTGTGATTGTGTGCATGAATAGTTTGTTCCAATATTGAGATCTCAGTTGGTTACTTTTCTCTGGACCAGGTGTGGAGCGACACAATCTGGTCAGTTAGGTACTTCTAGTGAAGCACTTGACGGGATAGTTGGTTTCGGGCAGTCTAATACTTCCATGTTTTCACAACTTGCTTCCTCTGGAAAAGTCAAGCGAGTTTTCTCACATTGCTTGGACAGTGTAAAAGGAGGTGGCATTTTCGCAATTGGCGAAGTGGTCGCACCGAAATATTCTACTACTCCAATGATACCCCACCAGTACGTGTGACTCTTGATATTCTTTCTTTAGTGGCCTTTACAACTTGGTGTTGTCCGTAATTTTATGGGAACTTCAGCTTTGTGTTGATAATCAATCCAGTTTCATTTCGCTATATGAAGGTTGATTATAAGGTAGAAATACTGAAATACAAAGTGTGACTTGCCTTCCTCTTCGTTTGGTTTTACTTTCCTGTGTAGGACACATTACAATGTGATTCTGGAGGAGATTGAAGTTGGCAAGGAAATGCTAGATCTTCCAACAGACTTCTTTGACACTAAAGATGGAAAAGGAACTATTGTTGATAGTGGTACTACATTGGCATACCTACCAGAGGTGACATTTGAATCATTGATGAGTAAGGTACTTGATTACCCTCACCCTTTTTTAGTTTTGTTTTTTAGTTTTATGAGTAGTTTACCTGTGATTTCCTGATTAAAATCTTATTATAATTATTTTCCCCCCTTTTTATGTTGGGAAGTAGATCCTGGCTCGACAGCCTGGACTGAAGTTGCAAACTGTTGAAGAGCAGTTCTCTTGCTTTCAATTCAGTGGAAAGTAAGGTGTCAATCCAATATCTTCTTAACATGTCCTTGGATTCAAACTGCTGTCTTCATGTTTGGCACTCTGTTTATCGTATTTGTGCTTTCGTAACTCAATACATTTGTGTTAATTGTTACATGTCCTCAATTCGTGTGTCTTACAAAGGGTACCTTTGATTTCATTTCTGTGCTTATCATCTTGTACAACTTAGTTTCTGGCATTGTTATGAATTTAGATCAAATTTTAAGTTTTCGTTACCATTATTGACCTTCAGAATGTATGCAACACACATATATAAATATAAACTATCAAAACACTTCTTAGTCTTCCCAATTGTCCTGTTGCAGGATTGATGATGGATTCCCAGTTGTGACGTTTCATTTCAAAAAATCACTCAATCTATCGGTGTATCCCCATGACTATCTATTTTCAATTCGTGTAAGTAGGTTGATCTCAATGAGAATCTCCTTATTCATGATTGAATGTTGCTACTTAAGTGCATTTCTCAAGATATAGCTCATATTATCTTGTGGTTGAAACATATCCTGGGTCTTCAGATATCTGAAGCTGCAGTTGGTAAATTTGGAAGCTTTGTTTGACTGATGTTAAATGTCAGGTTCTTCTTCTTGGCTGGTAGTGACATATGTCAAGATAGGGTCTGACTTCTGAGCGAACTTCAAATTATGTTAGTTCCAAATTTTTTTTACTGGAAAAAGGAGAACCGGAAAAGAAATATCACCCTGCTGTGACAGAGTTCTATACTGACAACTGTATACATAGCTCCTCCACTTGAGCTTGTATTTGCTGATGGCTGTAAGATGCCTAATCCCAACTTCACAGGGTTAACTTGTTTAACAATTAACATATTAGCTAAGAGACCGGCAAACTTGCAGAAAATGAATCAGACATATGTTATTGATCCAATGTGGTTGGTCTTATTGAGTAGGAAACTAGAAGCTGAACACTTTTTTTCTGGTTTATTTGCCATTTCAAATTTTGGTTTTCTGTTACTGCATTTTGTCCCCAGTAGGCATATATGAAACCAAATATGTGCAATGGATGTTTTGCAAGTCAGATGAGCACACGCACTTCACACATCAAAAGAACCTAAGAAACTGTAGAAAATAGAAGGAAAATATTCGTAATCATGTATGTTTTTCCTATTTAGTGATAGTTACCTAGTCTGTATAGGTAAGAGTCGAAGGAATATTACCTCTGAGATCCATAAATCGTTTCAGTAACATATAATAGTACGTTTGTGGGGGATTGTGCAGGAAGATACGTGGTGCTTTGGCTGGCAGAACAGTGGATCACAAGCTGGCAAGGATATGTTTCTTTTAGGGGGTAGGTTCGTTAGTCATTAGTATCTTATCTCATTCTATACTAAGCATGCAGGACGTAGGTATGTATAACCTCAATGAAGACCTATCAACTTATTGAATCTTTTCTGTTGGCAGATCTTGTACTCTCAAACAAGCTTGTTGTTTATGATCTTGAGAAAGAAGTGATTGGATGGACAAACTACAACTGTGAGTAGAATAGTGGAATTCATTTGTGTCTGAGCTTATCAACATCTTCTTGTTACGAGTGAACTAATTGTGTCAACTTGTGACTGTGTTTGTAGGCTCTTCAAGCATAAAAATAAAGGATGAGAAGACAGGATCTGTATATGAAGTGGCGGCCAAGGATATTTCAGTAGGACATCAGTTGAACCCAGTAAGGAGCGTAACATTTTTGCTGTTACTGTTTGCAGTGTTGTATAGGTTGGCATGAAACTAATAGATTTACAAGAACCAGGTTACAGCTACATTCTTTGTTTTGTTTTGTTTCTTGTTGGTGTATCAAATACTCTACATACAAGAAAGAAGAAATTAATTCAACAGATTCTTTTTTAAAGCAAGCAACATCGTGTATTTTTTATATATAGAAATTGTGAGACGCTGAACACAGAACAGTCTGCTAATGAAGATCCAAGAAATGCTTTTTACTTGCTACATTCATCATTACAAGGTCATCATCAGGAACTGGTAAACCAGATAGCTAACTGCTAGAAACAGAGCAATCTGGTAAGCATCTCTCTGGAAGCTGTTGTCCGTTTGGAAGAACTGCATAACAAAAGTCAATCGGCAAAGAAAATCCATGATGAGTGATGACTATCAGAATGAATATAAGAAAAGGGAATGGTTCTCACTTTCGTTGGATCGCCAGAGGGGTCTGGATAAATGTCGGAGTTGTCCTCCTGAGTGGAAAAGCGGCTGCTCAATTCCTTGAAGAGAACACCCACATCCTTTGCTGCTTCAACGGCTGCAAAAGTGCGTCGAGAAGCCCAGAAGAATGCCTGTCCAGGTACTGATGAAGCTGAGAGATCCCAGAATTCTTGGTGCTCAATAACTTGACCACTGATCTGGTTGAGAGTGAACTCGGATTTCACTCTGATTACAACATCTCCAGCAACTAACCCTCCAATGAAGGATTTGGGTTTCCCCTTCACAGTCCACTTGATCCTTAACAAGCTCCTTGACAGCATCACCATTTCTTGCACGCTCTGAAACCAACACAAATCCTTCATTGGAGTTGCATATTGCAATGAATGAATGAATGTTAAAGAATATGATGAACTGTGAACTGACCACTGAAGGTTCATAGAGAGCATAAGTGATCCAAAGCGGCCTTTTGTACTTGTCACGACCAGTAAAACTTCTGACAGGATCCTGGAATCCACTAATTAAGAAACGGCAGCCAAATTGGTAAAGGTATTGTCTTTATTGTTGAGTGACTGTTATGGGGTTCAGAATAATGAGATAAGAGGTTACCTTGTAAGTGACGGAGACAGAGAAAGTACCGAGAGCACGGTTGCCCTGACGAAGTTGAATGATGTCACGAACAAGCTGTCTGGCAGTAGATTCCACCAGTGGACTGCTTATGCATTCAAACTCATTGCAGAGCTCACCGAAGTCCATCCCGTCGACGATCCTGTCAGCATCCTCCGACCTTCCTTCTTCTCTAGCAGCTGCAATTTGCAAGATATGGTTTTTGGGTTTGAGTGATAGTAGCATATTAGAAGGCAAGACATGGTAGTTGGAAGTGAGGATTGTGGGGCGTTGGCATGGGAAGGAGTATGAGTGATGAATTGCTGGAGAGGGGAAAGAGGTAGTAGCAGCTGCTGTAGCACAAGTAGTAATCATGGTCTGTTTCCATTATGATCTATGAAAATGCTATGGGTAGATTGGTTTTTCAGAGAAACGAAAATTGGATAATATTAATGAAGAAAGGGTGAGTGTGGAATTTTCTGTTCCTCACGATTTCTTTCCCTTAGTAAGTAGAGTAGATAGATGTGTACATGTATGTGTGTGAGTGTGTGGTTCTGGTTTCATTTGGATAGGATTTTCACCACTGGTGTTCTTCTTGATGGCTCTGGTTCGTCGGTTTGTGCTGCTGGGCTAAAGTCCATCCTTTGTTTTAGTCGAAGCAGGCCAAATTGATGGGGAAAAAGCCCACGCTGGTGTTAGGGCTGAACGGCATAGAGAAAGGAGGTCAACTCCTTGGACGGGAGGGAAAGAATGGAGTCCTGGTGCCGCCGCCGTAAATCGAGGAGAGGCGGCGGTTTGGAGCTGGGGATTGAGGGAAAATAGTAGGGGTTACCGGAGTCGAGAACGGAGAAAGCCCTCCACAGTCGTGGCGGCGGACTGTAGTGTCCCGGGATAGCTCGCCGGCGGCAAATCGGAGAAGAGAATAGGAATTAGGGTTGAGAAAGAAGGGAGAAGAGCTTAGAGCTTTGAGAGAGAGATTCGGATTTGAAATTGATTGTAAAATTCATTCATAATCTGATCGGTCGTAGCCCTGCTACTCTTAAGGAGCCAGCTTTCCCAAAACAGAGCAGACAAGGCTGAAGAGCCGTTGTACTGCTACAGTGATAACGACAAAAACTGTCGGAGTTTACCCAGTTACAAAATGGTCACCGAAAGCCAAATAACAAAATAGTCACTATACTAATATAATTATATAAAAGGGTCCTTGGTCATGACAATCCCTTCCAGTCAGCTTCAACTTGTCCCAAGTCGATTCAGGCATCTTCAAATTCAGGAAATTGTTGCTTGAAAGGCTGCCAATCCTCCCAACTAGCATCAGCCTCCGATTGGTGTGCCCATGCACCAGAACCTGTGTAACAGCTCTATTCCCCTTGTTGATGAACCTTCTAGCCAGTATTGCTACTGGAATCTGTTTGATTCCTCCTTGGTCATACACAGCTGGCAAGGTTGAGCTGATTACTCCAACAGCTCCCATTGCTTTCTTCAGCAAAGAGACGTGGAACACTGGATGTATATTAGAGGCAGCTGGTAGCTTGAGTTCATAGGCTACAACACCTATCTTCTTGAGGATTTCATAGGGTCCATAGTATCTTGGTGCCAACTTCTGATTTGCCCTTTGAGCCACTGATTTCTGCCTGTAGGGATGCAGCCTCAAGTATACCTGTTCCCCCACTTGGAAGTGCCTCTCTGTCCTGTTCTTATCTGCCTGTTGCTTCTGTCTATTTTGAGCTATGGCCAACGTCTCTCTGAGCTGATCAATGATGTAGTGTTGGTATTGGAGTTTATCCTCCACAGCAGCAATAGCAGTTGATAAGGGATTCTGCAAGTCAAAAACAGAAGGAGGGTATCCATAGAGGGCCTCAAAAGGGGTTAGATTTAAGTTGTTGTGGTAATTGGTGTTATACCACCACTCAGCTAGGGGTAACCACTGCAACCAAGTTCTAGGAGCCCCATTCACCATGCACCGTAGGTAATCCTCCAGGCATCTATTCAGCCTTTCTGTTTGGCCATCAGTTTAGGGGTGGTATGCTGTAGAATAATGCAGCTGAGCTCCCTGCAGTCTAAACATCTCTTTCCAAAATGCACTGGTGAAAATGGTGTCTCTATCAGAGACAATGGTAGAAGGCATACCGTGCAGCTTGAACACATTCTCCATGAAGCATTGTGCAACTGAGTTTGCAGTGTAAGGATGACTCAGTGCTATGAAATGACCATATTTGGTCAGCCTGTCAATCACCACAAAAACCACCTCTTTGCTGTTTAATTTAGGAAGGCCTTCAATGAAGTCCATGGAAATGTCCTTCCAAGCTTGATCTGGCACTGGCAGAGGTTGCAGCAACCCTGGATAGGGTACATTTTCTGCTTTGCATTGCTGGCAAATGTGGCAACCTGTTACCCAATTTAGCACATCCCTCTTCACTCCTGGCCAGTAGAAGTATTTTTTAAGCCTTTGATAGGTTGCTTGCATGCCTGAGTGGCCACCTATTGGTGAGGCATGGAACAATTCCAGCAGTTTGTTCCTAAGGCCAGCAGCAGAGCCTATATAAATAGTTCCCTTGTACCTAAGTAGTCCCTTGCTGAAGTTATAGAGGTTGGGACCAGCTGCCTGAGTTGCAGTGGCCTCAGTGAGTTCTTGAGCTATTGTATCCCCTTCATAGCTAGCTTCAATATTGTTTAACCAGTCAGGTATAGCAGCTGTGATGCTACTGCACTCAGCATCCTATTCAAACTTCCTAGATAGGGCATCTGCAGCTTTGTTCAACCTCCCTTGCCTGAATTTTATCTGAAAATCCAGTCCAAGTAGTTTCACCAACCCCTTCTTCTGGATCTGAGTGTGAATCCTTTGACCTAGCAGATATTTCAGGCTTTCATGGTCAGTTACAATGGTGAAAGGCCTTCCCTCCAGGTAATGCCTCCATTTGGACACAGCTAGCAGGACAACCAAGTACTCTTTCTCATAGGCTGATAGACCTTGGTTCCTGCTGCTTAGGGCTTGGCTAAGGAAGGCTATAGGTCTGCCTTGCTGAGTTAACACTGCTCCAATGCCTGTACCAGATGCATCAGTTTCCAAGTTGAAAGGTTCTTGGAAGTTGGGAAGTGCAAGAACTGGAGCCTTAGTCATGGCCTTCTTGAGGCTTTCAAATGCTTCAGTAGCTTGTTCCCCCCACTGAAACTGGTCCTTCTTAAGTAGGTTGGTCAGTGGTTTACTTATCAGGCCATACCCTTTAATAAATTTCATGTAGTAGCCAGTTAACCCTAGGAACCCCCTCAGGGCTTTGATGGTTTTTGGTTTCTGCCAATCCAGCATAGCCTCTATTTTGCTGCTCTCAGTGGCTACTTCATCCTTGTCAATCACATGACCAAGGTACTCGATCCTCTCTTGTCCAAAGGAGCACTTGGTCCATTTTGCATACAGCTGGCTTTTCCTCAGTAATTGCAGTGTTTTAGCCAGGTGCAGTTGGTGATCTGCCTCAGTGGGACTATAAACCAGGATATCATCAAAGAAAACCAGCACAAATTTTCTGAGATAAGGGGATAGTACCTGGTTCATGAGGGACTGGAAGGTGGTTGGGGCATTGGTGAGGCCAAAGGGCATCACCTTGAACTCATAATGCCCTTGGTGAGTCCTAAAGGCTATTTTGAACTGGTCTTGTGGCCACATCCTGATTTGATGGTAACCAACCTTCAAATCCAGCTTAGTGAAGAACTTGGATCCATGCAGCTCATCCAGGAGGTAATCTATCATTGGTATTGGAAACTTGTTCTTGATGGTCATCGTGTTCAACTGCATGTAGTCCACACAGAACCTCCAAGTGTTGTCTTTATTTTTTACTAACAGCACTAGAGATGCAAATGGACTGTGGCTTGGTTGAATGATCTGACTATCCAGCATTTCCAGCACCAACTTCTCAATTTCATCTTTCTGCATTGGGGTGTACCTGTAGGGTCTCAGGTTGACTGGTTTGTAGTTGTCCACCAAGGGAATCTGGTAGTCACAATGTCTAGGAGGTGGGAGGGAAGTTGGAGTGTTGAACACGTCTTTGAACTTGTCCAGCACGCCTCTCAGGAACCCTGGTACTACAGGGTTAGCCCTCTCCCCTTGAATAGGCATCACTTGGCCTACCAGCATGGCCAGCTTCCCCTTGAGCATGCTTTTATACAGCTCATCACAGGTCATGGATTGGCACTGGCCTGCCTCCTCCATACCTTGCAGCACCATAGGTTTACCTTCCCATTCAAATGTCATTAGCAACTTGTCAAAATCCATCTGAACAGGGCTGATGGTCCTCAACCAGTTAAACCCTAGCACCAAATCAGTTTCCTTCAGGGGTAGGATTCTGGCATCATAGGTGAACTTCTGACCTTGCATCAACCAAGATAGCCCTTTGCATTCAGTGGTGCTAATCATGGCGGCTCCATTGGCCATTTTGACCTTCATAGGAGTGGCAGGGTGTTGTTTAAACTGCAATTCCTCTGCATATTTTTTGCTGAGGAAGGTGTGGCTGCTCCCCGTGTCTATCAGAATAAGTATAGGGTGTCTGCCAATCCTTCCTTTCACCCTGATGGCTGAGCCTTTGTTGGGACTGCCCTCTGCTTGCATACACACCTCCATGAGTTCTGCATCTGGCAGCTCCTCTTCTGTCTCATCCTCTTCAGCCTCTTCTTCACCTTCCAGTGTGTTTAAGTTCTTCTTGGTGCATACATGCCCAAAGAAGTACTTATCCCCACATTTATAGCACAAGCCTCGGTTTCCCCCATTAGGGTTTACCACTGGCTTGCTAAGTGGAGGTCTCCTGGAAGTTTCAACTCCTTCAGAGGTCCACCGGTTGGTGCTCTTGAACTTCTTCTTGCGTGCCTCAATGGATGCCTCTTCCATTCTGGCTTGTAGAAAGGCAGCTGTAAGATCTGGTGGCTTGAGCATCAACAACACCGGTTGTATTTCCTCATCCAAACCACTGATGCAGCTGTTAATGAAATAAGCTTCATTCAGTGCAGGGTTAAGCTTCATCATCCTGGACCTGAGATCTTCAAATTTTTCTTGGTAATCCAGCACCGTTCCTGTCTGTTTGAGTTTGTTAAAACTCCCCACCACATTAACACATGCTGAATCACTAAACCTCCTTATCAGTTCCTCTATTAAGTCATCCCAATAAGGGTTTGGTCTATCAGCTGACCAACCCTGGAACCAAATGTCTGCTTTCTCTTCCAGGAAGAGTGAGGCTACCTCCACTCGTTGTTCATCTGGAATCTGGTGAATGGTAAATAGCTTAAAACATTTCCTCACCCATGAGGTTGGATCTGGACCTGAGAAGTAAGGAAAGTCCAGCTTAGGCAGATGAGCAGCCAGTTGGTCATGTCTTCTCAGCACTCCTCTGGGAAGACCTCCTCCTCCTCCTCCTGGGGGTTCCTCGTTCATTCTTTCCATCAGGCGATGTAGCATTTGTTCCACTCTTTGGTGAGAACCCAACAACTCATTCTGATTGGTTTGCAGTGCAGTAAGGGTTTCTCCCTGCCTGGTCACCGTGGCTGTGAGATTGGCGTGGTTCTGCTGTTGAGTGGCCCTTAGGTTCTCAAGCTGTTCTTCCAGGTTGGCAATACGTGTTCCATGGTTTCCAACCATCTTTGTTTGAGCCGACGAGTGCTCTGATACCAGTTGTAGTGTCCCGGGATAGCTCGCCGGTGGCAAATCGGAGAAGAGAATAGGAATTAGGGTTGAGAAAGAAGGGAGAAGAGCTTAGAGCTTTGAGAGAGAGATTCAGATTTGAAATTGATTGTAAAATTCATTCATAATCCGATTGGCCGTAGCCCTACTGCTCTTAAGGAGCCAGCTTTCCCAAAACAGAGCAGACAAGGCTGAAGAGCCGTTGTACTGCTACAGTGATAACGACAAAAACTGTCGGAGTTTACCCAGTTACAAAATGGTCACCGAAAGCCAAATAACAAAATAGTCACTATACTAATATAATTATATAAAAAGGTCCTTGGTCATGACACGGACCTTCATTCAGTTCAGACGAGAGAAGAGGCCGCCGAGACTTTCCGAAGTAGAGGAAGGAGTCGTGGTGGCTGGAAAACGCGAGCTCCAGGAAATTGAGAGTGCCTCTGGCGATGGCTGGAGCTCGCCGGCGGCAGAAGGGTAATCGGAGAAGAAGAAGGATGAATATGAAATTATGGAAAGTATAATGACCTCTCTGTCTTTATGGGAAGTTAGGTGACTTTTACTTAAAGTTAGCTAAATTTCTTTGTTGGTCTCTAACTGTTAGATTGTAACAGATGAAGACGTTGGTAGATTTCGTTAACTTTATAAAGTTCTAGACGTTTTTGCTTAACTGAGAGAGTTGAGGTACTGGATCTGGAAATTATGGAAAAGTGCAGATTCATCAACTTAGTCTTCGTGAAATGACAGTTGGGTATTTTGGACATATCTTACTCCTTTGTAATCCAAACAGCACACCGTCAGGACCTGTGGAATCAGAACCCCCAAGAGGAATGTTCTCAGGTAGAATTTAGACTCTGAAAATTAAGCTAAGGTGAGGGATCAACATCGATAGGTTAGAATTGTTAAGTGAGGTATTATAATTCGACTTAGAATGAATTAGGAATGCATGAAACCGAGAGATTTGGAAATGAATTTGATTATGTGATTGATTGGCTGAGTTGACGTGATTGTTCGCGTTCCTCTCCAGCTGGTCGGAGATTGAGAAAAAAATAGGCCAATTTTGAGATAGTATAACATCTGAAACTCGTAAAAAATCAAAGGTGGGTTGCAGAGTTATATCGCTATTATGGTCGGCGAAACATCTATGGACGAAAATTAAAAGATGAGAAACGAGCGAGTGAAGCGTCTTCCTCATCTCCTCGTTTGGCCAAATAATTTTGCCTGCTATGGATTATTTCATTTAGGGGGTGAACGGAGGAATTAATGCCGGTGGTTAAATCGGAAGAAGAGGAGAGACAGTTAAGGGTTTGTGTAAATGACATTTTTGTCCCTCCAATATTTTGTTGGAACTAATATAATATCCGATCCCTCGTGAATTGTGCTTTGTTTGTCGGCGAGTAATCTCAAGCGTCTGGTCGTGTTGTTGATTGTCTTTATTTATTTATACTTATCCGGCCGGCGGTTTGTTAAATGGTACAGTAGGTTCCGGTGGCAGACTGTTTGCCTCGTCAGAGCAAGGAATATTTAGAAAAGTATATTATTGTTCCTTAATAATTTCCAAGAAGAGAATTATGAATAGGTTAAAAATGTAGAAATAAATGGTGACGACGTTGATGTATAGGTTTGACTCATCATTAAGCTGTCTGCATATATTATACCCATATATTGTCTCATTGTCTCTAGTGTTGTTCCTTTACGGCATAGGATAGGAGGACTTAAACTTTATCTCGTGTCCTATAAATTAAAGAAAAGAATTAAACAAGTGGAGGACCCCCTAATTCATCACAATCATATATATTATATATAAATACACCCTTGTTGTTGTTGGTCATCATTATCATTTTGAACCATAAGTTACAAACCCAAACAAACATGGCTGCTAAATCATCACGGTGGTTTCCCCTTATGATATCAGTTTTTGAAGCCACGGTGGTTATGATCATGTTGAGGAAAGCAGAAGCAGCTCCGGCGGACTCACTGGTCACTTCCTTGCCAGGTTTCAATGGGACTTTCCCTTCCCGACACTACTCAGGGCAAGTCTCTCTCTCTCTCTCTCTCTCTCTCTCTAGTCTAGTCATTGTATATATATTTATATAATCAAAGATTGATTCAGGTATGTGAGTTTGGAGAAGGAGAAGAATATGTTCTACTACATGATTGAATCGGAAAGAAATCCAAAGGATGATCCAGTTGTGTTATGGCTAAACGGAGGACCTGGCTGCTCCAGTTTCGATGGCTTCGTTTATGAACACGGTACCTAAATTATTATATTCAACTATTGTTTTTCTTCATCTACTATTACTATTTACTACTACTAGTACTACTATCTCTTCTTCACGTCACTCAATTATCTAGTTTGGGTATAAAATTAGCGTCATTTCAAACTCATATATAATAATATAATAATATAATAATAATAGAGAATATGTGGATTGGAGGAGACCACAACAAGAACAAGGACAAAGATAATATTCATCCATCTAAAGACAACACGACACACCTTTTTCTCTGTCGTGTCCAACAATTTAATTTTGTCTTTATATGCTTTTTCTCCATTTTTAATTTTGTCTCTTCTTTTTTTTGAGCCTACTGTACCTTTCTCATCGCCAGCCCAACCACCCAAGTGGGGAATATTCATATATATTAGTAGATTAATAATGAATTTTTTAAAAAAAAAAACAAAAAACAAAAAAACAAAGTACATATTGTAATAGATTTTCTCAACGCAAGAATATTGTTTTTAGATTTTCTCTTTTATAACTTTCTCTAATATATATTGGTTTGTAGATAATTCATAAATTAGGTATTTGTTAGTTTTAATATTGAAAGAATTGGTTGGTGACATGCAAAGTGTATTTATTATTATGATTATGATTATATATTGAAATAGGTCCATTCAACTTTGAACAAGGGAAGGTGAAGGGAAGTCTTCCCAAGTTACATCTTAATCCATTCAGCTGGTCTAAGGTACTGATGAAACTATATATTTACCTAACTAACAACATAAATAGATAACAGTAAAAAAAAAATAATGATGGATATGTGAGTGCAGGTGTCGAACATGATATATTTGGATTCACCTTGTGGGGTTGGACTTTCATACTCACCAAATGCTTCAAATTATGAAACTGATGATCATCAAACTGCCTTGGACTCCCACGAGTTCCTTCTCAAGGTTTTATATATATATATATATATTTTTACTTACTAATTAATTAACCATATAATAATTTCATTTTATATCCCAATAATTAATCTGTGATATATATGCATAAAGTGGTTTCAAATGTATCCGGAATTCCAACAAAATCCATTCTACATCTCCGGAGAGTCCTACGCTGGAATTTATGTACCAACACTGTCCGCCCAAGTCGTTCAAGGTATAAAAGGAGGAGGGGTAAACCCCACCATCAACTTCAAGGTACTTTCATCTTATTTCTTCATTTTTTATTCTTTCAAAAAACTATTAATTAATTAACTATTTGTTTTAATAGAAGAATAATTATTATTATATTATTTTGGATTTATATGTGTTGATGATTGGTGATCAGGGTTATCTCGTTGGGAATGGTGTATCCAATGATGAGAAGACAGATGGGCTAGGTGCATTTGTCCATTTTGTACATGGAATGGCCCTTATTTCCGACAAAATGTTTCAGGTTTCTATATAAATAATAATATTTACTCTACTACTCTAACCACTTTCATTCAAATAATTTATAAATTATAAAATTGTTAATTGTTGAATGAAAAAACTATTCATAACAAAAATTGTTTCACCGCTATGAGCGGCCATACTCTACTATTTATCTACATTGTTGCCGTTACTTACTATTTAAATGAACCATTATTAATTGCAGGGAGCAGCGGCTGCTTGCAACGCCGATTTCAGTGGGGACAGTCAAAATTGCTCTAACAACATTCATAAAATTAGCAGGGTTAGATTACCATACACACACATTACACCATTGTTAACACAATATTGTGTTTGTACCTAGAAAAATATCCATGTTCAATCTTCTCTGCGTGTGTGTTTTTTCACCTTTACGGGACAGGCGGTGAGCAAACTTAATATATACGACATACTGGAGCCATGCTACCATGACCCAGAAAGACAAAGGGAGAAGCAATCAAAGTTACCGACCAGCTTTCAGCAACTGGGAAAGACTGAAAGGCCCCTCAAAGTTAGGAAGAGAATGTTTGGACGGGCTTGGCCTCTTTGGCGTGAACACTTGACCAATTTCCGTGGCAACTCTTCTACTATCTACTAATATGCCTCTTTGGCCAGAACTTGCTCGCAAAGCTGGCGGTGTTATGTGCGTGGTACGTACGTTCTTTGTTTTTACTCGATACACTCTTATATTTATCTTGGAAACTTAATTTAGAATTTACTCGATAGAATGTTTATAACTTTAAATCATTCTTGTTTTTTTTTTTAACATATTGGGTCAGAATGATGAGGTTGCAACCGCTTGGCTGAATGATGAAACTGTACGCAAGGCTCTTCATGCACAGCCGGTACGCAATCTCTTTCTGCAAAGTGTGTGTATTTAATTGAGATGTACAAATTAATTAATTATAAATACATTTGAATTCAGATATCCACGACGGGTACATGGGAGCTATGCTCAGACAGAATATCATATGGATTTGGTTCAGGGAGCATGGTTCCAATACACAAGAACCTAACCACCCAAGGATATCGAGCTCTTATTTATAGGTCTTGATAAAATCATTTTTTTAATAATGTGGTATAATTATGAGAATGACTTTTAACATTTATTTGATGAACAGTGGAGACCATGATATGTGTGTACCATACACTGGGACAGAAGCTTGGACAAGCTCACTTGGTTACAACGTTATCGACGAATGGAGGCCATGGATATCCGGTGACGACAATCAAGTTGCTGGGTATGCTCATATTATAACCCTCCGTATATATGCCTACTTCATGAACTCGATCATCGCTTTATTATTGAATGTCATGTATGTTTCAGATACCTTGAAGGGTATGAGCATAACCTCACATTTCTCACAATTAAGGTAAATGTCTTGTTCCGATGAAGATAAATTAGTTACTACTAAATATATGAGCATTTGAAACATACTTGTCTACAACTTATAACCTCTAAAATTTGTTCGACTGTATAATGATGCAGGGTGCGGGACATACAGTTCCAGAGTACAAGCCTCGCGAATCTTTGGATTTTTTCACTCGATTTCTTGACGCCAAACCAATATAAGACAAAAAACAGTGTCATTAATAATCGAGGAGAATAATAAAGCGACAATTGGAAACCAATTTATCGTGTATACATTTACATTAGTCTTGGTCATGTCAATGCTTAATCATTCATGTAAAGAGAAATTAAACAGAAAATTCTATTTCTACATTGAAAATGTAAATCATGTGGCAAGATACTTCATTGAATTACATTTCAGTCCTCTATATTTTTTAGGGGTCGAGTTGTTGTTCATAGACTGCACTTGTGGGGATCAAACCCCGCCCGCCTCCTTGGTAGTATACCAACTGTTTACACCCTTAACTCTCTCTTATCCTATGGAAAGAAAACCTAGAAACAAACTACCTACTTTCTGTAGTTTGTTTATTCAAACAATATGGAAACCAACTTAATTATATCGTTAAACAAATGAGTGAGTGAGCTTTAGACAGCAACGATCACTACTATATCCACTTATGTTGTTGGCAATCTCTAATCACTTGTGCTCATGTAGACAGCAACGATCAAGTGCAAAGAGATCATATATAGCAGATTATTACATAATTACCATAGTACTAGTCCTTATAACCCAACATTCTCAAAGTTCAACATACTAGTCAGAACCCCAGTCGTCATTAGTAAGGCTATTGACTGAACTATAATAGGCTCAAAGTTCAACAAGGACAACTCCTCTTCAGAGGCAAGAAGAGTGATGCCTTGATTTGGGAGACCAAGAACAACGTTGAGCATCTCCAAGGTAACGAAAATAAGGCACCCATCAACATGAAACATCGAGGAGGAAGAGTGTCGTCAACCTTCAAGTTAGCATAAAACTTATAGAAAAAATCTAATTAACGAATTCTACAATTTTAGTATTATTAGTGTCAATAATAGCAGAGCTTACGTGAAACTCATGTAACTGGTCAAACACCGCGTAACAATTTTATTTGCAAAATAAAATATTAATTAAAAATAAGTAATAATAAATAAATAAAAATACTCCCTCCTCTTTGTCGTACCCCTCCCGTTGACCACCTCTTCTCCACTAGACTCCCTCCTCGAATACTCTCATTCTAATTATAAAAAAAGTAATAACCAGCTTAATTAACCACCGATCATTTCTCAAGTAAAGAATCAAACTAGGCAAACAAAATTTAGGTCAGAAGTTCATACTCTGAAATAAAGGATTTTTTTCTCATACTACGACGTTCTGAAATTTCAATTACAAATACGAATTCCTCAAAATTAAATTTTCAATCCAGGATAATTTTTACTGACTGTGCGTATACATCGCTGAAATAATAGGCAATATAAATGATCGGTCTCCACTTTGCACTTTCTGACAGCTCAACCATTAAAGTCGTCAATATAATAGGCGACATCCTTTTGACACCTACATACCAATATATTAGTTGCTTATTCAATGTTAAAATAGTTGTCAGAGAAACTATTCATTTTTTACTTTTTAATCACTCATGATTCAACCCAAACAAATTGGAACATAATTGTATCACTCATGATTTAATTAATTTTTTTAGTTATTTATTCATGTTTTCAAAACTATATCAGCATGAATTATTTGATCAGTTAGACCATAAATCACTCCCTAAAATGTACGGTATAATGTCGATATAATGACAATTCAATCACTTAACTATAGTTTATAACGGTTTAAGAGATTAAACCTTATAAAGTCAATTAGACTAAACCTTATGAATGTATATGAATTTTTTAGTCTATATAATGTTATGCGATTCAACCTCTTAAACTGTTATAAACCATAGTTAAGTGATCTTTTTTGCTTAGATAGCTCCTGAGGATAATCAAGACAGTAGCTGGTAAATCATCTATCATCTATCCAGTGAGTGAGAACTACCAGCAACACTCCTAAGAGATATCTAAGAGCCCGACGTGCCATAGAATGGGCGGCTCTTTGCTGAATGTTGGATCGAAAGCAACTAGAAACTCGGGCTGATCATCAGGACGAATCACTTCTTGGATGATGACCCACCACTGTCCCTGGTGGTTTCACTCGAGGGGACTACCTTGGCTACCAACTATGCATCTCCCTCAAAGTCAATCTGGAAAACACACGAGAACACACACCAAGAAACTGAATCTCTACAAGCTAGTAATTCAAGGATGAAAGGATCAACAATAACTGGATACGGGGTTCCTACAACATGAAGAATCGACTTGACAGGGTCTTGGAGCACCCAACCTGTGGCCCCTCCATAGGGCTCACAGACTGCACCATCTACATTTATCTTTAGGCGAGTCTGCGTAGGAGGCATCCAGGAGGGTAGAAGGGGGGGGGGGACTTGAGGGGGCACTGTTGGAGGTTGGATGAAAGGGGGAAATCGGCCAGGTGCGAGGGCAAATTATCGAAAAAGTGCCGTAATTAAGTATTATGAATGGTTGAAAACTACATGGTTTCTATCCTTCCACACCCTCCACCAAGCTAGGATCCAAACTGGGGCTAAGTCGTGTTGATTGTGGAAGATAGATATCCAGTAAGTTGCACAGTGGGAGTTTGTGAATAGAGGAGGTGTTAAGCGGGCCAGCCTGTAGAAAGCTAATGCGACTGAGCATGCACTCGAACAATAAGTGTTCAAGTCTCCTCCGCGGAGTGACAGACTAGACAATCAGGTGAGAGTTCCATTCCTCGGTCATATAAGCTTTCTAAGGTTGGAACAATTATATGAACCAAACGTCAGAGGAACAATTTTAATTTCGATTGAAATGGGAGCTCCCAAATTGAATGCCATAAAGATTCATCATGAATCAACATCGTCTCCTTGCTCAATTTTTTGGGTTTTTTTAAGTCGTAGAGCAAGGTCGTATCCAGAAGAGGTGGAGTATGCTCCAGACGCAGCCAAACAAGCGAGTCAGGAAGAGGTGTCAATGGGAGTGGGATTTGGAGGATTTCTAGGACAGAGGACTCAGTGAAGTGCTCGCCTAGGAGTTGTCTATCCCATAGTCCTCCAGAAATGAAACCAGCAATGGAAGGATGTCCCCAATAAGGTTCTAGGTAACGTTTGGTGGGGTTGATGGGTATAATGAAGGTAGCCAATTTACCAACATTGGATGAAGAAGAAAACCCGAACCGGCTTGCCAGCGAAGACTAACTTGTAGTAGTGTCAGCCCGTTCAGAAGGCTTTGGAAACCATGAGACGGTCGGGAACTCGCCCTTGCTTGTAGTATAGATCCTCCGTCAAAATATTTAGCTTGTAGAACTCTGGATATAATAATAGCCGGATTATTTAGAATCCTCTAGCATTGCTTCGCCATTAGTGCTTGATTGAAAAGAATAAAATGTTTAAAGTCCAACCCCCCTAAACGTTGGGGCTGTGACATACGAGACCAAGAAAACTAATGTTGTTTCTTGGAATTTTCAACTTGTCCCCACTAGAATCTAGCCATTAAGCTATTTAATTGTAGGAACAAGTTGTCTGGAATGTGATAGCAAGACATGACATATAACGGGAGTCCTGAAATAACCGATTTGAGTAGAGTGTGTACACTTGCCGGCCGACAGACAGTGATGCTTCCAACTACAGAGGCGTAGAGAGACCAGAAGATCTTCCAGGAGTTGAAAGGTTTCTTGTTTAGAGCGCAAAACAATGCATGGGAGGTTTAGATATTGTTGTATAGGTACTCTATCTATTTATCCTGGGGTGTATTTGAACTAAAAAGAGCCGCATATTTAAGGAGATTTACTTTCTTCCCACTCATAGATTCATATATGTGAAGGAGATGCTTAAGATTACGAATTGACGAAGCGTAGCTTTGATAAAAAGGATCGCATCATCTGCAAACATTAAATGAAATAGTTGTGGGCAACAACTATTTAAACCAGTACCACAAAGAAGATTTGAGTATGTTGCTTGGTGAATTAACATTGAGAGTCATTCTGAGCACAACGCGAACAGGAGTGGAGAGAGTGGGTCGCCTTGGCGTACTCCTGTCGTGGGGGAGAATTAGTCGTGAGGAGTGTCATTAATCTATACTTTCATCGTTGCTGAGGAGAGGCATGCGTGAATTAATGAAATAAAACGCGGTGCAAAGGCAAGTGCATGCATTAATGGGAAGAGGAAAGACCATTCAACCGATCATATGCCTTCTCCATATCTATTTTCAAAGCCATGTAGTAGTGATTTCCATAATGACATTTAAAATGATGTATTAGTTCATGAGCTAATAGGATGTTATCCGTTATGGATCTATTTTTTATGAAGCCATTTTGACACGGGTCTATTACGAGTGGTAGAATCCTAGACAAACGGGTTGTCAGAATTTTTTATATGATTTTGTAAGCAACCGTACAAAGACCAATTGGTCGCAAATCGCGCATGGAGCGGGGGGCTGTCCCTTCGGTATCAGTGTTAGCCAAGTATGACTTAAGGCGGACAACATATAGTTACTGCGGGAAAAGTCCTGGATGGCCAAGATCACATCACTGTGTATGACATCCCAATATTTTTGGAAGAAAAGTCTGGTGAAACTGTCTGGCCCTGGGTCCTTTGTAGGGCTAATTGCAAAGACCGCTGCCCAAATTTATGAGGGAGTGACATCCGCTAGGAGGGCCGAATTCATCGACCCATTGATCTTGTGGGTAATTTGTAGTAGATTTAAATCCACACTACCCGGGGCAATTTTCGCCGTAAAAAGGGCAGTGTAAAAATCTACCGCCACCAGAACCTTTCCCATCTCAGTCACAACCAATGTTATCAATGCCGGATCGGGCCGGCCGGTCCGACCGCGACCCGAGCACTCCACCGAAAACGGCCAGCGGTTCTCTGACCAGGATTCAAGCCGGCTGTCAGACCGGTTCAACCCTAGAAACTGGCCGGTTCTGCCGATTTAAAAGCCTCCGGTCAGACCCTCACCAAACTGTGCGTTTTGATTTTTCTGAAAAAAATTAATTAATTTTTAATCGTGAGTTTGTCTTCTCTTCTTCCATTATTCATCTCATCTGAAATTAGGTCACGAAGTCGGAACTGCAGTTGTCTTCTTCCAGTGACCAGACCATAATCACCGCCTCCATCAATCGACGGCTCGACACCGTCCTTCAGTCTTCATCCTGAAGCCGGCGGCCGTCGGTCGCTCGTCCTCTGTTCTCCCGCTCCCCGTCATCGTCCGTCCCTGCCTATTTCTCCTTCTCTAATTCAGCTCCGATTCTACATTGTCAGCGATTCAGCGTCGATTCGTTCAATCATAAGCATCAAATCGTCCAACCTTCAACGTCACTACTTCGTCCTCTTTGATTCGTAATCCCTGCAGCTCCGAGTCTCCGACTCCTCAGGTTCCTCTACCATCTATTGTGGGTGTTACTACATGAATTGTGCAAGTTCATCATATGTATTGACTTGTCATGAGCTGTAGTTCTAGTTTGATAATAATCATTTAATAGATTATAAGAGTTCATTCTGCAAGTTCATTCTACATTTGTCATAATGAAGAAAGTTCATTCTGCAAGTTTAATTAAGAAAGTTCATTATGCAAGTTTCCTGGTAAATTATTTAATCTGCAAGTTTGATAGATTACAGGAGTTACTTTTCATTCTGCAAGTTCATTATGCAAGTGGTCCAGTTGATTATGAATCAATGGATGGGGCAAATATGTGGATGTATGAAACAACTCCTGATCTTGATATCGATTCGCTTGAGGAAGCTTTCCAAAAAGGAGATGATTATTCCAGTGTCGACTTTGGATTTGGAGTAGGTGGAGTTACTCACGAGGACATCAACACTATAGGGCTACCTTAATTATTTCGATCTTGCAAACTTTTTTGTTGTTGTAGGCACTTAACTACTTATGTTGACTTCGTTAATATTTGTTAGCTTGATCTTGACCTTTGATTTATGTATTTCGAATGTTTCATGTATTTCGAATGTAATTTTGTGATTTTGTGATTTGAATGTTCTATGAATGACTATGTTGAATTTTAATATTTTATAGGTTATAGTCTTTATTAACTAATGATTTCATATTTATTTTTTGAATTAATATTCACAAATTAAACTCTCTGTACCTCCGGTTTGATCTGGCTTAATTAAAAATTGGCCGGTCCGGCTTAACTATATTTATTTATTTATTTAATAATTAAAACGGTTCAACCCCGATATGCAAACGGTCCAACCCCGATCAAACCATTAAACCCTGAACCATTGACCATACCGGCTCGACCCCCCGATCCGGTTCTGAAAACCTTCTTGGAAACCATAGTTAAGTGATTGAATGAAAGACAAGTAGTTTGTGTGGAAATTCATTTCGTATTTACAAAAACAAGAATTATGATTCTTCATTCTAATAATAATAAACAAATTAAAACTGCCCTGAATATGAGAATTAAAATAAAAATATCATCCTTTTGAACTCCTAACAAACAAATTAAAACGAATACGATTCTAATGTCTATCATTAGCTTCAGTAGAAATCACCAACGCAACGCCGGTGTTTTATTACGTTTTACTGCAATCACCTATGTCTGTATTCTTTCTTCTTCTTACCTATCTTGTTCTCTTTTGTGGCATTTTGTCATTGTACACCTCCTACAAACTGAAGCAGAGAAATCGACAGTACTGATCCTAATACCAAACTGAAAACACACATCCCCCAATCTCACCGAGTCCAGGCATAAATCAAAGGTCCCAAACAGAAACAACAACAAGCTGTTGCTACGGAAACAATGGTGAATCCCACAAATTCACCACCACATACCAACGCCGTCCCTGCAGCAAAGGCCACCACCATTCCAAACACAGACCATTCATTCAATACCACTGCGTAAGTTGTCAACTTAACCCTTCTAACTCCTGATCCCAAAAAAGTGAAGAAACATTGATGCCGTAGATAGACCAAACCCACCGAGTTAGCTATCATGTATAGTTGGAAACCTGATTTTGTTCTCAGCATTTCTAGCCTTCCTTCATGATCTTGGTCCCCAATCATTATTGTGAAGATTGCAGCGAAACTTATGGCTGCAATCACAGTTGCTAACACAACATTTACGCTTCTAAAGGGCTCAGGCCTTTCCATATCATCTTTGCTGCTTTCTTCATTTCCTGAAATGCTGCTAATCGGGTCTGTCCTCTCTGTTTGCTGATGGTTAAATTGTGACCCTGCTTCTGTTTCTACTATAGTGCATGCATGCCCCAAGCTTCTTAATACACCCCTTGCCTTCAGCATGCACAGAATCTGTCTCTGCATTATTTAAAGGCCAGTTTCAGTCATTGCTTGATCATGGAGATGGACGGGTGTTTTAACAGAATTTGATGACTATGTCGTACCTTCTCATGTTGCTCGAACTTTGGACTGGATATTATTATGTCAGAGGCGGTGAACCCTGCTTTATTCACGGCTCCTTTATCCACTCTAGGGTCATCTGCCAACAGCAAGACTACTTCAGAATGTCCTTGAACTGCAGCTGTATGCAAAGGCGTGTTTCCAACTTCATCCTGCTCATTCATGAGATCCCAGTAAATCTGTGCTTTCAGGAAAAAATTGACGACACTTCTTTTCCCGTTTTCTGCTGCAACATGTAGAGCAGTTCGATGATGGTTGTCCAACAATTCATAGGTATCAGGACATATTGCAGTGAGCTTCTGTGCAACGTTCACATGTCCTGCCTTAGCTGAAAGATGAAGAGCAGCCATGCCGCAATTGTCCTTCATATAAGCAAGTGAGACGTCAAATTGAAGTAAGAGTTCAACAACTTCTGCATTGCCCAAATATGCAGCATAGTGAAGAGGAATCCATCCATGTTGATCTGCTTCTTTGGTGGCAGATGGATGTCGCTTCAGCACCTCTTGCATGAAATCTGAACCAAACAGACACATTCTAAGGCTCAATATTATGCAATACAATCGATCTAGAATCTGGGACAACACGAACCGCCTCCCATTTTTTGCAGAAATATCTTGGGTCCTTTTCTTTAAATTTTGTTCGGATTCATTTCACATATTTTGTAACCAGCAATAACAGGTTTGCCGTCACAAAAATAAAGGAACTTTTGGCTGAAACGCAAGCAGTAATGAAAATTTTAGCCCCTCAAGTGTAATTAAGTACCCTTTAATACAGGTATTCCGTGGCAAATTCATTCTTTTAAAAAATTTGGTTCTTACAAGAGTTCAAACTGGCCAATTGAGAGGGAGAGCCGGATAGCTGTCCTAAAGGATACCGAATTGTACAGGGAGGGCTACAAGATTATCTGAAATTGGTGTGATGAAAATAGAGTAAATGTCAGAAGATGAAAAAGCATCTACCTGCACCGATGTAACTGAAGCTGCAAGATTGTCTGAAATTCAAACTACTAAGCTTGAAAGCGGCAGGAAGGAACTGGTTTATGAACATGGTAAAAGCAATAGAAATGAAATTCCTGATTCTAACCATTGCATCCATGGGTACAAATCCTGCAGGCCATTATAAGTAATATAATAATGAGATTAGGCAATATGCAAATTTCACTGTAATGATTCAAAACATGCATTGAGAAATCAACAGGACCGACTTACTCTTATCGGCTCTGATAATGGCCACATGAAGAACATTCATGGCACACCTTCCTCCATAGAAACATGAAGGAACAGTTTCAATAATATGCTGCGCAATCTTGAAAAACTTGCGATCTACAGCCAAAAAGAGAGAAGAATCTCCAAGGCTATTCAGTAC
The DNA here is from genome assembly GCA_034768395.1 of Linum lewisii. Taxonomy (NCBI): domain Eukaryota; kingdom Viridiplantae; phylum Streptophyta; class Magnoliopsida; order Malpighiales; family Linaceae; genus Linum; species Linum lewisii. The sequence continues at coordinate 70,472,720 of CM068296.1, read as the reverse complement.
AAAAGTCAACTCCGGGTCTTCACAGATCAATAAATTCACAACCTCAAAGTGCCCATTTCGTACAGCAACATGCAGAGCTGTGTCCTTGTCCAGATTCTCCATTCGTAGCAACTCCTTCCCCACTTCAACTTCCACAAGTTTAGCACAGTTCACTAACAACTGAATCATTTCAAGACGGCCTAACCTTGCTGCAACATGTAACGGAGAGTCGCCTTTCGTGTTTGTTTGATGCAGAAGGCCTGGAAAGAAACCAATAATCTTCTCTGCTATCTTTATCCCTCCACATCTTGCTGCAATGTGGAGAATAGTATTCTTGTGACCATATGTGACCTGCAACAAGTTACACGAGCCAGCATCCTGGAATCCTCAATAAACTTGTGATTTCCTAGGATCAGCGCTTGATACAGTTGAGGATCCATCAATCTTGGTAAAAGCACAGAAACAAAAACTATTCAGCCAGTTAAGTTGACGACTAGAACTTTGTGGGAGGACAATCAAAGGAAATGCCACTAAACTATAACAAGTTGACGACTTTGTCAATGTACAATACATTCAAATGTAACGTCATCACATTGAATGATAATGGTGATAATATGTCCATAACCAGCATAAAGATGCTTTGGAGTATCCGCCTGCCCTTTGTCTTTTCCTTTGGCTACAGTATTGATGTCTACCATGAAAGCATACAGCCACCACGCAGGAAAATTAAAACATTCTAGGAGCAAACAATCAAAACATGTGTCAAACAATGACGACCTGAACATGTCAAACCTTTGACACTAATTATGTTTATCTGCTGCTTTCAGGGTGTGGTGTTTTTTTCACAAGGCTACGACCACAGCCCAACTGGATATAATAAAAAGAAAGGCAGAGTCGAATGCTTTCTTATTTCAACCAGGAATCGAAAATCTGAAACCAGGTTAAGGGATAGTCTCTCGAATTGCCTCTATCACTGGGTGCATAAATGAAGAGAAGAAGAAAAGTTGATCGTTGATAGGGGGTTGAGTTATTCTTTGAGGCAATTTAACAAACAGGTACAAGGCAAGCAGTGTCGAGTTACAGACTATTTCAAAATAGCATAAGTTCAAAGGAGAAAATACTAAATACCGAGAAATCAAAACTAAGAACCTATAGAGACTTCATTTCTTCATCAATCGCGTCGCTGTGCGGTGGCGAGCTGTCCAGAATGATGGAATCTCCAGTGATAGTAACTTCAGGGTGTTGTTGAAGCTGATTAGGAAGAGAATCTTGTTCGGCGTTCATGAGCTGCTCCATGTCTCTAAGCCTCGTCCTCACCACAGTTGTAACCAGTACTGCAAATGCAAAATGAAAATAAAAATATAAACTTGGGCAATAAGATGGGGTGGGAGCGAGAAGTCGGGTGAAGGAAAGCACCTGCTGCGGTGCCAAGGGTCCAGAACCAGAGGATCTTAAGGCCTGGGCTCGTCTCTCTCGGCATCTTATGGTACTCTTCTTGCAATCGGGGAGAGAGAAAAGCTGTACAAAGTTCTTCTTCTTCCAATTATAAAAGCAACAACTCCGACGGAAGGGTGGAAGCTCCGGCACCAATAAAGAATAAACGGCGGAGTACGGACGCCCGCCCAATACTGCCGAGTGAAGGGTAAGGGTAATGAGATGGAAAGGCATGGGCCTGAATGCCTCAGCATCCTCAAAGTTGGATCCACTTCAGTAGGCCTTTCAAACATTATTAATTGGGCATTCTCGTCCTCATGTTTAGGGATTTTTTCCCCAAAAAGGGTAACCAATAACAATTCACAATTTAGGACTGTGTCTCTGTAAATTTACAATCTATATGCCTCGTTCATTATTGCCAAAAGTTCTGACGGATATTAAGGGTATTTTAAATTTGGGAAAATAATATATGTCTCGACTTTTGAACGCAACGCGTGTGGATTCCTTTTGAAAATCCTACTATTCCTTTGTCTCTTCGACGACGGCTGCTTGGCCGGCAACCATGGCGAGGATGCTAAGGGGAAGCAACAAGTTTCTTGGGCGTCTATTGTGGCTGGGGAAAAGTCTGAACTTTGATTCACAGAGAAGGCTAGGGATTCGGTGGTGGAGAGTGTTTTGAAACTGCCTCCGGAGGTCTTCACTGCAGGAAAGAAGACGGTGGGCAGCTACTGTTGCTCAGTTTCTCGGCACGACCCCTCCGGAGAGAGTTATAAGGAGTATGATCAACCGTTTATGGGGGTATGAGGGTGAAGTGGTGCTCTCTCGGTGTTACCTGAATGTTTTTTTCTAATTGAATTTGCTTTTGAAGCTCTTTGTAATTGGGTATTAGCTCGCTCATGGCATATCCATCATTCAACGATGGTTCCCATAGGTGGCCAAGGGATCGCTCCTATCGATTTCACTCCGAAAGAAGTTCCGTCTTGGATTGTAATGAAGCGAGTCCCGCCGATTCTTATCAACCCTGAAGGCGTTAGTTGGTTAGCGAGTCAAATTGGAAGGCTATAAACAAATACGTCAGGAGTGGACTTGATATCAAGGTGTGTGTTGTTGTTAATGTCAATGAGGATTTACTGGGTGAAATTGCGGATGATATTGGTGATGAGGAAAATGTTGTTATTGTAATAGAGACTCCACAAGTTAGAACATACAAAATCTTGGGGGGGGGGGGGGGGGGGGGGGGGAGAAGAGATGGGTTGAGACGAAGGTTGATTCCCAGCTGAAGTCTTCAGAAGCTGGTCCTAGCCTTGCTCCTCAGGCAATGTCCCTAAGTCTCCAATAGGAGAGGAGGGGTCACATTAGGGAGAGACTGAGCTTCTAGCTGGAAGGGGAGAGGGCAATGCTGCTAAGGATTCTTTTGAAGCAGAGGTAGCACCCTCTCAACAAGGCACTAGCATTCCTCAAAGTGCTATTGTCTTGAGTCCTAGGTCGACTATGGATGGCGACGGTTTGGTAGTTTGTGTGATGAGTTGGCTGCTGAAGTAGAGGGTGTTCCAACTGGGGTTCGAAGGTTAGTTTAACTACTACCTTTGGGGACTTCTTTATCACTCGAAACATGGTTTTCCCAAAGGGATTGTGACTCGGCAGCAAAAAACTCACAAAAAGTGAAGATTATGTTCTCGAGTGTAAGGGGATTCAACAAAAAAGAGAGGTATTTAGAGTTATTAGTGTATATAAATAAGTTCTCTGTTGATTTATTTGCTATTTTGGAGCCAAGGACAAGAGTAAGTAACACTAGTATTTTGTGTGCTGAATGGTTTGCTGGTTGGAATTGTGAGTTTTGTTCTGAGGATACGTTAGACAAGATTTGGCTATTGTGGAAAAGGGCGTATGGTTGGAAAAAGCTCTTAGTTTGTGCATTGCAAGGTGGATGTACCAAGTCCATTCTTCTGTACATTCGTGTATGCTGCTAATGACAATGCAGAGAGGAGGATTCTCTATGAGGATGTAGTTCAGTTGAGGCAGCAGAACGTCCCCTGGTTTATTGGAGGAGACTTTAATGCGATTCAGTTGGTTCAGGACTGTGGCTCCTACTAATATTTATAGCATGGAAAATTTTGTTGAGTTCCTTCGGGAGTGTGAGGTCATTGAGCATAATGCTCAAGGACCTGAATTTACTTGGTTTAACAATAGGGAGGGTGGCTTGATTGCTAGACAACTTGATAGGGTTTTCATAAACCTTACTTGGCAACAGCAGCTCCCTGGTAGTAAAGTGTCAGTAATTCCTGCCAAAGGTTCAGATCATTGTGTTGTCATTATTGAAACAAATTTATCTCCTGTTTCAAGGATCAAACCGTTTAAATTCTTCTCATTTTGGATAAAGCATCCTCTGTTCATGGATTTGGTAAGGGATACTTGGTGTGGTAACAACTATGCTGATAAGCGTTTTTATAAGTTGTATGGTAAGTTAAGAGGGTTGAAAGTCAAGTTAAAGAAGTTTAACAAAGAGAACTTTTCTAATCTGCAAGATAGAGTTGTGGTGGTTTTGTCTTGCTTTGGACAGAGCTAAGGAAGAGTTATATAACTGCCCCTCCTTAGATGTCTTAGGGTTGGTAAATTCTCTGAATTAGGCTTACAAAATATTGAAAAATGTTGAGGAAAGCCTTCTTCATAGTAAAGCGAGAGCTCTTTGGATTAAAGAAGAGGACCAATGCATTAAATACTTCTTTAATATGGTGAAGGTCAAACAGATAAGGAACACTCTACGTCAGTTACACAATGTAGATGGAGAAATGATTGACGAGTTTGAGCAGATGCCTCAGGTAGCAGTTCATTATTATTCTACTCTGCTTGGAAAAAGTAGTGGTGTGAACTTGGGAAAACTTGATTCTATTGAGGTAAATGTTTGAAGTGTTGAGGAACAACACAATCTGGTCGTCCTTGTTATAGAGGATGAGATTAGGGGAGCCTTGTTCTCAATGCCAAGTGAGAAGTCACTAATCCCGAATGGATACACAGTTTTGTTTTATAAAAACATGTTGGGGCATTGTTGGAGTAGATGTAGTGAGTGTTGAGCTTCTTCCATTCTAGAAAGTTGCCACCCTTTGTCAGCTTAGCTTATTCATTTCGAAAGTTATTGCTAATAGAATGAATCAATCTCTTTCTTCTGTCATTGGCGAGGCTCAATCTGCTTTCATCAAAGGCAAAGTGATTAGTGATAACATTCTGTTAGGAACTGAAATGTTAAAGACTTACTATAAATCAAATGTCATTGCTAGGTGTACAATTAAGGTAGACTTAATGAAGACATTTGATTCAGTGGAGTGGGAGTTTGTTTTCTCTATTTTGGAAAGAATGAATTACTCTTCAGTCTTCATTCACCGGATTAGGGTCTGCTTGGAGTCTAGCATGATTTCTGTAAGCTTCAATGGTACTTTATGTGGAAACTTCTCGGCTAAGAAGGGTTTCCGTTAGGGGGACCCCATATGTCCTTACTTAATTGTGGTTTCCATGGAAATTATGGCTTGTTTGATGGATACACTACAAAAAAAGTCCTTTAGCGTCGCTCGGAGGGGAAGTATTTAGCGTCGGTCAGTCAGGAACCGACGCTAAACCCTTGACTCGCGTTTGATCGAGGGTTTAGCGTCGGTCGATAGCCGACCGACGCTAAATTCTGACCAAAATCGACGCTAAATCTGGTTTTGGGTCAGAATCGGAGCCTTTGCCCAAAACCAGATTTAGCGTCGCTTGCCGACATGATTTAGCGTCGGTCATCGATCGACGCTAAATTCCGGACCTATTTAAACCTCTCTCCTGAAACTCTCCCAACTTCTTCTTCTTCCCTCTTCCTCTTCTTCTCCTCTTCTTTTCTTTTTCTTCTCCCTCCTCTTCAGCAAGCTTGTTCTTCCCTCTTCCTCTTCTTCTCCTCTTCTCTTCTTTTTCTTCTCCCTTCTCTTCAGCAAGCTTCTTCTTCCTCTTCTTCTACTCCTTCTCCAAATATCCAGATCCACATCTTCTCCAAATATCCAGATCCACCTCTTCTTCCTCTTCCCTCTTCCTCTTTTTCTCCTCTTCTCTTCCTTTTCCAGATCTCTAGATCCACCTTCTTCTTCTTCCTTTTCTTCCTCTTCTTCTCCTCTTCTCCGTCGGCGCTGCCATTGTCGCCCCCGTCTCTAGCCATCGTCGCCCCCGTCTCTAGCCATCGTCGCCCCCGTCTCTAGCCATCGTCGCCACTGCCGTCATCGCCACCGTCGCCGCCATCGTGACCGTCGCCGCCATCGTGACAAAAAATGACCTAATAAATCTAAAAGCACCAAAAAAAGATGACCTAATAAATTTAAGTGACCAAAAGGATGACCTAATAAATCTAAGTGACCAAGTTGCATAACTGGAAAATGGAGTGAACAAATCTGAAAAGGAAAATATTAAATGAATATTAAAAACAAAAAAAATGGGTTGGTCAGCGACCCATTTCGGTCAGCTCAATATTAGCGTCGGTCGTGGTTTAATATTAGCGTCGGTCGTGGAAGAACCGACGCTAAAATTTAGCGTCGCTACTTTTAGCGTCGCTTGTTGTAAGCGACGCTAAATTGTTTAGCGTCGGTCGATGACCGACGCTAAAGCGCGGTTTTAACCGACGCTAAACCCCTCTTTTTTTGTAGTGATAAAGCAGTAGATTTGGGGGAGTATGAGCTTCATCCCTAGTGCAAAGGGACAAAATTAACTCATCTCGGCTTTGCAGATTATTTGATTATCTTCACTAAAGCTAACATTCGTGGGATTGCCTGTGTTACAAGAATTCTTAATGACTTCCAGGCTATGTGAGGTCTTAAATACAACCCGGAGAAGAGTGAGATCTCCATGGAAGGGGTTGATGACCAGGATGCTACTCACTTGGTTCAGGATTCTGGATTTACTAATAGGTCTCTTCCCTTTAGACACCTTGGTGTTCCAATGTGTGTTGGTAAGTTAAACCACTCTAATTGCAAGATTCTTGTTGATAGGATCGCTAGTAGAATCACAGATTGGAAATCTAGGTGCCTTTTCTATCTAGGAAAGCTCCAACTTATCCAGTTTGTGATCTGTGGCATCCTGCAATTCCGGATGAGTGTTTTCCTGCTCCCTAAGTTTATCCTGAAGGAAATTGAGATTCTTTGTAATCAGTTTACTTGGGGTAAGTATGTAGGGGGAGATGTAGGGTTGCTTGAAAGCATTTGGCTCTCCCTAAATCAGAAATTGGGGTTGGGTTTAAGGACTTTTACACCTGGAATACTGCAAACTGTGTTAGACATCTTTGGAACCTGTTTGCTAGAAGTGGTTCTCCGTGGGTAGCATGGATGTACAAGTACAAGATCAAGTCCAAATCTATATGGGATTTGAAGCCAACCTCTTGTTCCGGGACCTAGAGAAGATTATTGAAATTAAGAGGTTTGGTGAAAGACTAATGCGAGGAATTAACGCACACCAAATTTTACTCACTAGATTGCTCTAGCGAGATTGTTTTCCCCAAGGGTCTTTCTGTTCTATTACTCAACGATTGTGAATTAAGCTATTCGGGGTTTCGTTGTTTGGTTTTGAATTGGTTGTGAACTATTATTAATCTAAGAATGCAATGGGAAACAAGTAGACAAGTAGTGGTTTTGGAGATTTATTAGAGAGGTTGTCTAGACTCGAATCTACCCTAGTTCGGTGAAGATGGATAATGCAATGCAATTTCAATTCAACCTACTTGATATAAGGTGTTCGATGAAATGCCACAAAGATAATGCAAAGAGATTAGGTCTATCGACCTAATGGTCAAGCTATCGGGAGAACCTAATGACTTCCTAAACTCTAAAATGATTCACGTTCATGGTCAGACCTGCGAAATCAAAGCGAGCTAAGAAACTGACAATTAGCCAATCAATCAAATTCAAATAGCTTCAAATTAGGGTTTAGGAAAATCGCATTAAATGTCTGCATAAACCTCAATTAACATAAAAGGTTAGAAACCCAAAATCATCTATACAAAACTTCCATAGGGTTTCATCTAATCAGAACAAACTTGCAAGTTTAGCAGCTCGTGGTTCTGAGGGAAATCACAAATACAACAAAGAAGAAAACCAAAGAGAAAGACATTCTTCTCCGGAAATAGCTAATCCTAATGACTCAATGAAACTCCTCACTGAATCCTGGCTTCCGTTCGCTCAATCGTGCTTTGAGAATCTCCAAAATTGCTCTCCAATAGTGCTCGACTTTGGCTTGCCATCAAACAAATTTGGCTTACTTGATGGTGTTAAGGAACAATCTCAACCATTGATTCATTTTTTCATATCTAATGGTTTAAATTAAAAGGGTAAAAGGGTCATTTCAGCATTTAATTTAATTACTTTATTAATTTTTTTTAATTTAAGTGGAAACAGCCGGTGACTGGACTCCGGCGACCAGAACTCCGGTGACCGGAGCTCCGACGACTTCTCCGATGAATTTTCCAGACGATCGGAGTTCCGATTTTGAAAATTTTTTCGTTCACGGACCACCGTCGTCGTGCCTATTTTTCTGGCATTTTTTTCAGTGACGCTTCGTACTCGTTTTTAATATGTGTACACATCTTTGTACATGTGTACGTGCACATTTTTGTACATAAACTGTGTACTCATTTGCACAGATTTTTCGTACACGTGTTATACATGTGTACATGTTTCTATACATGTGTATATGTTTTGTACACGTTTGATACACACACATGTTTATGTACTTACATTTTTGTATACGTGTACACTTATCTTGTACACGTGCACACACTCTTTGTACACGTGCACACACTCTTTGTACACGTGTACACAATATCTTACATTTTTGTTTATGTACACGTATACACACATTTTATACACGTGTACACCTATTCGTACACGTGTACACCTATTCGTACACGTGCACACTTATTTTTTACACTAGTGTACACATATTTTGTATAAATCATGTGTACACATTTTATACATGTGTACACGTACACATTTATGTACTTACATTTATTACACACGTACATTTATCTTGTACACATGTATAAAACGTGTACACGTGAGGCCATGATTTCGTACCATAGTGGTAGGAGTTTAATATTTACCAATAAATGCTTAGTAGCATAGTGGTAGGAGTTTAATATTTAGTAAAAAAGGTCATAATTTTGAATCACATCAACAAAATTTTTTAGAAAATATATATAATTTTATTGAGGGCGGCGGCGGAGGTCAGCAGATCGGCAGACCGGCGGCCGACAACCGGCGACCGGCGACGGTGGAGAGTGGTAAGACAACTTTTTGAAAATGGCCAAACTACCCTTCCTCACCTTCCTTGATCCGAAGCCGGACTCATAGTGCTCAATTCATCCTTAAAGGAGTAATCATTTTTTCTATCTGTTTTTGGGGTTTAAAACCCCAAAATCCTAAACAAATCCGGAACCTGGGCAAAAGTGCGCCTGGCTACATAGAAAAGTGCGCCGACGCACTTTTCAACCATCCTAGATGCACTTTCTGTTGTTTCCTAGGAGGGAATTTTTTTCGCTCTTTCAATGAATCCTACTCCGTACGAACTCCAAATTGGTCCCCGTTTGAAGCGTCGAGCTTGTAGAAAGGTCCTCCACAACGTGATAACCTGAAATCTTATAAAAAATAACTCGAAACAACATCAAACGACCCTAAAGAGGGCCAAAGGAAAATAATCATGCAATTTGCACGAAAGTTCCTAGAAACTACGACAAATAGGAGTCAAACAAGGGGAGTGTCGCTGAAATATGGCGAGATAAACGCGATAAATCTAGCATCATGAAATACTTTATAAGTTTTGACAGTTCAAGAGCTTTTCTTTGGACTGGCAAAAGCTTGGAAATGTTTAAACTGTCAAACATTTGGGATAGTATTTGGCAGAAGAGCACTCATGTTACTTGGTTTGAGACTGTTTGGATAGGGTTTCATATCCTTCGGAATAGCTTCACTACTTGGCTTTTGATCACTGACACGAAAACTTGAAAATAGATATGGCAGCTTGGGGGCTTTATGTTGACATAAGCTATTTTTATGCACCTCATGAGTTGATTTAAGAGATCATGTGTACTGGAAATGTGATTACACGAAGGTGGTGTTGAGCCGATTTTTTCTCTGGAGCTGGGATAAGCACGTAGGAGGGTGTGTTGGACTAGATTACTAGTAATGTGAATCGAAAAGACAGAAGGGAGGTTTTGAGGGCTGTTTGGTGTGGCGGCTGTTAGTTGCATATGGAGAGTGATGGGCCCAGCCCGGCGAAGTCCAAAGGCCCACATGGCGGCCCACACGGCGTCCTGGATACAGCCGCTGGTGCTGAGGAGCCGGGCCTAGGCGACAACCCAGATGGGCTAAACAAGCAAGCCCACGAAACAAAGGGAGGCCCAAAGCGAACAGCCCAACTTCGGCGACACTTAGGGTTCCAAGACAAAGCAAACACGTGTCAACATCCTACGAGAGCTACAAACGAGTGGTCAGGATTCAGCCTTGGCGACCAAGACAGGGGTACTATAAATACCCCAGTACACTCCATTAACCAGGGGACGACACTTTTACCCAGCGGACAAAACGCTCCGCGGTACGTTACTCGCTTCCCTGCCCATTCCTTAAACTGATCGCCTCCCTTTCCCTTGAACTAACTACCCCCTTCATTACTTACGAGGTACACCACCCCCGGAAAACCAACAGGCTTGGGCTTCCACTATTGGGCCAGGCGACAAGACTGGAACAATTGGCGCGCCAGATAGGGGCGATCAGGCGACTTTCCAAGGGCGATCAGGCGACTTTCCAAGACAAATGGCTTCGTCAGCGATTCCCACTCTGATGGGCGAGGATGGTGAAGGAGGAGATGGAGTAACACCGGTCAAGCACATCAACCCAGGTTCCCGTGCAGACCCAAATATCGCTAGATACATGGAACGCGAATTTGAAGGCGACTCGGAGTCTCGAAGTACTATTCCTGCCGGCGATGCCTATGAACTATTGGAGCAGCGATTCCGGTCCCTTGAACAGCAAAATGCTGAGCTTACCCAAATGCTGAAGACGGTGATCGCTCAGCAAGCTCAAGCCCTCGGGGCCAACACTCGGGACAAGCAGTCGCCGCAAGACTCTCATCTCGAGGTATTGCAACAGTTCCTCCCGGCTACTCAAATCTCACCCGCACAGTTGGCAGTTCGCCAACCTCTGTCCAGGGCGATACTCGCTGAGCCACTACCGAAAGGGTTGGTGCCGCCCAACCTGGATAGGTATGTAGGTACAGGCGACCCGGACGAGCACCTTCAAGCCTTCCAGATCGCCATGCAAATGCAGCAGGCTGGCGACGCCGCATACTGCAGGGCTTTTCCAGCGACGCTTGGGGGGCGAGCTAGGGAATGGTACATGAATCTACCGGAAGGCATCATAACGTCGTGGGAGGGTTTCGCGAGGATCTTCTCACAAAAGTATGAGTGCAAGAAAACAAGGACGGTCCCGTTGCAAGCACTGGTGAGCCTGAGGCAAAAGCCGAACCAGTCGCTGAAGGAATTCTTTGATGAATGGACTGGGGTCGTCCAATCCATCAAGAGAGTAGATCACGAAATCACTGCGGCAAGTTTATTCCAGTCGACTCATAACGGCAGGCTGCGGGAGTCGCTGCTACAGGTGGCTCCGAAGTCGCTGTCCGACTTGGAAACCAGAGTACACAAAATTATTTTAATTGAGGAGCAGTTAGCAGAGCCTTTACGAGGAGCGGCGAAGATGGAAGAAAAGCCCGTTACAGGGAACAAGCAGGCCAAAGGGCAGCCCTCCGAGACACCGCCATACAGGAGATACCGCCCGGGGGAACAACGGAGTTACCAAGAGAGGGGATACCCTAAGGAGCAGAGGAGTTACCAGGAGAGGGGATACCAAGAAGAAAGGGCAGACTACACACCACTCGTTGAATCGCGAAGAAAGATTCTGCTGTACATGCAGCATAAGGGACATCCCATCAACTGGCCGGGACCAATGTTCACCCCAGCGGATCAGCGAAGTCGCCAAAATTTCTGCGATTTCCATGACTCTCATGGGCATACCACTGAAGATTGCAGGGAATTGAAAAATGAAATCGAAAGGTGGATAAGCGAAGGACGTCTCAGGGATTTCATTGTCAGCTCAAAGCGAAAAAACAAGCCGCAAGAAGATGATCGCCGCGGGAAAGGAGAAGCACAAGCCAAGAAGGGTGATGTCTCCGCCCGGCTTAAAGAGCCCATGGACAATGAAGATAGCAAGAAAAAGCCTCGGCCTGAGGTGAATCACGTTTACCAAACTATTTTCGGTGGAGAAAGTTGCCCAACAAAGAAGGTCAAGAAGGAAGAAACGAAGGAAGTAATGGTGATAGATCAAGTCAGTCGCCCAACGCTGGGATTCTCGGAAGAAGACATGGCCAGGGTAGGAGGCCCAAGTTTGGAGGCGATGGTGATTCAAGTAATCACACACATTAGCCGAGTGGAGCGAGTGATGGTTGACGAAGGGAGCTCGGCGGACATCATTTTTTGGGAGCTGTACAAAAAGATGAGCCTGCCAGCTAGCTTGCTCAGGCAAACAAAAACCACCATCTCAGGATTTTCAGGGCACACAGTCCCCATCAAGGGAATAGCCACGATGGCGGTAACCATTGGGGACGGAGACTTGCAGGTCACCCGATCCATTGACTTCCATGTCATGGATTGTCAATCCACGTACAACATGATCCTGGGGCGACCGGCGCTCGCCGCCTTCCAAGCAATCTCCTCCCCAGTGCACCAAGTACTGAAGTTCGCCACTAATGAAGGGATAGGTTTTGCCTGGGGGCACCCAGACATCGCCAGAAGGTGTTACAGGGCGGCGACTAAAAGCACTTGCCTCGTCATAAGCTTGGAGGCTGAGAGTGAAGGAGAAAGAGTCGTACCAGCGGAATCGGACGTCCCAATACCGCTGTTCGAAGAAGATGAAAGTAAGACAGTTCGAGTTTCGTCCTACCTGAGCGATAACAAGAAGCAGGAGTTGGTCAAGTTGCTCCGGGAATTCTCACACCTGTTCGCATGGTCACCAAGTGACATGCCAGGAATCGCTCCAGACATCATCAAACACTCTCTAGCAATCGAACCCAGAAGTCGCCCAGTCCAGCAAAAGCGACGGAACATCTGCAGGGAAAGGCAGCAGGCGGTGGCGAATGAAGTGGAAAAGCTTTTAAAGGCAGGGTTTATCAAAGAGGTGCAGTATCCTGAGTGGTTGGCTAATGTAGTTCTTGTGAAGAAATTGTTAGGAGCATGGCGAATGTGTGTCGACTTCACCAACCTTAATGATGCTTGCCCCAAGGATCCGTACCCTTTGCCCAACATAGAGCAGCTGGTAGACGCAACGGCGAATAATGAAATGCTATCCTTTTTGGATATGTTCTCAGGATATCATCAAATACCTTTAAACAAGCAGGATCAAGAGAAAACGGCTTTCATGACGCCCACGGCGAACTACTGCTATCGAGTAATGCCATTTGGGCTCAAGAATGCTGGCGCGACTTACCAGCGGATGATCGACGCAGTCTTTGTCAAGCAGCTCGGCCGGAACTTGGAAGCATATGTGGATGACCTTCTAGTCAAAAGTAGGAAATCCGATTATCATCTTGGTGACTTGAGGGAAACCTTCAATACACTGCAGGAGTATTCGCTCAGGTTGAACCCTTTGAAGTGTGTGTTCGGGGCGACATCAGGAAAGTTCCTGGGATATCTCATAACCAGGAGAGGAATAGAAGCTAATCCTGCACAGATCGCGGCGATTACAGCGATGGCCCCCCCGAAGACCGTGAAGGAGGTTCAGGTTCTATCTGGAAGACTGACGGCAATCAATCGATTCATTCCCAGGATCGCTGACCGCTGCGCTCCGTTTTTTGCGACCTTGAAGAATGCATCAAAGTTTGCATGGAATGACAAATGTAACAAGGCTTTTGAAGAGCTGAAGCAATTTTTAATTACCCTCCTGTACTTGCATCTCCAAAGTTAAGTGAAGATCTATTTCTCTATATCGCGATCTCTCCAAAGGCAGTTAGTGCGGTTTTAGTTCGAAGAGAGGACAAAACCGAACACCCTATTTTTTACACAAGTAAAACCCTGGTCGATGCTGAAACAAGGTACCCGGCGATAGAAAAAATGGCGTATGCTGTGGTTTGCGCGGCCAGAAAGTTGCGGCCGTATTTTCAAGCACACACAATACATGTGCTCACGAATCTTCCGATTAAGAATGCGTTAAGATCTATGAGCGTGGCAGGGCGATTAGCTAAGTGGGCGATTGAGTTAAGCGAATATGACATTCGATACCAACCACGAATGGCGATCAAGGCCCAAGTCCTTGCTGACTTTGTAGTCGAAGGGGCAGTACAAGAGGATACCGTGGAAGGCGATGAGTGGACGTTATTTACAGACGGCGCCTCGAGTAAAGGAGGGTCAGGCGCGGGGATAGTCCTAAGGTCTCCCGGGGGGATCCTCCACGAGGTCGCATTGCGATTTGCAACTAATCGAACCAACAACGTAGCTGAGTACGGGGCATTGGAGGCTGGCTTGCAAATTGCTAAGAGTATGGGAGTTACTAACATCAAAGTTTTCTCAGACTCGACGATAGTAGTCAACCAAGTTAATGGGAGCTTTGAGGTAAAGGAGGAGTCGCTCCTCCCCTATTTTGATGAGGTAAAACTGCTTATATCGGAATTCAAGAAGGTGGTTATATCCCAGATTGCTAGGGAGGAAAATTGCCACGCGGATGCATTATCGAAATTAGCAACGGCGACAGATTTTGAAGAGGGGCGAATGGTCACAGTAGAGAAGGAAACAAGGATGAAGCAGTGTTTCCACATGATTAACGGAATTGGGAAAAGCGACTGGCGAACACCTATTATCCAATACTTGGATAACGACACTGTACCAAGCGACCCGTTAGAGGCGACCAAGCTCCGGCGAAAAGCAGGAAGGTGCACTATAATAGGGGGAGAGCTGTATCGAAAATCAGCTATGGGTCCATACTTGCGATGCCTGGGAGAGGAGGATGCAGCTTGGGCCCTAGAGGAAGTACATTCAGGAGTATGTGGTACTCACTTGGGAAGAAGAAGTTTGGAAAGGAACTTAATATACCAGGGCTTCTATTGGCCAACAATGAGAAAGGAGGCTGGCGACCTGGTGAAGAAATGCCACAAATGTCAGGAATTTGCAAGTTATCACAAGTTGCCAGCAACTGCGCTCCAGGCGAATGTCAGCCCGTGGCCATTCGCGAGGTGGGGGATGGATATCCTAGGCCCATTTCCGGAAGCCTCAGGGAAAAGGAAATTCCTCATCGTGGCTGTTGATTATTTCACCAAGTGGGTTGAGGCAGAAGCGGTGGCAAGTATCACCGCCAAGCAGCTACAGAAGTTTGCATTTAAAAGTATCGTCACCAGATTTGGTATACCAGAAAGTATTATATGTGACCATGGAACTCAGTTTGACTCACAGGTCTTTAAAGAATTTTGTGATGACCTGAGGATAAATCTGAGATTCGCTTCGGTCGCCTACCCACAAGCTAATGGACAAGCAGAGGCGGCTAATAAGCTTATTCTACAAGGATTAAAGAAAAGAGTGGATGGTTGTAAGGGCGTATGGGTCGAGGAGCTTGATCATGTACTATGGGCTCACCGTACGGCTTACAAAACAGCGACAGGGGAGACTCCCTACACATTGACGTATGGGACTGAGGCGGTCCTTCCGGTAGAAATTTCAATCCCATCTATTCTAATACAGGAATACAGGGACGAGGTCAACGAACAAGAATTGATGCTTAACGTAGACATGATTGAGGAAAGAAGAGAAAAGGCACAGATGCGGCTGATCGCTGAAAAGGAGCAGTTAGCCAGGCGGTACAATTTAAAGCTCCGACCACATCACATCGCGCTCAATGATTTAGTGCTGCGAAAGATCTTCAGGCCGGCGGTTGGGGCGGCCAAGCTAAACCCCGGATGGGAAGGCCCATACAGAGTACGGCGAGTGGTAGGGGCCAACACCTTCAAACTAGCAGAGTTAGATGGAGCAAAGATTCCCAAAACTTGGAACTCCATGCATCTCAGGCGATATTATGATTAGAAAGGCACTTGTAACCGATGCTAGTTCTTAAAGCAACTAAGGGCCCTAATGTTTGAATTCAATGTATCTTTGCGGCATCAAATTTATCATATAAGACCTAAGGGCATTGAGATCGTTATATAAGACCTACGGGCATTAACAAATCGCTGTGTAAGACCTAAGGGCATCAACTTTATCATATAAGACCAAAGAGCATTGAGATCGTTATATAAGACCTACGAGCATTAACAAATCGCTGTGTAAGACCTAAGGGCATCAAATTTATCATATAAGACCTAAGGGCATTGAGATCATTATATAAGACCTACGGGCATTAACAAATCGCTGTGTAAGACCTAAGGGCATCAAATTTATCATATAAGACCTAAGGGCATTGAGATCGTTATATAAGACCTACGGGCATTAACAAATCGCTGTGTAAGACCTAAGGGCATCAAATTTATTATATAAGACCTACGGGCATTAACAAATCGCTGTGTAAGACCTAAGGGCATCAAATTTATCATATAAGACATAAGGGCATTGAGTTCGCTATATAAGACCTACGGGCATTAACAAATCGTCGTATATAACCTAAGGACAGCGAAACTATCGGTATAACGTCTAGTTAATGGTGGAAAGAAGCAAAGCGATCAAGAGACGCGTAATGAGATAAAAGACCAAGGTTGAAAATTCACAGAGAAGAGTTAAATAAAACAGTTTAAAAAAAAAGGAGAGGAAGAGAGGAAAGTAGCAACAGCAAGCAGAGACATGATGATTGTCTGGAAAGATAGCAGTAATAACGACAAGTGGGGAGCAGGATCATTGGCCTTTAGCGCCGGAGCCCTTCTCGCCAGCCTTGGAAGGGTCAGCGGCGGAGCCGGGGTCTTTGCCACTGGTCGAGGGAGCTTGATCAGAAGATGGCGGCTGAACCTCCGAGCCATCGGGATTCAGATCAGGTAGGCCACGGCTGCGGCGAGTGGCCGCCACATATTCAGCATCTGCCGCCACTACCTCACGCTCCAAGCGAGCAGCATCTCGAAAATAGGCCTCTTCCTCGGCATCGGGTAGGTCGGGAACCCCAAGATTATGGCGATTAAGGCCTCGGATGACAGCACGAACCATTTTTTCGCCCAGGCCAACCCTTGTTGGGAAACAGCTCGTAGAACTCATTACGACAACTGCGCATCACCACACGCATACTCTCGCCGAGAGCATGAGTATAATACGCCACAGTCTCGTCATATTGAGCCTTGGCAGCCGTGAGGTCATGATCCCGCCGATTGTGCCGCCAGGGAGTCGATAAGTAGCTCTTTGGCACTATCCCTTTCGGCGGTAATCTCCTCCACCTGAGCGACCTTGCCGCGAGCCTCATCCAACGCGGCTTCAAGAGCAACAATGTGCTCATTAGCAGATCGCAAGTCCTCCTGGACACCCTCCATTTGGGCGATCCGGGTATTCGCCTCAGCCAGGCTTTCCTTCAGAGACTCAGCAACGGAGGTCGCTGCATCTGCCCGTCGCTAAGATAAAAAGACAAGACGCAGGTTTAGCAAGGATCGTAAGGTGATAGGCTGGGAAATAGTATATATAAAAAAAGGGGGGGGGAGAGAGAAGAGTCGGGTAAGTAAATACCTTCTCCTCGTTGTGATAACGGGTGAGATCCATGCGCAAAGAGCGCAGGTTCTCAACATCCTCCTTCAGCTTCCGATTCTCCTCTTGCATGTGTTTACATGCAAAGGAAAGATCGCCGAGCTCGGCCATGGCCTAGGCAGCAAAACAAATGTGCGGAGTAAGAAGTAGTGAGCAGAGCTAAGGTAATAGAACAAAGCAAATAAATGACCCAAGTACCTGGAGGAGGCGGCAAGAAGCTGCCCCATGCAGGTCCGAAATCTCCAAGCCCTCGCCAGGAGTGGTCACCCCCTCGTAGACACCTCAGGAGAACTCCTCCGCGATATCGCTCGCCATCCGGGGCGATATGTGGGATGCCACCGGATGGACGACAGCGAAGTAGGGAAGGCGAAAGGGACCCTCGCCCTCGCGACCAGCAGGAGCAGGGCGATCGAAGAGAGCGTTGGCCCGCTCTGTCCAGCCGGCCCGTCGGGCGTGATCGGTGTTGACGGGAGGCGGGCGAGAGTGGTCGCGAGCGGGCTCAGTGGGGCGAAGATCAAGCTCCGCAGCCAGCTCTGACTCGGGATGCTCCGGATCCCGGGGAGGAGGAATAGGTTCGTCAGGAAGATAGGAATCATCATATGAGATGACGTTCTCATCAGCAGGATGCTCTAAGGGCTCCCCCGCAGAAGGATTGTCATCTGCCCGAGGCGATTGGCGACGAGAGCGGCGGAGGGGAGTTTCAGTCTCAGCATCGCCGTCCTCCACCTCTATCACTGGTGTGGGTGTTGGTGGTGGACGGCTAGAGCTCTCACCTGCCTTCTTCCTTGACTTGGATGCCCCGGCCTTTTTCTTCCTTTTTGGGGAAGTAAGGCCTTCGCCTGTCTCGATCACTTTCCTTTTCCCCTTAGATTTGTCAGTAGGGGGCTGAGGAGGGGCAGGAGCAGCGGTAGTAGGCTCTTGGCGACTGGGGCGAGTCTCGCCAACAAGACCGCGTGCGGCGGTAGAAAGAAGGCATCCAGCAAGGCTTACAGCGCCTAGAAAAAGGCAATGCAAGGGTTAGTAAAAAAAAAATATATATATATATATATATATAATAATAATAATAAGAATAAGACACAAGGAGGGTGTAAACATATATAGATGTCAGAGAGAGCATGGGCGGTAGTGTGAAGGTTATGCATTCCTAGAGGTTCGGCTTCGGCGACTCAATTACGCAGGATGGACGGCGACAGTTAAGAAAAGGGGAAAACAATTAGCACTGCCTAGTCATAAAATATACCTCCTCGTATTCCCGCCTGAGCATTCCTCAGGCCAGAGGTGGATGATAAGTGATGGCAGTCAAGAAGGATCTGGCGACGTAGGAGAATTTCATCGGGGGTAGGATCAAGCTCGACGTTGAAAGAGCTCACGTCACCAGAGGACCAGGATGTGGGGAGCAGCGAAGCCCAGTGGCGATCTGAGTCGCCGGGACAGAAGTAGAAAAACGAATGATACCATGTAGGGCGAGGTTTCGGAGATGAGTAAGTGCCCTTTTGAGAAAGATCAGCTCGGCGAACAAAACTGATGCCATTGGACGTGTGTTTGGCATAATGAATCAGTTGAAACAACCGGAGAGTGGGGACGATCTTCTTCGCCACACAGCTGCATTCAAAAGCAGAGGCTGTAGCCCAACACACGACATTAAAAGCGCCAAGGGAAGCGCCAAAACATCCAAGCAAGTCAACTGTGAATGATGATGGGGGAAGGCGAAGACCATTGGTTAAGGCCTCGGTCCTGTCGCCGTGCCACCCGGGTGAGCAATTGCCGATAGTAGAGAGTCGAGAGGCCACGACGAATTTCCAAGAAGACGGTAGCAGGGCGAAAGGTAGAACGCGGGCGATCCTCTCTACTGACCCTGAGGGAAAGTAGCCCGGGCCGATGACCGTGCGCTCGTCACAAGTAGTTCTTCCCCACATGGACCGCCAGTTGCCAATGGAGTAAGCACCGGTGACTGTAGTCGCCTCAGGATCAATCTCGACCCCATGTCGGTCCCGCTCGAATCCTTTTTGGTGGGGACCCCAAAAAGGCAGGGCGGGAGATTCATCAAAATTCTCCTCTGCTGCGTCGGAAATTTGGGCAGAAGAAGTTTCGGCAAAAGAGGGAGGATTTAAGGGCACCCGTTCAGGGGACTGGCTGGAGGATGAAAGAGAGGATGAAGGAGAGGGTGAAGAATCGGTACCCGCGGAGTAGGAATGGCTTTGGTTTTGGCTATCGGTGCCGGAATCCATGGGTTCAAGAAAAATAAACAAGAAGCAGGAAAAAGAAGGAAACACGCGGCAGGATGGCAATGAGAGTGAGAAAGAAAAGAAGAGTCACGTACCAGGTGGGCGTCGGGGAACTCCAGACATCTGACAAAGGAGTAAGGAAGAGAAATGGACGCTTCCGGTCGTCGGAAGAAGGAGAAAATAAGGAACACTCGTCGGAGGAAGAAGGAAACGGTGGGAGCAAAGAGGCAGTAAAAACGGGAAGATGAGGCAGTAGAGAAGGAGTAAAAAGAGGAAGAAGACGGTAAAAGAAAGGTTTATATAGGAGGACCAATGGGCGGGAAACGGAACCGTCGCGGCTGATGAGTGGGGAGCACGCGCGGCCGATGGGACGTGATTGGCGGGAAACAGAACCGTCACGACGCGTCATTGGGTGCACGCGCGGCTGAAAGGACGGCTGGAAGGATAAGGTAATGATGGCTTTTGGGGAAATTACTGAAAGGCCCCGATTTCCCCAACTTCTCCAACAAGCTAAGGAGTAAAAGACCGTAGTACCCTGAGCGGTAGAGGGGCGCATAAGAAACGAAAAATGGGCACAGTAGGAAGCAGCGATACAAAAGGATAAAGCGATATAAAACGTGGGCACAAGGGCGACTTAGCACAAACCAAAGCAACAAGATACCAAAGGGACAAGAAACTAAAACAATGGAAGGCCGCGAGAAAAGAGATAAGGCGATAAAAACATGAATGCAAGGGCGACTTAACAAAGGTTTAAGAACCAAGACACCAAAGCGACAGGACAACAAAGCGACAAAGTGACACGGCGTAGGCGACCAAAAGCCCTCAGCCAAGCAAAGCTTGGCTAAGGGCTTGGGGGCAATTGATGGGTCCTTCTACGGCGATCACAAGACAAGCGGTCCGAACTGTAAGTAAGCCCTCAGCCAAGCAAAGCTCGACTAAGGGCTTGGGGGCAATTGATGGGCCCAGCCCAGCGAAGTCCAAAGGCCCACATGGCGGCCCACACGGTGTCCTGGATACAGCCGCTAGTGCTGAGGAGCCGGGCCTAGGCGACAGCCCAGATGGGCTAAACAAGCAAGCCCACGAAACAAAGGGAGGCCCAAAGCGAACAGCCCAACTTCTGCGACACTTAGGGTTCCAAGACAAAGCAAACACGTGTCAACATCCTACGGGAGCTACAAACGAGTGGTCAGGATTCAGCCTTGGCGACCAAGACAGGGGTACTATAAATACCCCCGTACACCCCATTAACCAGGGGACGACACTTTTACCCAGCGGACAAAACGCTCCGCGGTACGTTACTCGCTTCCCTGCCCATTCCTTAAACTGATCGCCTCCCTTTCCCTTGAACTAACTACCCCCGGAAAACCAACAGGCTTGGGCTTCCACTATTGGGCCAGGCGACAAGGCTGGAACAGAGAGAGCATTGTTCTTGTTGTTTTGAAGCAAAGAAGAGGAGTGTGGATGATTGTCTATACAATTGTTATTGACACTAGGAGTATAGTACAAAGGAAGATAGATGGTAGAGTTTTGTTAGAGCTTCTTTAGGCTCGGTTGTATAGGATCATTCCTTGTAAGCGTACGTGACCCGAACCCTTCTTTTGAGGTAGATGGTGACCCAAAACTTACTTGGTTGGTCTTTTTGTCTTTTTAGAAAGTTGTTCTTTTTAATATATTTTTGATGAATAGAAGCCCTTTTTTCATAAAAAAGGTTCTGGCAAAATCCTTTTATGTCGAATTTCAGGCACACAACAAGCCAGTTGGCTCACACACTATTAAGTCGCCAAACAAAGTGGTGATATACCTATCAGGGCACATATCGCCAACACTAATGGTGATTTTCTGTGTCAACCACAAATGAAATTGAGATACACTTAAATGGATGTCAGTAAGGAACTATGTCAATAATCTGGGCAATGGAACTGTGTCAATAATTTGATCTATCTCAATTATGTCTTGAACTGTATGGCCGAGAGGACATTGTTTGCTAGCTGTATTGCACTCATCCGGAAGATGAATGAGACATAAATGTTATGATATATATAATGTGGTACATAACCGTAAAACAACACGCAAACTCCTCCAACATTTCCCCAAACTTTTCTCTCTTCTACTTCTTCTAGTATTTAGCCCCAACACCATTTCTAGCATTCTGAAGTAAGTTTTTACGAGTACACTTACAAATTCATGTTGTCTATTACTTTGGTTGTTTTAATTTTGGTCACATCTAATTGATAATCCGAGGAAAACATACTAAATATATGTACTTAATTTGTGTTATATTTTTTCATTAATTCGTGTAATTATTAATTATAATAATTAGTCCATGTGTCTTTGTATAGAATGGGAAGCAAATGTGTGTTTATTGTTCGTTGGGGAGGGTAGACTATTTTCAAATCAAATGACATGGAATACGCATGTGGCCACGTGAAAAAATTAAAGCAAATAAGATGAAGCTTAGCTTGAGTGAATTGCTATAGTTGATTACTGATTCTATACACTTTGATGAACAAGAAAAGCTAGCATATCTTATGTATAGAATGTCAGCCTACACCGATCATACTATGACACACATCCCGATCGCTCTAGTCGACGATGGCGATGTTGAAATGATATATGAGTTAATGCGAAGTAAACGAGATATTGATTACGCCAAAAATTTTATCATACGATTACAAGGTATATTAATCACTACCTCTGAATCGTATAATGATGTCTCCTAATCATATGTCATTCTTAACAATTCTTTTTTTTTCAATGCAGTGAGTTGTGGGACGACATTACAGAGCGTGTGAATGACATTGGGAGGACACACAATTACGATGACGTCAAAACCTCGATGCAAAATGAAGGTCCTTACGATGGTGCTTCAGATTCAACACCACCACCGAGCGAGCATCATGACTCCAGGAACGAGTTTGAGGAGGTCAGTAATGATGATTCAGATCAGTACAACATAACAACTATTTAGGAGGGACTTAAAAAGCATTTTAACAGGGTTTTAAACCCTTGTTGAATGGTTTACCAACAATTTAAAAGCCGATGTTATTTCGTTTAATAAGAAAAAAGACTAATATGAGTTTCGTAGAACCTCTGGTAAAACAATCGTTATCAGAGGTTTTACGCCTCTCCTAAAATGATTTATCACAGTCAAACAAACATTGGCAAGGATGATGGAAGATTCAAGTCTAGTATTAGAAAATGTCAAGACAATATATACATAAACAAGGATCAATGTACTGAACTCAGCATACGAAGTTGTTTGAACAAAATTTTGCAGTATTAAGAGAACAACATACAAAGATCTCTACTTGTCAAACTAATTAAATGACAAAATGAAGGACGAAAATAATAACATGGGCATAGACGTACGTCTAGCTGTTATAAATACACATTAACTTGGAGGTAGAATCATTTGTTGTTGAGTTAAGGGTCTCAATTATTGTCTGAAGCTTACAATCCAATAGGTAGATTCCATCCAGGTAGATGTTGGTTTCAACAGCTTGTAGATTGCATCCATAAGTTCAAAAAAACAACCAGAGGTGTAGGTCTAAACCAACCGGCCATCGTGGATTATCAAAGGGCTCTTGAGCTTCTTTCATGGCTGTGGTTGGCATTCGGTCTAACTCAAGGTGGAAATATGTGATATTTGTTTTTTTTGAATAGGTTGCTTTCTTTCATTCCAAAAATGTGAGGCTGGCTGAAGAGTTCAAAACCTAAAGTTAAGTATGCAATCAAAACCAGGGGAAAATAAAACCCCGAAACCTCTCAAAACTGAAAAGAGAACCCACTAGTACTAATAGCAGAAGAAACTGCGTTACCAAGCGAGAAGTATGCAATCTCTCGCAAGATGATCCATGTAACCTCTCGAGCATCTCTAGGTATATCACCATGCAAACGACCACAACGCTCTCTCCAAATATGTGTAATAACATAACTCCAAACAGTCCTGCAAACTACACCACGAGGTGATTTCGGGTTGGTCAGGGAGCCCCTGATATTCGATAGGTAGCGTCCCAAGCCGCAACCCAGAAAAGGAACTAATGTCGTTTAAGGCAAAAACAGGGAGTCCAACACTGAATATATCACACTAATCAGGATTAACCCAGAGACTCGACCAGTTGGCAAACTTACTCAAAATACCACAAACGATTTCAAGACCATAATAACTTTCATTAGAGAAAATCATCATGTCATCGACAAAGGAAAAATGAGTAAGATGTACCTTTAAACATTGAGGATGATAAGGCAAAGTACGAGAAGCACCAACAATATCCAATAAGCACGAAAGACCCTCAATGGCAATAACAAAGAGGTTAGAGGAGAGGGGATCCCCTATCTAACCTCCTCTTAGCAGGAAGAAACTATAACACCCATCCTGAATCAACCCGGTTAAACTCGTGATTGAACCGGTTATGAGTAACACTAACGGAACAGTGTGGAAAATGAAATAGGAACGAGCAATTAAAATGAAATAGTCCGAAAGGAGGCCTCCGATAAATGAAATCCGAATACAAAACCGATAAACAATGAATCCAATACAATCCTCAAATGAGCACAAAAATCCCCAAAGCATAAATAGTCAACTTAATGCGAAAATGGAACAAAGTCAACTCCAAGTAGATTGTCAATCTTCACATCATAGCTCCAAACAGCAACTTCCTCGAACTCAATCGAAGTACCTGAACTCCAACACAACACACTAGCCACAAGATCTTGAAAGGGGAAGAGGGGGGAATCAGTTTCCTAATGAAACTGAGTGAACTTACTGGGCTTAACTATGCGTCAAACTAACCAATAGGAGCGGTTCCAAACTCCACACGGAACACTGACGGTGGAACCATACTTAAGACTTAAACAGATTATTTACCTGGAACAGTCAATGTGATTACGTTAGTGTAGTTCTCTACTCAATTACATAATTCATAAGGAACAACATATGCACGATGCAACCAGCTCAAATCCACAGTCCATCAACATAGCACAACAGTTCACAGAACAACAAGAACACAATCACAGACAATCGCATCGCACATATAGTTTCTAGGTGAGTTATTAGGCGCCAAGGAGTTATCCCGTACCACCCCTTCCGGCTCACATACGCACCCCAAATCGCAAAAGGGGGTTCCACAGATGCATCCTCAACGACATAAAAGGATCCAGGGCCCAAATCAACATAATTCCCCTCAAGGATTACACGCCACCTCAGTGCAACTTAGGGGCAGTGCGGGCTCCTTCCAATTCTATCAATTCACAAACACACCAAACATCTAGTTCCAAATCATAGTTCATCATTCACAGTACAGTTCCCAACATCACACATTGCCAGCATCAATAATCATCATTACAATTCATCCATTTCCCACAATCCATATCCATCATCAATTCACAGGTTCATAAACACGACAAGAGTAAACTAATAGATTTCTGGCCACCCCACCTGTAAAACAAGGGGGAGAGATAGCCATGTCGCAAGTCTAGGGTTACCCACCTGCGCATCCTTCATAGGACGATCCCACATTGGCGGAACCATACTCCTAAAACTACAACTGACAATAACCAATATATGCAGAAACACACTTGAACCGATTCCATCCTATCTCTCATTTCCAACTCGGATTCATTAATTATTCCATTTCATCATAATCCACAAACCCAACCAAAACATCAAATCAATCATTTGACAATCACATAACAGTTATCCGATTTTACTCTCTTCAGTTTCATGCAAAACCTTACTTTTGATCTAAGTCCAGTTTCAACTCCTCACTTTACCAATAACTACCTATCGACGCTAATCCCTCACCTGGAATAGAAGGCAAGGCTCTAATCGTCTTCTAGATTCCCGGATGAACGAATCTCCTTTCTTGAAAAACGTAGCTTTTCCCCTTCCTCACTGACAACACTCAACACCACAACAACAAAATCCGAGAAATGGATTTTCTTTTCCTCGTCTCCAGGAACCCACAGGAAGAAACGACGCCTTAATCGGACACCCGTAACTCCTGGAATCAAGTTTCACAGATTGATAGAAGCTTGGTTCGTCAATGGAATTTCGGGAAGAAGGAAAGAGAATGAAATTGCTAAAATTCATCCAAAACTTGTCTTTTATATTTAGGGGCTGATACACGACGTGTATCACAGTACACTTCATGTATTAGATACACACGGTTGTGCCCTTTTAAATCAACTTCTCAACCGTGGGTGCTAGGAGTTAATGCACGGCCGTGTACTTTTCACTGTACACTTAAAGCATTGTAACCTCAACCCGATCCACACTTGCTCGTCCTGGAAATCGAGGGGACTTCAAGAACACCAAAATTAGTGCTTTGATCACCCGAACTACAGTCTCGAACCAACTCGAGTCAACTCCCTAGCACGCCCGTCCGCATACGACTTCTACCGATTTTGGGCGGTTCTCAACTAATCCCTGATTACTTTCACCCGATAAGATTTGTCTTGAATAATTTGAGGCCCGGTTAAAACACGAGCACCTTCTTCATCCCAAAATAGAGGCGTCCTACACTTCCTTCCATACAAATATTTAAACAGAGCAGAGTTCAAGATGTTATAGTATGAGTTATTGTAAGCAAACTCGACCAATGGCAACAGTTTAGTCCACAGAGTTTGAAACTCCTCCTTGATGAATCCCCTTCCTCAACTCTTCCACCTCTTGCACATACACACGACCTTTTCACCTCAACAAACCACCTATCACTTTGAAACTGTTATCCAAACCCTTATCGACTTCCTCCTTGATAGCTACCAACTTAGCATCCTTGAGCTTCTCTCCTTCAATTTTGTCATTCCACAAGGGACAGATACTGAGCTTAGCAAGCAAACGGCCAACATCCTCTAATTGCATTTCAACCTTCAAAGGTCTCAAATCCACCAACTCCTACCGACTCAGAGCATCGACTACAAAATTGGCTTTACCAGGATGGTAGTCAATGGTGCAGTCATAGTCCTTCAGAAGCTCCACCCAACGCCTCTGTCTACTGTTCAACTCCTTTTGATCCATGAGATGCTTAAGACTCTTATGATCCTTCATTATCTTATACGACTCACAGTACAGGAGTGTCTCTACAACTTCAAAACGAACACTACTGCAGCTAATTCCAGGTAATGAGTTGGATAGTTCACCTCATGCACTGTGAACTAACGAGATGCATAAGCGACTACCTTCGCATTCTGCATAAGCACACACCCCAAGCCTTTGAACGAAGCATCACTGAACACCACATACTCTCACCCTTCAACTGGCAAAGTCAATACCGGAGCTGAAGTCAACATCTTCTTTAACTCTTCAAAACCTTTCTAGCATGCTTCAGTCCACTCATACTTTGACTCCTTCCTTAGCAACTTATGAAGGGGAGCCGCTATGGTGGAGAATCCTTCAAAAAATGTTTTGTAGTAACCGGCTAATCCCAGAAAGCTTCTCAATTGTGACACATCCTTAGGTGGAGACCAATTGAGGAATTGACTACAACTTCAATCTTCTTAGGATCAACCTCTACTCCTCTCTTAGAAACCACGTGGCCCAAGAACAAACCCTCCTCCAACCAGAAAGCACATTTAGAGAACTTGGCAAAGAGCTGCTGTTACCTCAGTTTCTGAAAAACAATTCTCAAGTGTTCTTCATGCTCCTCCCCATTCTTTGAGTAAATAAGGATATCATTGATGAATACTATGACAAATTTGTCCAAGTATTCATGGAAAACCTTGTTCAGGAGAGCCATGAATGCAGCAGGAGCATTGGTAAGATCGAACAACATTACAAGAAACTCATAATGTCGATATCGGGTTCTAGAAGCAGTCATCAACACTGAGGCTTCCTCCACCTTCAACTGATGGTACCCAGACCTCGAGTCAATCTTTGAGAACACCGATGCCCCTTGCAATTGATCAAAGAGATAATTTATCCTTGGGAGGGGATAGTGATCCTTGATCGTTGCCCTGTTCAATCGTCGGTAGTCAATACACATCCTCATTGACCCGTCTTTCTTCTTCACAAACATAACTAGTGCTCCCAAAGGGAAACACTTGGAAAGATGAAACCTTTGTCCAAAAGCTCCTGCAACTGCTCCTTCTACTCCTTTAGTTTAACAGTTGCCATTAGATAGGGAGGAATGGAGATTGGAGCGATTCCAGGAACCAACTCTATGTTGAACTCAACATCCCGCTCGATCGGTGCTCCTGACAACTCCTCAAACACATCAGCAAAATCCCGAGCCACCAGCACCTTCTCTAACTCCTCTCCTTTATCAACTGACACTTGCAATATAATTTCTTCACACCCGTCTTGAATTAGAGAGAAAGCCTGCAATGCTGAAACTATCTCCATAGGCGCCGAATCCCTCTTCCAGACACCCTTGAACACGACTTGGACAACACCTTCAACTTGAAGTACAACCTCTTTCTTCAGAAAATTGAGAATTGGTCCATGTTTAGCCAACCAGTCCATGCTAAGAATGACATCAAACTCATTTAATGGAAGCACCACTAGGTCGGCTAATAGCTCTGCTCCTCCGACTAACACTTTACAACTCTTCAACACTCTATCTACCTTAACCGAAGTCTCCAAAGGAGTCCTCACACCCCAAGTAGTCCCCAGGCTACTAGCTACTACACTCAAGCTACTCAAACACTTTTCAGAAACAAAAGTGTGGGACGAGCCCGAATCAAACAAAGCATAAACAGAAAGATCAAAGATGGAGATCATACTGGTCACCACGTCGTTTGCATTCTCTACTACACCTCTGGTAAGAGAAAATGCCCTTTTTTCTCTCCTCCAGCTCCAACAGGCATAACATTGGCCCAATCCCTCTACCAGCACCCGAAGCACCATGCCCAAAACTTCATCCTCCTCTTCCTCCCACACGGAGCCCTTGGACCTTGCACAGAACCCACCGACTGAGCTGGTGCTACACTTTAAGTTGGGCAAACCCAACTCTTGTGAACCCTTTGGTTGCATATGAAATAGACCACCAGATTATGCTTAAACATATGGCACTCCCCGAAATAGGGCTTCCCACATGTACCACAGATTGGCAGTCCCGATGGTGCTCCTCCTGACCGAGTCAACCCAACACTCCTCAGCCCACACATGGTACTCTTATGGTCAGGCTGACCAAGAGTGTAACAAGTTACAGCTCTCCACTGCGGGGCTAACTGAGCACTCCTGAAACCATATTGAGACGGATGGAGACGCTTAGCCCGATGGCTATGTGCAGTGATCGCGGCCACCAAGCCAGGCATGACCACGACACTATGGGCACCAGACTTAAACTTTTACGTGAAGGTGCCGAACCAGGAGCCCCAACATCAATTTTTGATGCTAATGCCGATCCGGCCCCAGCACTGACGTCGGGCCGAGAATGTACCGGCCCCGGGGCTATGCCAACACCAAACCAAGTGCTACTGTCGGTGCCACACCAAGAGTCAAAGAGATCTGAAGCACCGAATCCAGGAGACACCTCTAGGATGATGCTGACACCCAGCTAGACCTTGACGGTCGAGCACAAGACCGAAGCAGCCAAGGGCCCAAAGTAGAGGACGACATAGGCCCAGGGCCCGTAAGAGACACGATTTGGGCCGAGCCAAAATTCTAGTCGTGCTTTTCAAAAATCCTTTAGCCCTAAGGATTCCCTAGTCCCCAAGGACAAACCTCCATCAAGCCCAACTCAACTTGGAGAAGGATACATAGAGGGCACTAAGGACATGGAGCTGGACCGAGCCAGAGTGATGCAGGGCCAAGACATCATGATGTTGGGCGCGAATGCTGATCCGAGCCAGGTGCAGACATTGGATGCTGATGCTCGTCCGATACAGATGCGAACACTGGGTCGAGACAGAATGATGCCAGACATTGATGCCAGTCCAAGCATGACATCGGCCCAGGTACTAATGCCGAGCCGAGTCAGATCCGCACCAAAGAAATCGGACGCGACTAGGAAACCCGACCGCGACAAGGAATCCTACTCGGACAAGAAAACCTTCGATCCAAGGGATGAATCCCGTGTTTTGAAGTCCTTTTAGGAGTAGGAAACACGGGAATACAAAATCATTTCTAGAATAGGATTTTTCACACCTAATGACGTTAGATTTACCACGTTTATCTCACCACATTTGAGCGAAATTCCCCTCTTTGTACACCTATTTGTGATAGGTTTTAGGAACTTTCGTGAAAATTGCGTGTTATTGTCCTCTAGCCCTCTTTTGGCCCTCTTTTGGGCCAGTTGATATCATTTTGAGTTATTTTTGTTGAGATTTCAAGTTACCACATTGTGGATAACCTTTTCACGAGCTCGGCACTTCAAACGGGGACCAATTCGGAGTTTAGACGAAGTAGAAATCATCAAAAGAAGTGTCGAGCTGAAATAATTTTTCCTAGCTCCAAAAGTGCGCTTTTTGGAGGAAAAAGTGCGTCGGAGCACTTTTTCAGCGACGCTCTGGAAAATTTTATCGACCCAACAAAAGTGCGCCTTTTAAAAGAAAAAGTGTGTCGGCGCACTTTTGGCTAATCTGGATTGCAGAGGAAAAATAGGGTTTTTAAGCCTGAGATCAAAGACAGTGTTCTTTATACTTTATTCTGATTTCGACGAACCAGACACTCTTGGAAGAGGATTTTGGAGCTCTGAAGTGATGATTAAGCGAGGAGAAGTAAGGATTAGCTCAGGAGTTTCTAGGATTCGTTAGGATTAGGTTTACTCGGCGTAAGATGTCTTCTTCTCTAGTTTTCTTCTCCATTGTTTCTATGATTTCTTCTGTTGCGATGTCCAACTAACTCTTTAGGTTGTTCAAATTAGATGAAACTCTAGTTATATTTTTATGGCTGATGTCGGGTTTTTAACCCATTTATGTTAATTGAGGTTTATTCAGGCATTTGATGAGATTCTCCTTAATCCTAATTTGAAGCTCTAAGAATTCACAGATTGACCATATCGTAGAATTCGTTTCATCTTTGATTTCGCTTTTCTGACCATGGACGTGAATCATTCTAGAGTTTAGGAGATCGTTAGGATTTTCCATTGTCTTGACCATAGGGCCGGTGAAACTAATCTCTTTGCATATCTTTGTGACACTTTGTCGTTCTTCGTGCATTTTTGACAATTTGCGAGTTATCTTGACCATATGAATTTGTAGGTTTGATAGGATAATTTCTCTGCGTCCTGACCATGGAGTAGAGAATACCAAATGAAGTGTCAAGTCATCAAGTCTTTTGAAACCGAAATTTCTTTTTCATCATCCTCTTAATCGAGCTAGAGCAGATTCGAGTATGGACAAACGCCTTAGTCATTCTTTGAAACTCCAACTTGTTTACCTGCTTTACTTGATTTAAATTGCTTTCTTAGTTATTAGTTCATAAACCCATTCTAAACCAAACGGAAAAAACCCCGATTAGCTTATTCCACAATCGTTGAGTAATAAAAAAAGAGAGACCCTTGGGAAAAACGATCTCTTTGGAGCGATCCATTGAGTAAAACTTTGTGCGCATTACTTTTCGCAGCAAGTTTTTGGCGTCGTTGCCGGGGAGTTTTATTTTTCTAGGAAAGGCATTGTGCGTTTAACCTTTTCATTCAATCTTTTTATCACTTCTTTTCTCCCCATCTTTTTCATGATTTACCTGGGTAGTGCTCTTGAGTTTTGAGATGCAGGATTACGAGTTCGATTTTAACCAAGGGTGATACAACAATGGAATACCACTTAATGATTACAACCAAGAGTGGAGTATATCAGGGCAACCACCTATGCCAAACTGGAATGAGGAACCACCACCCTTGTCTTCCTGGCCAGAGTCGCAAGCTACACACTACCACCAAGATTACAAGGAGGAATATCTACATCCGCACCAGTACCAACAACAAGGGTCTTATACATATTTTCTCTTGAAACAGATCCTTTCGACTCTACGAGCTTCTAATGTTCTAGACGACGAGATTGAGCAACGGAATCAACTGATGGAAGAAGTTGCTCGAGAGTTGGTCGAAGAAGAAAATGATAATCTAGCCCATGATTGTTGTGAGCTAGAGGTATCTGATGAAGAATCTTTGACAATGGTGGTAGATGAAGATGTGGAGCTTATCCATCTTGCGATTGAAGCTGAAGATGAGCATGTGGAGATTGAGGAGTTATCCTCATTTATGCTTCCGTTGAGCCAGCCTATAGTTCCAGCTAGAGATGCGCACGTGGTGAAAATACTCGATTTGACGTGATTATCAGCCTCATTTAAGCAACATTTCTTGGCTTAAGACATGGTTTTTAGGGCAGAATAACGAATATTCACTCAACTGCTCTATCTCGTGCCATTTTGGTTACTTTGGCCCATTTCGGGTCTATTTGATGGTTTTCTAGTGTTTTCATGATTGCATAGGTTTTTGCCACCAAATGATGTAACCAGGACGTGTCTAAAGCACTGGAACCTTCAGGAATTGCACCGAAATTGATCCAAGTAGTAAATCAAGTAAACACAAATCCTGCCCAGCTGTTTAAAAAAGATTTCAGTGAAAAGACCTGAAGTTTTTGCCGAAAATACAAGAAGAAATAGTCAGAGCATAGAAGAAGAAGTTTTCGGCGAGAAGGCTGAGTCTTCGCCGAAAACTCTTGATCAAATTATCACAGGAGAACAGTCGACTGGTGCCAGCTTTTTTTCACAAAAGTTTCGGCGAAAAGTTCTTAAGTTTTTGCCAAAACCTTAAACCTAATCCGGTTGGGAAGGGTTAAGTATAAATATAAACCGGCAGCTCAAAAGAAAACACACTTTTTTCATATACAACTTATCACAAGTTCCAGACCAAAGAAGTTAGAGAGAGCAGAGTTTAGAGAGTTCGAAGAATCGTGGAGAGATCGTGACGCCATCCTTTCACCTCGGAGACTCGAAGCTAGGAGTGAAGATTACCGGAGAGCGGAGCTTTGCCAGAGTCGTCTTAATTAGGTTTTACAGTTTCCATTTGTTCTTCCTTTTCATGATGAACTCTGTTTCTGTCTTTGTTTCTGCTGTTATGAACATGAGTAGCTAAAGTCATAGAGCTTAGACTAGATGAACCCTAAGTGACCCAGGGCTTTAAAGCGGTCACAGATCGGTGGTGATTAGATTCAAAGTTCAATCGGTTCTCTTGCATATTTGATTTGTTCTTCGTTGTTTGTGTTTCTTCTCTGGCTTGATCACCTAGATTAGATTCTTGTTAAGCTGAGGATAGTAGCGAATGTTCGCCTCACTTTAAAACACCAAATCAACATTAACTTATTCATTGGAGTGTGCCTTTCGTTGGAACCAGTTAGGGTTAATCCGCTTCAAGAGTAACTCATAAATCGTTAGTAATTCCACCAGCTAGTTTAGTCGTCGCAAGAAGCGACCATACTCGGGCGACTAATTAATCTTGGTAGCTAGATCGGATAGAGCGAACGTTCGCCAGTCTTAAACCTAAGGGTAAGGAGTTATGGTGGTGTCTTAGAATTGATTGAACGTGAATTGAAAACCGCTGGTCTGTTGATTGCCAATGCTCTGGTGATCTAAGGGGGATTTGAAGTCTAAGCTTGTCTGTCGTCTTTGTTAAGTCAACCAATCTTTCAATATGTCCTTCAATTTAGTTTTTAATTTACCTGCATTTCTAGAATAGAAGTCGTGGAACTCACACCACGCACAACGTGTTTAAACTCGAGTAATCTGCCTTTACATTTGAGTAGACAATTATTAGAAGACCCGTGGAATACGATCTGCTTAGCTTTTAGCTTAGTAGTTATTTGACTGCACGCATTACAACGTTCATCAAATTGGCGCCATTGCCGGGGACTTCTTTTAATTGTTTGAAAGAAGAACTGGCATTTTACTCTTCTACTTTCCATCTTTCATACTTTCATCCACTTCAATTTTACACCGGTTGTGCTTGTTTTTGTCGTTTGTAGGTTGTTTACAGTTTTATGCATCACCGTCCTCTCACACGCTCCTTAACCAAGACTGACAAGGCTAAGAGTGTAGAGAGACCAGGTAGCTCTGCTCCGCCAAAGCGACCACAAATTCTGAAGCAAGGCAGAATCGATCCACCTCCATCCTTCACACCAATTAAGATCGAGGAACCGAAGGAGAGTTCCTCATCTTCATCTTCATCTTCATCCGCTTCATCAACCGCATCACTTTCACCCCCTCCATCTCCTAGGATGGGTGATCAATTACCACCACCAGCTGCACCCAAGAGTCTGGCCGATTACAACAAGCCGAGCGTAACTAGCGTTCGATCTTCTATCGCCGTGCCACGCATCGACGGAGATCTTGACTATGAGATCAAGATCCCTTTCTTGACCATGATCTCTAGGGATTTACAATTTGATGGCAGGCCACTTGACAATCCGTGCACTCACTTGGCGGATTTCATTGATCTTTGCGGAACTTTCAAGAATGGGAATCTCGACAAGAACACCTTATGCTTGAGAGCCTTCCCATTCTCTCTTAAAGGCGCAACTAAGAGGTGGCTCACTGGAAAGCCACCCGGTTACTACACAGATTGGGATACTCTTGCTCAAGACTTCGTGGAGGAGTACTTCCCTCCCTCAAGAACAACCGCCTTCAAGGACAACATCTCTAGATTTTCCCAGAAGGAAGGTGCGAGCTTATATGACACTTGGAATGAATTCCAAGAACTTCTCTATAATTGTCCTCACCATGGTTTCGAGCAGAGACAGTTAGCTGAAATCTTTGCTCGAGGTCTACGTGAAGAATCTGCTAAATGGGTCAATTCCCTAGCTGAAGGGGATTGTACTACCCTCACACCTGAAGCTGCTCTTCTCCATTTCGCAAACTGTGCTTCCAAGTCAAGGAACTGGGAACGACAATCAGAAGGATCAAGAAGCAAGCTCGATATTGAAGCAACCATCAAAGCAAAAGTTGAAAAGCATTTGAAGAAGTCTACTACACCTATTAAGCCTCCATCAGCCTCCGTTCTTGTAGCTGATTGCGAGTGGTGTGGAGCTTGTGCTCATAACAGGGGACGATGTCAGAACTTTGGCAAGGCAGAATTCTGGTCTACTGAAGAAGTCAACTTCATCTCTCAAGGCTTTAATAACAATCAACAAGGTTATGTTGGCTACCGCAAGTACAGACAACAGGGAAATTTCCAAGAGTGACCTCCCTATAATGTCGGCCCCAACCAGAACGAAGATCAGAATCAGAATAACCGACCAGCTGGTTAACTCCAGGATCAGAAGCCAAACAATCCAACTGGAGGCATCTACCAGCCGCCTCACCAAAATCAAGAAAACTATGGAATAGCTCCTGGCAATCGCCAGAATCAATACTTGAACAACACTTATCCAGGACAACAACATCAGAAAGACAACAAGGATAACGATCTTGACAAGAAGCTCCATCAGATCATCACCAGACTTGACGATCATGATAGTCAGTTCAAGGCTCAAGCTCTCCTCAACCAAGAACAAATCACTTCCGGACAAAGAATAGAGCATGCGGTGAACCAGATCTCCAGCATGCTAGCAATTTTCGCCCCTCTGGCCAGCTCCCAAGCCAAACCGAGCCGAATCCAAGAAAGGAGCAAGCTAAGATGGTCTCTATTCAAAGTCCAACGAACTCACCTGTTAATACTTCTTCTAGTCCATTCAGGCCATTGAAGTTCCAAAGAAGAAGATAGCAAAGGAGGAGGCGCCAAAGGACTACGATCCTCCTCTTGCTCCATACTACGAGAAGCCTCCCTTCCCAAATGCTTTACTACCAAACACAAGGATCGAGACCGGCATGTGGGGAAACAAAGACGAACGCTCTACCATCCATAGTAAGAAGCCTTCCTCGCCATACCCAGCTAAGTGCCCCGATCCTTGTTCTTTCACTTTACCTCTTACCATCAATAATATTGAAGTACAGCGTAGTTTGGTTGATCTAGGTGCTTCCATAAATGTCATGCCTATGAGTTTGTTCAAAAAGTTGAATCCAGGAGAACTTAAACCAACTAGCATGCAACTTGTTTTTGCTGATAGATCATTAAAAATGCATAGGGGAGAAATTAAAGATGTTGTCACTAGATGTGGTCCTTTACTTTCCTAGCTGATTTTTGGTTTTAGATACTCGAGAGGAGGATTCTACTATCCTTATAGGTCGACCCTTCATGGCAACAACCGGGATGCAAATCAATGTCTCGAGTGGTTCCTTGACCTTAAGGGTTGGTAAGGATACGATAACATTCCACCTCAAGGACGGTATGAAATACATCCCTAAGAGGAAGAAGCTCATTTTCTTTCTGTTGAAACCGTGGAGTTGACCTCGGTCAACTCCGTTACTAATGTCTCTTCCAGTGTTTCTTCAAAGACTGTTATCACAAGTGCTGAACAGGTCATCAAGCAGAAGACCGGACCTACGGCACAGAAGCCACAGAAGAAGAAGGAACTGAAAGCCTCCTCTTCTCAATCACCACCAAGCAAAGATCCCGGCAGGCTAAGGAAGACGCATTAAAAGAAAGCTAAAATGGTATGGATGCCAGTTGCTCCGACATCCTCTTTTGAGCCAATTGCACCACCGATTCCTGTCAAGCCACCGGCGCAGAAACCAGTGAAGAAGGAGAGGCCAAGAGCATCTCCCAAGGAAGCACCAAAGATCATAGATCCCGGTGAAATGAAGCAGGAAGCTAAAGAAAAGATGAAATCGGCTGTCCTCATTCCATCTACCGTCACACTGGCGAAGGATGATCGGTCACAAGAACTGTTCGGGCCGTTCAAGATTGCCGGCCATCTTCCCGATGGACGTACCAAGCTCATTCATGCTAACGGGAAGAAATTCACGCTCGCTGATGACACTCGATTTGACGTGATTATTAGCCTCATTTAAGCGACATTTCCTTGCTTACGACATGGTTTTTAGGGTAGAATAACGAATATTCATTCAACTACTCTATCTCGTGCCATTTGTGTTACTTTGGCCCGTTTCGGGTCTATTTGATGGTTTTCTAGTGTTTTCATGTTAGCACAGGTTTTTGCCGTCAAATAAAGTAGCCAAGGACGTGTCTACGGCGTTGGAACCTCGAGGAATCGCACCAGAATCGATCTAAGGAGTCAATCAAGTCGAACCAATTCCTGCTCCATTTACACTGAAGTTTTCACCAAAAATCCCTTGGAGTTTTTGGCGAAAACTCAAGAACAAATCGGCTGATGTCAACCAAGGAGAGTTTTCGGCGAAAACTCCAAGTTTTCGCCGAGAACCCGACGCCCGAAAAACACAGGAGAAACAGCCGGCGGTCAACCCATTTGCAAAGAGATTTTTGCCGAAAATTCCATCAGTTTTTTGGCGAAAATTCCAGGCAAAACCGGCAGTATTAGGGTTAAGTATAAATACTTAACCGGCGGCCCCAGAAGGATATACTTTACACAATTATTAGACAAGAGCTGATAATTACAACTAATACCAGGTACTTCGAGGATTCTCAAGAGTTCTGGAGTAGAGTTTAGAGTTCGAAGAGCCAGGAAGAGATCGTGACGCCATCCCTTCCATCTCGAAGACTCGGAGTTAGGATTGCAGTTTACCGAAGATGGAAGTTCTGCCGGAGTCGTCTTAATTAGGTTTTTCAGATCCTTTTCTGTTCTTCCTCTATTCAAGATGAACTCTATCTTTGTCTTTGATTCTTTTGTGAAAAATATGAGTAGCTAAACTCGTAGAGCTTAGACTAGATGAACCCTAAGTGACCCAGGGCTTTAAAGCGGTCACGGATCGGCGGTGATTAGATTCAAAGTTCAATCAGTTTCTCTTTCATGTTTGATTTGTTCTTCATTGTTCATGTTTCTTGTCTGGATTGATCACCTAGATTAGATTCTTGTTAAGCTAAGGACAGAAGCGAATGCTCGCCTTACTTTAAAACATCAAATCGAACAATTAACCTAATCATTGGAGTGTGCCTTTCGTAGGAACCAGTTAGGGTTAATCCACTGCAAGAGTAACTCATAAATCGTTAGTAATTGCACCAGTTAAGTTAAGTCGTTGCGAGAGGCGACCGTACCCTGGCGGCTAATTAATCCTGGTAGCTAGATCAGATAGAGCGAACGTTCGCCAGTCTTAAACCTAAGGGTAAGGAGTTATGGTGGTGTCTTAGAATTGATTGAATGAGAATCGAAATCCGTTGATCTGTTGATTGCCAAGGCTCTCGTGAACGAAGGGGGATTCAAAGTCTAAGCTTGTCTGTCATCTTTGTTTTAATCAACCAATTTTTCACTCTGCTTTTAGTTTTAATTTTTAATTTCTGTGCATTTTTTAGAATTAGAATTCGTGGAACTCACACCACGCACGAAGTGTTTAAACTTGAATAACTTGCCTTTATATTTGAGTAGTCAATCATTAGAAGAACCGTGGAATACGATCTACCCTAGCTTCTAGCTTGGTAGTATTTGATACCCTGTTCTGCAGTGTTCACCAGATTAGCGCCGTTGCCGGGGACTCCTTTTGATTGTTCGAAAGAAGAACTGGCATCTTATTCTTCTACTTTCCATCTTTCATCTTTCCATCCACTTCAATTTTACACTGGTTTTTGTTTTGTTTTTGTCATCTGTAGGTTGTTCACAGGTTTATGCAACGCCGTCCTCACATGCGCTCCCAAACCGACGAGGCTAAGAGTGTAGAGAGACCAGGCAGTTCTGCTCCACCGAGACAATCACATATTCCAAAGAGAGGAAGAATCAATCCACTTCCATCTGTCACTCCAATCAAGATCGAGGAACTAAAGGAGAGTTCCTCATCTTCATCCGCTTCATACACCAAGTCAGTTTCACGTCCTCCAACTCCTACAATGAATGATCAGCTACCACCACCACCACCACCAGGCGGTCAACCACCACCACCAGTTGCACAGAAGAGTCTAGCTGACTACAACAAGCCGAGCGCGACTAGCGTTTGATCTTCCATTGTCGTGCCGTGCATTGAAGGAGATCCTGACTATGAGATCAAGATTCCATTCTTGACTATGATATCTAGGGATCTACAGTTTGAAGGCAGGCCACTAGACAATTCGTACACACATCTGGCGGATTTCCTTGATCTCTGCAGCACTTTCAAGAACGGAAATCTCGACAAGAACACTCTTTGCTTGAGAGCTTTCCCGTTCTCTCTGAAAGGCGCAGCTAAGAGGTGGCTTACTGGCAAACCACCTGGCTATTATACCGACTGGGAGACTCTTGCTCAAGACTTCGTCGAAGAGTACTTCCCTCCTGCTAGAACAACATCCATCAAG
Source organism: Linum lewisii (assembly GCA_034768395.1). Lineage (NCBI taxonomy): Eukaryota > Viridiplantae > Streptophyta > Magnoliopsida > Malpighiales > Linaceae > Linum > Linum lewisii. The sequence goes on along the minus strand of CM068296.1, from coordinate 70,434,129 downwards.
GACAGCATCGCCAGATTCTCTCAGAAGGAAGGAGTAAGTTTATATGATACTTGGAATCAATTCCAAGAACTTCTCTACAACTGTCCGCATCACGGTTTCGAGCAGAGGCAGTTAGCTGAAATCTTTGCTCGAGGTCTTCGAGAAGAATATGCGAAATGGGTCAATTCCCTAGCTGAAGGGGATTGCACTACGCTTACACCTGAAGCTGCTCTTCTTCATTTCACGAACTGTGCTTCCAAGTCGAGGAACTGGGAACGACAATCTGAAGGGTCAAGAGGCAAGCTCGATCTCGAAGCAACCATCAAGGCAGAAGTAGAGAAGCATCTGAAGAAATCTACCACACCAATCAAACCGCCGGCAACCGCTGTCTACGTTGCCGATTGCGAGTGGTGTGGAGCTTGTGCGCATAATGGAGGCCGATGCCAGAATTTTGGTAAAACAGAAGTCTGGTCTGCCGAAGAAGTCAATTTTGTTCAACAGGGCTTCAACAACAATCAGAATGGTTATGCTGGCTACCGCAATTTCAGACAACAGGGGAATTATCAAGATAGACCTCCCTACAATGTCGGTGCCAACCAGAACCAGAACAACCGACCAGCTGGTCCAGCTCAGGATCAGAAGCCGAACCATCCGCCGGTAGGTGTCTATCAGCCGCCGCACCGCAATCCAGGTAACTATGGAACTGCTCCTGGCAATCGCCAGAATCAATATTTGAACAATACCTACACAGGGCAGCAACATCAGAGGGAAAACAACGTCAGTGAACTGGACAAGAAGCTTAGTTAGATCATCACCAGACTTGACGATCATGACAGTCAGTTCAAGTCCCAAGCTCTTCTCAACCAAGAACAGATCGCATCTGGTCAAAGAATTGAGCAGGCTGTGAACCACATCTCGAGCATGCTAGCATCTGGTCGACCATTTGGCCAACTTCCGAGCCAAACCGAGACAAATCCGAGAAAAGAGTAAGCTAAGATGGTATCCGTTCAAGAACCGTCATACTCATCTACTAATGCTTCTTCTAATTTATGCAGGACTGATGAATCTCTTAAGGAAGCACTAAAGGAGGCGCCTAAGGAGTATGATCCTCCTCTTTGCTCCGTACTACGTGAAACCTCCTTTTCCAAAAGCATTGCTGTCGAACGCAAGGATCGAGACTGGCATGTGGGGAGGTAAATAAGGATATCCTGCTGCTCGTAGCAAGAAGCCTTCATTGCCATATCTAGCTAAGTGTTCTGATCCTGGTTCTTTCATGCTTCCTCTAGTTATTAATGATGTTGAGATAGAACGTAGTTTGGTTGACCTAGGCGCGTCTGTCAATGTTATGCCTATGAGTTTATTTGAAAAATTGAACCTATGAGAACTTGAACCAACTAGCATACAACTTATCTTTGCTGATAGATCACTGAAAACTCCGAGAGGAGAGATAAAAGACGTTGTTACTAAATGTGGTCCTTTCACGTTCTTAGCTGACTATGTGATCATTGATACTAGTAAGGATGATTCTACCATTCTCATAGGACGACACTTCATGGCTACAACTGGGATGCAAATTAACGTTCCAAATGGTTCTTTAACTTTGAGGGTTGGCAAGGACACAATAACGTTCTGCCTTAAAGACAAAATGAAATATATCCCTTTGAATGAAGAATCTCATTGCCTAGCTGTTGAAACCATGGAGTTGACTCCGGTCAACTCCGTTACTGACGTCTCTTCTAGTGTTCCTAGATCAATTATTGTTGCAGGTGTTGAACAGATTACAAAGTAGAAGCCAAAATCTGCTGCTTAGAAGCCGCCAAAGAAGAAGGAACTGAAAGCCTCTTCTTCACCACCGAGCAAGGAACCCGGCAGATCGCGGAGAAGGAATCAGAAGAAAACGAAGACTCAAATGGTCTGGATACCAGTTATGCCGCCACCTTCATCCGAGCCAGCTGCACCACCAATTCGTTCCGAGCTACCGGCGCCGGAACAAGTATTGAAGGAGAAGCCAAAAGCATCTCCTAAGGAAATACCTACGATCACCGATCCTGGTGATACAAAGCCGGAGGATAAAGAGAAGACGAAGTCGATCATTCTCATCCCTTCCACCGTCTTCCTTGTAGAGGATGACCCCTCAACAGAGCTATTTGGTCCGTTCAAGATCACTGATCACCTTCCCGACGGACGTACCAAGCTCTTACATGCTAACGAAAAGAAATTTATGCTTGACGGAGATGCCCTGAAGCTCTACATCATGAACTCCGACGCTAGCACCTAAGTTGGGATGTCTCCTAACACCGTCCAGGTATCGTCCAGCTCAAGGACGTTAATAAAAGAGCGCTTCGTGGGAGGCAACCCACGGCTGGAGTCAGTTTTTCATTTGTGTCAACCTTAGTGTTTTAGAGTCGGTTCAGGGGAGCCAAACGTGTCAGTTTGCATGATTTCTTATTTTTCGTGTGTAGTCTTTGTGTCATCGTTTCAATCGCAAGTTGTTTGAGGTTGTTCCGATTTTTGTGGATTTAATTGTGATTTTCTTAAGTTTGCCGGGATTGTGAAAAATATTTTCAATCGTACAGGTCAAAATTTTCGGCGAAAACTGTCACAATTTTCGGCGAAAACTCCCCTTCAAATCTCACTGTGTTTTCTAGTCGATTTTAACTAGACTTTTTGGCGAAAACTCTATGAAGTTTTTGGGGAAAACTTATTTGAAAACCGGCAGATCATTTTGCCTTGAGTTTTTGGCAAAAAATTGCACACATTTTCGCCGAAAACCTGAGTGAAAATCAACAAAATTTTCCCTTTTAATTCTCGGTCACACACTCTCTCTCCCCTCACTTTTCATTTTCGAAAATTTTCAAAAAACTCCCCCTGTTTAAAAAATCCGCCGCTGCCGCCCAAACCATCCGCCGCCGCCTTACTCCCCTTCTTTATCCGATCATTTTGAGACGTAGATCGTCCGAATCGGAGCTCTAGAGCTCCCGTTCAGCCAAACCCTAATTTTTTTCGATTTTTCACCGATTTCTCTTTCTCCGTTCATTTTCAGCACCCATGGCTTCAAGGTAAGTTGTAGAAATTTTCATTCCGAATCTTTTGACATGTTGAATGCTGAATTTCGTTGGGGTTGACTTTTGGTTGACTTTTTGGTTTACCTCAATTTGCGTGCCGACTGATTTCGTGTGAACTAGGTTAGCTGAATTCTTTGGACTGATCTAGCATGCTTAGGGAGAATTGTGCTTAATTTTCATATCGTTTGATCATGTGTTGCTATGCTTAAGATCGATTCTTTGAGGTGTTGACTTTATGACAAATATCAGTTTGACCATGCCTTGTTTATGTTCTTTTGGCTGCCATGTGTGTTCATTCACGTTCATATATATGTGCTTGCCATCTGGGTTATTCATTATGCCGTCATTTCCCGCTTTGAGCTAGTAATTGCCATGATTAGGGTTCAATATGCTATGATGTTGACTTTTTGAATGTCGGTTTGACTTCTGATCCCTAATCATGTTATGAACATTCCGGCTAGACATATGCATGATTTGTGATTTATCGTGATTACCGGTTACTTAATTTGCTTACCCCCACTCGATTTTCCTCGTTTCTTTGTGAAATTGAGTTTTTCCTACTAAGTGTGGGGTGGGTTTTTAGTTAATTAATCTGGTTTCATTTCTGGTTTTAGGAATGTCACTCATGAGCGCAGGACTAAGGCGCGCCTTGACGACGGCTCTAGCTCCCGAGCTCCCGTTCCAGTCACACCTGCCATCTCCGGTCCTCCACCAGCCTTTCCTGGCAGAGTCGGGTACCACGCCACTGTTGCCCGCCTACCGGTGTACTACTTCGAGCGCTACCAGCGGCTCGAGCATGTTCCTGGAGCTGATTGATGTGACTTTAATTAGTGCATTTTAAGCTTATGAATGACCTATGAAATACCCGTGTTTATTCGTGAAATGACATGACTTATATGCTTTTATTGAAATTTTGTGCAAAGTGTCATTTTGTTGTCCGGTTGCTACTTTGGAGCCAAATTCGTGGGCTATTGGAGTTTCCTCTGTGCATTTTAAGGTTATGGCTTCAAAGTACGGATGACAAGGAGCGCATAGGAGCAAACGGGAGGTCATTTGGAGGCCGGACGAGGGAGATATGAGCATTACAAGATCGAGCTTTCTGCAGAGTGCAGGGGTGCACGCCGTGCATGATGCACGCCGTGCACCGTGCACGGTTTGGTGCACGTGCTGTCCAGGAGGTTTCGAAAGAAGATTCAGCTCCAAGGTGCACGCCGTGCAGCCTTGCACGCCGTGCACCCTGCACGCCGTGCACTGTCCCCTGCACTATATATATTCTTGTTTTTGGCCATTTTAGAGGAGAGATGCAATCTCTTGAACCCCAAATACATTTCCACGAACCCTAAAACCCTAGAGCACGTTTTTGGAGCAATTTGAAGCTATTGGAGCTAGGATTGAAGCCAACCAACCTTGGGAGAAGTGCTACAAGTGAAGAAGTGAAGATCATCTCAAGGATTCATCCATGGTGTTCTTGGTGACCACTCTTCCTTCTTTCCTCTTTACTCCCTTGGCCATGTGTGGCTGAGTTTCTAGGGTTCATCTTGGATGGGTGGATTAGTTGTGCTATGATAGAGAGATGATTGTATAGAACTTGCCATGATTGATCTTGGTTGTATGAGGATGATTCCTAGACTTGTTCTTAATGCCATTTTATGCCATGATTGCTTAATTTGGTCCATTCATTGTAATTTGATGCATGAGAGTGCTTGGATTGCATAGATTGTAGGTCTAGGGATTGAAGTGAGTGTGTTCTAAGAGATTAGATCATCTTATTTCAACCATTTTCACTTGATTTCTCTCTTGGGCATTTTATCGAACACTTGGTGTGCATGTGGAATTTCATTCAATTGAGTTTGAAAAGGCTTTTTGGGTGAATCTCTTAGTGTTAGGGCATTGATATGAGAGTGTTGTGCCTAGCCTTGTGGTCATAGAGTCTTAAGAGAGGATCTTGTGTCTTGGCATTTCATCAAACACTTAGAATGCATCCTATTTTCACTTAGTTTGAGAGCGAGAGCCTAAATTGAGTGGTATTGGGATAGGGATTAGGTGCTACGAGAGTGCATCGAGTCTATAGAAGTGAAATGCATGGTGTTTTACTTCCTCATGTTGGGGTTGTTGGTTTTCCTTACTTGTTTGCCGTGATTGGCATGTGGTGGTGTGGTGTGGTGTGACTCATGCTCCCTAAGCCTTTGACTTGGTCTTCGTTTTGTGGTTAATCGCCTAATTATTTCATATGTGCTTTGGCGTTGGTGCTTTGTTGGGGTGTTGAACTTAACTGTTGATGCTAGTGCTTTCCTGCTAAAGGCTTGTGATTTTCCCTCCTACCATGTCATTGCCGTACGTCAATTGATTTTGAATTCGGGGACCGAATCCCATCCTTTGTGTGAGGAGGGGTGTGGTTATTCACCACTCATTTGTTTAAACTTTGTGCATCCCTCCTTACATTGTGTGGACTTAGGCTTATATGTCTTGATTCGTGATTTTGCTCCATGATGCATGCCTTTTTGCTTAAGTTTGGATTTCAATGATTTGATTTTTGCTAGCATAGGTTATTGCACTTGAACTTGATGATCTCGATATTGTGCTCAATGTTTTTATCATGATTCGGCGCCTCGATAGGATTTGTGTTAGGAGTGTGCCCTTCTTGTTGAATCTTTGTTTGCACTTCTTTTGCAGGATGCCTCCTAAGGGTAAATCGGCTTCTTCATCCTCCGCCCCTAAGCGATCCAAGGCACCAGCTTCCAAAAAGCGGAAGGGACAGACTGGGGAGCCTTCTGCTCCTCCACCACGGTCACCTCCGCCGCCTCCAGCTCCTCGTGGCGTCGACCCTCCTGAATCAGTGGTTCAGAGGATCTTCGACTTCGACCCCAGAGATCGGGCTTACAGTCGTTATCAGGTTATGGCGAGATGGCCCGTGGCGAGGCAAGGAAGATTTGATTTTGAGGGGTTGCAGAGTCGTGAAGGTTGGTTGGATGCTTTGAGGACTTTTGCTGATGGAGCCGGTATTTGGCCGCTCTTGGAGGTTGACGAGAGGGCGTATGAGTGGCCTACGAAGGAGTTCTTGAGCACTCTCACAGTGGAGTGTCACGAGACCACTAGTGAGGCTTGTGTGCGCTTCAGGCTCGGCGGGATGGCGCGTGTGTGCTCTATTGACGAGTTTGGATACCGTCTTGGGTTCTATGAGTGGGCGGAGGTTCAAAGTGGCGAGCTCTCTGGGTTGGCTCTCATATCTTCTCTTGGGGGGGACGCCAAGAGTGCATTCTTCAAGGAAATTGCACCGAGGGCTAGAGATTATTCAGCTCGCTCATCCAAGGTCACAGAAGTGAATCGGCCTATGCTGAAGCTCCTTCATCACTTCTTCCGGCACTCCATCACCCACAGGAAGTCATCCTCCTCTCCAGGTGTAGTCTCAGTCAGAGATTTGTTTCTCTTTTATTGTTTGGAGAGGGGCAGCAAGCTGCATTTAGGTGATTTAGTGCTAGGAGCCCTCCTTCAGATCCAAGCTAATGACACTGCTGGTGTTCTGCTGGGAGGAGGTTTTGTGACCAGGTTGGTGCGTGGGTATGAGTGCCTTGATGCTTTTGGTCCTGCTCCAGCATTTGTCGAGCCTCGACCAGTTCTCTTGCGGATTGTCCTTCCTACAGCTCAGATCACAGACCTTCTGGTTCCGACTTGTCGGATCTCAGATGATGACAGTGATGAGGAGGATGAAGAGCTCGACCCTACTGCACTTCATGAGCTTATCTCGGGGATGGGTCGCCTCACTACCGTAGTGGAGGATATGCGTGAGGGACAAAGGAGAGACAGTGCGGCAATACAGGACCTTAGCAGGAGAGTTCAGGACCTCGAGGCGTACAACGCTAGGGACTTTGAGAGTCAGCAGTTCTATGGACAGCAGCTTGCTCAGGTGCATGAGGTTCAGCAGTATCAGGGTATCCAGCTTACTCAGATTCAGCATTCTCAGTACTGGCAGCAGCATCAGTCCTACTACTACCAGGAGAGCTTCCACTCTGACTCCGGCCCCTCCAGCACTTGGACAGTCTTCCCACCGCCTCCCCCGTTTGACGGCTACCATCCTTGGTCTCAGTGGCCTGGGCACCCACGACCACCACCTCACTGAGAGCTGCAGGATCACTCGCCACCTCTCAGGACTTTGGATTTTTCCTTTCTTTTATTTCTGTTTATGACTGCATGTTTTGTTGTGTTTTGACTTCTTATTTTCTCTTTTCATTTCTGGCATTGAACTGGTCGTGATGGATCACACATCTCATTCGTACTCTCATCTTGTCAACTATGGGTTGTGTTTGAGCGGTGTGCCCTCCCTTGTTTTATACAGGTACCCCTGATTCAGGTCCTCGTCCTGAGCAGGTTACTTGACCCGGGATCCCATCTCCGGCTTCCCTTCTTCACCGCGCGGTATATTCGTTCCACCTTATCCTCTCTCTCTTTTGATCATTGAGGACAATGCTCGTGTTAGTCGTAGGGGAGTTTGAGATTTGGTGTGATTATTTGTCGGTAGAAGTCTAAAGCTATGTTTTGTTGTGTTGCATGATCTTAATTGAATATCGAATTCCTCTATTGTAGAATCGTTCGGTTCTTGACTTTCGGTGTGTAATTGACTTCGAGCCTTCACAATGATGTTTAGATTGTTCCACTTAGAACCTATAACCGGCATGTTAGCACTAATATTAAATGAGTCTGGGCCAGAACTGAGATCTTATCACTCTTGTATGTTGGTTGATTGGTTGGATACGTGTTTTTATACCACTCGATAACACCGGTCTAGGATGATGAAGGCAATCAGAATTTCTTCCCCTCTTCCATGTTTTTCATTCTCTTTTTGATCTTTCGTGATTGTGGCTTGAGACTAGATGGAATCCAATTCGAAATCTTGTACGGAAGTTGTTAAGGGGCTAAGGATCAAGTGGCTAAGTTGTGAAAAAAAAAAAAAAAAATAAATTGCTCAAAAGAAAAGCTAGGCAAGCTCGGCACCTAAGTGAAGTGTCGGGTTGAGCACTAAGCAAAAGGGCAAAGGCTGTGAGCTAGGCAGGTTCAACACCTAAGTGAAGTGTTGAATCGAGCACTAGTATGCAGTAAAAAAAAAAAAAAAAGAAAAGAAAGAAAAAAAAAAGAAAAAAAGAGTTCTCAAATGTAGCCCTTGATCCTAGCCAGAGTTGTAAAGTGCGGATCTAGAAGCGGATGAAGTCGAGTCGATAGCCACATTCACGACTCACGATCCATGTTCCGATTTCAAGTCCTTTTGATTAGAGTCGGTGTTGTCGTGGTCGGTTTTGCTGTGTCCCAATCAACCACTACTTGAAGTGTGCAGAAATTAGTAAGGTTTAGACTTGTTTGGTTGATGTTCTTGCATGTGTAGGTTTAGTTTGTTCGTGGAACAGTTTAAGCTAAATTGTGATTGCTTGAATCTCAATGGTCCGAACTTGTCATTTGTGAACTTGGATGTTTTCTAATTCTTTTGCTTGAGGACAAGCAAAGCTTAGTCGTAGGGGAATTTGATGTGACTTTAATAAGTGCATTTTAAGCTTATGAATGACCTATGATATGCCCGTATTTATTCGCGAAATGACATGATTTATATGCGTTTATTGAATTTTTGTGCTAAGTGTCATTTTGTTGTCCGGTTGCCACTTTGGAGCCAAAATTCGTGGGCTATTGGAGCTGTTCTGTGCATTTTCAGGTTCTGGCTTCAAAGTACGGATAACAAGGAGCGCATAGGAGCAAACGGGAGGTCATTTGGAGGCCGGACGAGGGAGATGTGAGCCTTGCAAGATCGGGTCTTCTGCAGAGTGCAGGGGGTGCACGCCGTGCAGATGTGCACGCCGTGCAGGGGTGCACGCCGTGCACTATGCACGCCGTGCAGGGGTGCACGCCGTGCACTGTCCCCTGCACTATATATACTCTTGATTTTGGCCATTTTGAAAGGATATGCAATCTCTTGAACCCCAAATACATTTCCACGAACCCTAAAACCCTAGAGCACGTTTTTGGAGCATTTTGAAGCAATTGGAGCTAGGATTGAAGCCAACCAACCTTGGGAGAAGTGCTACAAGTGAAGAAGTGAAGATCATCTCAAGGATTCATCCATGGTGTTCTTGGTGACCATTCTTCCTTCTTTCCTCTTTACTCCCTTGGCCATGTGTGGCTGAGTTTCTAGGGTTCATCTTGGATAGGTGGATTAGTTGTGCTATGATAGAGAGATGATTGTATAGAACTTGCCATGATTGATCTTGGTTGTATGAGGATGATTCCTAGACTTGTTCTTAATGCCATATTTTGCCATGTTTGCTTAATTTGGTCCATTCATTGTAATTTGATGCATGAGAGTGCTTGGATTGCATAGATTGTAGGTCTAGGGATTGAAGTGAGTGTGTTCTAAGAGATTAGATCATCTTATTTCAATCATTTTCACTTGATTTCTCTCTTGGGCATTTTATCGAACACTTGGTGTGCATGTGGAATTTCATTCAATTGAGTTTGAAAAGGCCTTTTGGGTGAATCTCTTAGTGTTAGGGCATTGATATGAGAGTGTTGTGCCTAGCCTTGTGGTCATAGAGTCTTAAGAGAGGGTCTTGTGTCTTGGCATTTCATCAAACACTTAGAATGCATCCTATTTTCACTTAGTTTGAGAGCGAGAGCCTAAATTGAGTGGTATTGGGATAGGGATTAGGTGCTACGAGAGTGCATCGAGTCTAAAAAAGTGAAATGCATGGTCATCCGAGTGCAAACTCGATCTTGATTAGCTTGTTTGTTCAATTATTCATCTTGAGCATGATGAAACTACCTACCAAGAGAACCCCTTTATCTTTGATTTGTTCCAACTTTCTTCTTGCTTAACCTTGTTAGTTTTTCATTGTTTATGCTTTTGATTTGTTCTCTTTCAAAACCAAAACTCAATTCCAAATGTTTAGACCGTTCATGAACTTTGTGAGTACGAGCTTATGAGAGGACCTCGAGGAATACGACCTTGGTAACCCGATTGTTATCAAGTTTTTGGCGCCGTTGCCGGGGACTCTCTCATTCCTTTGAAAGCACTTAGTAGTGAACCGATCTATTCACTTCCTTCCAATTTAGTTTTTGCTTCCTTTTACTTGTTGTTTGGTTTTGTTATTCCACATTGTCGTGTTACTCGGGTGTGTTTGTTGTGCTTATTTGTAGGAGATTTTGGGTTAGTGCATGAGGCGTTCAGCTCGTCTTCAAGCACGAATCCAAGGACTAGAACAAGTGCTCAAGTCACCTACCACTTCCTCACCTCCTATAGTTGAAGAAGAAGAAGTTGATCACATCTCACACCACACTATGTCTCAACACGGGGATGACGATGACCAATCGGTACATTCTCATCACACTAATGAAGATGATCACCCACAAAGGGGTGCAAGACGTACCTTGGCGGATTATGCTCGTCCTACTCTTGAAGGGGCAGCCTCTAGCATTGTTCGAAGACCCGTCAATGCTAGGAACTTTGAGCTCAAGCCTAATATGATCCAAATGGTTCAAAATGGAGTGGTGTTCAATGGCATTGATGGTGAATGTCCATCTAGGCATCTCAAGGACTTCTTGGAGATATGCGACACGGTTAAGAATGACCAAGTTCACCCGGATTGCATACGACTCCGACTCTTCCCCTTCTCACTCAAAGGTCGAGCCAAGTCTTGGTTGGAGAACCAACCTAGTAGAACATTCACTACATGGGAGGGCCTAGCCGAAGCTTTCCTTGAAGAATTCTTTCCTCCCTATATGACGGATGCAATCCGGGATCGCATTAACCACTTCATACAACACAAGGGAGAGCTCTTCCATGAGACTTGGAATAGATTCCAAGCCATTCTTCGGTCTTGCCCTCATCACAACTTCGCCGAGTGGAGCTTGGCGGACATCTTTGCTAGGTCCCTTGATTTTGAGAATACAAGGATGATCAACCAAGCCGCCGGAGGTGACTTAAGGATGCTCACTCCCGAAGATGCTCTAGAACTCTTCGCGGAGATGGCCAACAAGACAAGGAGTTGGTCTCGACAACAACCTCCTAAGTCCAAGTATGGGAGCGACACTCACCATGACTCTCGGTCCGTAAGTGTTGATGCACCAAAGGATTCGTCTAGCTATGGGAAGAAGCCTAAGTTACCGGGGCATCGAGATGAAGATGATCCCATGATTGCTCTCCTTATGTCCAAGATTGATGCCATGGCTTCACAAGTAAGTAACCTAAGCATGCCTAAGCATCCCTCCAAGATCCAATCATCTCATGTGGGTAATCCACCGGTTGCTTCTATATATTGTTGTGAGGGTTGTGGGGGTCAAGATCACGATGTTAGTGCTTGTCCTTCCACCATTCCCGAACTTGGCCAAGGCGACCTTGAGGAGGTAAGCTTCGCACAAGGTCAAGGTTTTCATGGTAATTTCAGCCCCCAAGGTAACTATCAAGGTAACTATAACCGACCTTGGTACAACAAGTCTAACCAAGGTTACCAAGGCCAAGGGAGTCAAGGTAGTGGTTATAGCAAGGGCTACAACCAAGGAAATCAAGGAGGTTATCAAGGTTTTAGGGGTTATCAAGGCAACCAATGGTCTCAAGGAAGTAACCTAAACCAAGGAAGCCAAGGGACTCAAGGAGGACCCCAAGGTCAAGGGCACCAAGGGGGAAATCAATGGAATCAAGGTGGACATCCAAGTCAAGGTTTCCAAGGTCTTTCCCCACCGGGAATGTACAACCATAGAGGTGAAGGACCACCCGGGTTCAACAAGCCTCCTCAAAATAAGGAGGGTGGTTCCTCGATCTCCCAAGAAGACACCAATGCGGCAATGATCCAACTCATCAAGAATCAACAAGCTTCAATTGCCAATTTGGAGAACCAATTAGGACATATTTCTAAGGCACTCTCGGAGAGACCAAAGGGTAGCCTACCCTCCAATACCGAAGTCAACCCCAAGGCTCCCGAGGAGCTTATGATGGTAACTTTGAGGAGTGGTAAGCAAGTCCAAGACCCAACGCCTAAAGCGGTAAGTGCTCAAGATGATGATCTGGTTATAGTTGAAGACGTTGTTTCCGATAATGACACGGATAAGATTGAGGTTAAAGATAGAAGAGCCAAGGCTAAAGAAGCTTCCAAGATGACCAATACGGTTGGTTCTCAAGAGGCTACGACGAGTGCCACTCCGGTCTCTCCTCCCGCACCGGTTGTGCCTCCGTACAAGCCTAAACCACCTTATCCTTCTCGCTTGAAGCCGGATTCCATGGAAAAAGATTTCAAGAGGTTTGTTGAGATTCTCGACAAGGTGCAATTTACAATGCCTTTTGGGGAAGCAATCACCAAGATGCCTCAATATGCGAAGTTCATGAAAGAGATCTTCACCAACAAACGCAAGCTCACGGATGTGACTTCGGCAAAGCTCAACGAACAATGCTCCGCCATTCTCTCTAAGAGGCCACCGGAAAAGCTTAAGGATCCAGGTAGCTTTACTATTCCTTGCACGATTGGTGAACATGCAATAAGTAGAGGCTTAGCCGATTTGGGTGCTAGTATCAATGTTATGCCATATTGCATGTTTAAGAAGTTAGGCCTAGGGAAGCTAAAACCAACTCAAATGAATGTTCAATTAGCGGATAAATCTGTGACATCCCCTCGTGGTATTGTCGAAGATGTGTTGGTTAAGGTTGGTGCTTTTGAATTCCTTGTGGATTTTGTTATTCTAGATGCTATGGGTGGTACCGATGTGCCTTTGATTCTAGGACGACCTTTCTTAGCAACCTCTCGTGCTTTGATTGATGTCTACGGTGGTAAACTTACACTTAGGGTCGATAATGAATGCATGATCTTTGACCGTTCAAATGGCATGGAGTTTACTTTGTCTTATGCTAGTCACCATGATCCTAAGAATCCGCATGAGCTTACTTCGGCTACTAATAGCACTAACCTTGTCCGTCATAGTCTTGCGGAGTTGTTTGCTCTTAGTGATGTTCAGGAGAAAAAGGATGAAGTAAAGGAGGCCCCACCTTTTGTGCTTCAAAAGACTCCACCTAAGGCTAAGAAGAAAGGTGTGGAGAAGCCACCCGAGAAGGGCAAGGAAGCCGCACCGATGGGTGAGACTAGCAAGACTAAGAGGCCACCCGATGAGAGAATTCACTCCAAGTGGTTTGGCCCCTTCTCCATTGCTCACACTTCATCATCCGGGAAATCCGAGCTCACACCTCCCGAAGTCGGTAAGGTTCAATTCAAGTTCCGTGTGCCATGCCAAGGTAATGACTTCGATCTCAATGAGGTAATGAGTTGGGATGGTTTTACTTAGCTGGTCCGTGTGCTTCGTCGAGCTTAAGACGTTAAACAAGCGCTTCTCGGAGGCAACCCGAGTGTTTGTCATGTCGTTTCTTCTTGATTTGATTGCATGATTGTGTGTTTTTGTGGTATTCAAGGTCCTTGAGTTGTTGTGGTGTCCCTTGTGGTCTCGTAGGCGTTGAAATTCTGAAGTTCGGGGTCCGTTTTGGGTTGATTTGGCGGTATTTTGGTCGTTTTTCGTCGAAGTGAAAATTTGATTTTGAGCTGAGGGGTGCACGCCGTGCACCACTGCACGCCGTGCATGATGCACGCCGTGCACCGTGCACGGTTGGTGCACGGGCTGTCCAGGAGCATCACCAAAATTTTTCAGCTCCGGGTGCACGCCGTGCACCCATGCACGCCGTGCACCCTGCACGCCGTGCACCCCTGCACGCCGTGCAGCACTGATTTTTCCCTTATTTTTTCGGTTTGGTTAGTGGTTGGGTCGGTTGATTCTTGATTTTCCGATTTGAGTCATTGTTCGGTTTGGTTTTGGGCCACCCCTTATCCCCTTCCTTACTCACCCCCGACCCCCCACCTCTCACTCTCTCTTTCCCAATCCAGCCGCCGACCACCGCACCCGACTACGAGGAATGTGAGTAGTGGCCATTGAGAGAACCCCGTGGAATACGACATTGAATGTTGTGAGTTGAAAACCACACGTCAAGTTTTTGGCGCCGTTGCCGGGGACTTTCTCAATCCTAAGAAAGCATTTAGTAGTGGACCGTTCTATTCACTTCCCTCCGTTTTAGTTTTGCTTCTTTTTATTAGTTTGTTTGGTTTTGTTATCCCGCATTGTTGTATTACTTGGTTGTGTTTGTTGAGCTTGTGTGTAGGTACCAAGTCATTGATCCACCAATCCGTTCTCTACCTCACTTAGTTCATGGAGCAAGGTTGCAAGTAAGATGAATTCGTGGAATGGAGGTAATGGTTATGGACCCTATCAAGGGTGGAATCCATCTCCTAACCCATTTTATAGTCATCCTACTCCATCCAACTACCACCAAGGAACGTATGAGGGAGATAGCCAATGGTGGGATCAAGAACAACAAGCTTCAACACCCATGTGGAATGAACAATGTCCCTATCCATCTCCACCCTACCATCAAGTCTATCAAGAGGATTTCACAAGTCATGAACAACATTTTCCACCACCTTCTATGTTAGAGGAGCTCTTGAAAATGGTAAAGGAAAGTGAGCGTCCTCGAGAGGAGATTGTAAGCTATGAGGAATCTCCTCCACCTTTGCCCATGCTTGAGGAAGTTTTGAAGATTGCGGAAGATAATACATATCAACTTAATCGCATAGCTCAAAGCATGGCGCACATCAATGGGATGCTTGAAAATGATCATCAACCCCATAAGGTGGAGCAACACTCTCCCTCTCCATCCGTGCTAGATGAGTTCTTGAAGATTGCGGACGACAACGCGGCTCGGCTCAATCGCCTAGCTCAAAGTATGAATCTCGTCATGGATGCGCTAGAGAATGAGAATCAGCCCAAGAAGGTGGAGTACACTTATGATGATGAAGATGACATGTGTGAACCGGAGGAGCTTGACACGGAAGAAGATTTGGTAGTGGAGGAGGTTGAAGAGCATGTTCTTCCCATGGAGACGCCATATGACAATGATGTGAGGATAGAGGAACCAATGATACTTGAGGTTGATGACCCTTTAGAGGAGGTGAGAGAAGATTTGGAGACGCTTCAAGAAGAGGTGGCACCGAGAGTGGAGCACGAAAGTGAACAACACCACCCTATTGAGGTCCCACCAAAGGTTGTGAGTACTCTTCAATCTTCTTGCTTGATCATGAAGTACTTGTGTCAAGAGACGGACACAAGCTTCATAACCTCCCCTAAGGTGATAATGGAAGAGAAGTCGTCCATGTGTGAACCGGAAGACTCCTTGAGTGGCATCACCAACTTGGAGACAGTGGATCTCAATGGAGGCTCCCTACCATACTTTCTTCCTCAAGCTTCGACACTCAAAGGTAGCAAGCCACCCCAAGGTCTCAAGTGCTATACAAGCATCAATGTGCATTGGCTAGTCTACCATTCCTCCAAGATGCTACTTGGAGCTCAACTTTCATCATGGAAGAAGCTACTTGACATCAAGGAGGTACTAAGTTGGACACCATAACACAGGTATCGTCGAGCTTAAGACGGTAACCAAGCGCTTCTTGGGAGGCACCCCATGTTATCTTTACTTTTATTGCTCTTGTTTGCTCTTTTTAGTTTTTGTGTTGTTTTAGCTTTTTGAATAAGGTTTGGCAAGCATTTTGGATCACTCTTCAGCAAGGATCATCATGGAACTTTCTCACCTCTATTACGTCCTATGCTCCTCTCTACCAATGCGGTAACTTCGTTCCACCTTACCCTCTCTCTCTTGATCATTGAGGACAATGCTCATGTTAGTCGTAGGGGAGGTTGAGGTTTGGTGTGATTATTTGTCGGTAGAAGTCTAAGGCTATGTTTTGATGTGTTGCATGATCTTAATTGAATGTCGAATTCCTCTATTGTAGAATCGTTCGGTTCTTGACTTTTGGTGTTTAATTGACTTCAAGTTTTCACAATGACGTTTAGACTGTCCTACTTAGAACCTATAACCAGCATGTTAGCACTAATATCAAATGAGTCTGGGCCAGAACTGAGATTTTATCACTCTTATATGTTGGTTGATTGGTTTGATACGTGTTTTTATACCGCTCGATAACACCGGTCTAAGATGATGAAGGCAATCAGAATTTCTTCCTCTTTTCCATGTTCTTCTTTCCCTTTTGGATTTCTCGTGATTGTGGCTTGAGATTAGACGGAATCCAATTCGAAATCTTGTGTGGAAGTTGTAAGGGGCTAAGGATCAAGTGGCTAAATTGTGAAAAAAAAATGCTCAAAAGAAAAGCTAGGCAAGCTCGGCACCTAAGTGAAGTGTCGGGTTGAGCACTAGCAAAAGGGCAAAGGCTGTGAGCTAGGCAGGTTCAACACCTAAGCGAAGTGTTGAATCGAGCACTAGTATGCAGTAAGAAAAAAAAAAGAAAAGAAAAAAATGGAAATGAAAAGAAAAGAAAAGAAAGAAAAAGAGTTCTCAATGTAGCCCTTGATCCTAGCCAGAGTTTTGTAAAGTGCGGATCTAGAAGCGGATGAAGTCGAGTCGATAGCCACATCATAATCACTCACCACTTACGATCCATGTCCCGATTTCAAGTCCTTTTGATTAGAGTTGGTGTTGTCGTGGTCGATTTTGCTGTGTCCCAATCAACTACTACTTGAAGTGTGCAGAAATTAGTGAGGTTTAGACTTGTTTGGTTGATGTTCCTGCATGTGTAGGTTTAGTTTGTTCGTGGAACAGTTTAAGCTAAATTGTGATTGCTTGAATCTCAATGGACCGAACTTGTCATTTGTGAACTTGGATGTTTTCTAATTCATTTGCTTGAGGACAAGCAAAGCTTAGTCGTAGGGGAATTTGATGTGACTTTAATTAGTGCATTTTAAGCTTATGAATGACCTATGAAATACCCGTGTTTATTCGTGAAATGACATGACTTATATGCTTTTATTGAAATTTTGTGCAAAGTGTCATTTTGTTGTCCGGTTGCTACTTTGGAGCCAAATTCGTGGGCTATTGGAGTTTCCTCTGTGCATTTTAAGGTTATGGCTTCAAAGTACGGATGACAAGGAGCGCATAGGAGCAAACGGGAGGTCATTTGGAGGCCGGACGAGGGAGATATGAGCATTACAAGATCGAGCTTTCTGCAGAGTGCAGGGGTGCACGCCGTGCATGATGCACGCCGTGCACCGTGCACGGTTTTGGGTGCACGTGCTGTCCAGGAGGTTTCGAAAGAAGATTCAGCTCCAAGGTGCACGCCGTGCAGCCTTGCACGCCGTGCACCCTGCACGCCGTGCACTGTCCCCTGCACTATATATATTCTTGTTTTTGGCCATTTTAGAGGAGAGATGCAATCTCTTGAACCCCAAATACATTTCCACGAACCCTAAAACCCTAGAGCACGTTTTTGGAGCAATTTGAAGCTATTGGAGCTAGGATTGAAGCCAACCAACCTTGGGAGAAGTGCTACAAGTGAAGAAGTGAAGATCATCTCAAGGATTCATCCATGGTGTTCTTGGTGACCACTCTTCCTTCTTTCCTCTTTACTCCCTTGGCCATGTGTGGCTGAGTTTCTAGGGTTCATCTTGGATGGGTGGATTAGTTGTGCTATGATAGAGAGATGATTGTATAGAACTTGCCATGATTGATCTTGGTTGTATGAGGATGATTCCTAGACTTGTTCTTAATGCCATTTTATGCCATGATTGCTTAATTTGGTCCATTCATTGTAATTTGATGCATGAGAGTGCTTGGATTGCATAGATTGTAGGTCTAGGGATTGAAGTGAGTGTGTTCTAAGAGATTAGATCATCTTATTTCAACCATTTTCACTTGATTTCTCTCTTGGGCATTTTATCGAACACTTGGTGTGCATGTGGAATTTCATTCAATTGAGTTTGAAAAGGCTTTTTGGGTGAATCTCTTAGTGTTAGGGCATTGATATGAGAGTGTTGTGCCTAGCCTTGTGGTCATAGAGTCTTAAGAGAGGATCTTGTGTCTTGGCATTTCATCAAACACTTAGAATGCATCCTATTTTCACTTAGTTTGAGAGCGAGAGCCTAAATTGAGTGGTATTGGGATAGGGATTAGGTGCTACGAGAGTGCATCGAGTCTAAAAAAGTGAAATGCATGGTCATCCGAGTGCAAACTCGATCTTGATTAGCTTGTTTGTTCAATTATTCATCTTGAGCATGATGAAACTACCTACCAAGAGAACCCCTTTATCTTTGATTTGTTCCAACTTTCTTCTTGCTTTAACCTTGTTAGTTTTTCATTGTTTATGCTTTTGATTTGTTCTCTTTCAAAACCAAAACTCAATTCCAAATGTTTAGACCGTTCATGAACTTTGTGAGTACGAGCTTATGAGAGGACCTCGAGGAATACGACCTTGGTAACCAATACTTATCACTGATGTTCGTCCCCTATCTATGGAGTCACTCTTCGAGCACGATGAGGACTGGCACCGGAATGTGCTCGATGCATTGATACCTGCGGGATTACTGGAGCTGACCACGCTAGCCGCTGACTTCCCAGACGTCGCTCTCCTAGGAGTTTTGGGCGACATTCGATCTGAACGAGCACAAGAGGAGGCAGCGTGGGAAGGTGGTATCCTTCTACCTTGGTGGGGTGCACAGGTCACTCCACCTATGATTAGTTTGCAGGTCACCTCGAGATCCCCCGCGAGCACTACGAAGGTCATCACCTCGGCTGGGAGAACAACGATGGTGACGGAGAGGAGTACGATGCGCTCTGGAGCCACATGACTGGAGTGCCCGGCGATCGTACCACGAAGCATAACTCAGTTAAGTCCCTCTCTCACCCTCTTTACAAATTCATTCACATGGTTTGGTGTCATTCTCTTTTGTTTGCTCCAGAGAAGGGCCGCCACCATATCAGCAGAGAGGAGCTTCTCCTCCATCGCGCTATCTGGGAGAGTTTTCCTCTTCATCCCGGATGGGTGCTTGCACGCTTACTCCGCCAGAAGGCTCAGAGGTCGAGGCCACCTCGCTCACTCCTGGGAGGTAACTTCGTGGGCCAGCTCATCATCTCTTTCGGTCTTAGCCAAGCATATGGCCCGGACGTCCCACGACGCAGAGTACACACCGTCGGAGGTGATTTGGCGGTCGAGTACGACCTCGAGCTGGACCTCAGTCCCCAGGTAGCAGCAGACCCTCCTCTCCAGGACGAGGAAGATTCGGAGGAAGAAGATGATTCTCAGCAGCCCCAGTCAGAGCCGGAGTTTCATGATCATACACCCTCGCCACATCATCAGGCAGGGTATGCACACCAGTCACCGCCGCCCATTCCAGATCCATATCAGGCGCCTCACCGCGGATGTTGGAGAGTTGTATGAGCGACTCCAGGAGTGGCGCATCACTGACAACGCCACTCAGGAGGCGAGATGGATTATTATGCAGCAACACATGCATCGCTCTGACGAGCGGTATGAGGCACAGCTGGCGTGGCAACGTCAGGTCGGCGACGCCCTCCACCTTCCAACCCCAGACACCCCTATCCAGCTATGATCTGGTGGTGTCCTTTTCCTTGTCCTTTCTTTTTATTTCTTCTTTTCGGATCTCGATCCAACTTTTTTTTGTGTGGATCCGGGACACTTGTCTCAGTTTCCTTTTTATGTTTCATTTGTTTTTGTTTTGCAGGCAATAGGTAGATTCCCTTTGCTTCGCTTTGGTAGATTGCCTCTGCTCCGAGGATCCGTGCTCATCCCCTACGCCAACCATCTCGGTCCAGGTTCTTCTACTTCACTCTGAACTCTAGATTTAGTCCTGTGAGGACACAGTCCGATTTAAGTGTGGGGTAGGATGCTAGAGAACCTTGCATGAACTTGATTGCCCTTGATTGTGTTTTTGTGTGCCTCGTGATTCCTGTCCAGTATCTCTAGCATTAGAATGGCTCAGTTCCTGATTTTGATGTTAAGTTGTTGTTCAATCTTTCATAATGATGCTTAGACTGCTTAACCTAGAACTTGAGAACCAACGTGTTTACTTTGATGCTAAATTGCCTGGTCAGAACAGAATTTTTGAAATCACACTTGTAGTTTGTAGCCTTGATTGCATGAAAATGACCGAATCCGACTAGCAAACCAACTGTGAGCTTTTGATCCATTGCACGTAACTTGCAATTTCAATTCTTTTTGAGTGATTTTCTGTTTGCTTGAATGAGTTAGAATTTGCATGAGACCTACTCGAGACCACACGATGACACGAGTTCTAGAATGATAGGGGCACCTAGATTCAGCTACTAAGCCAGATAGCCTACCAAACGATAAATCCATTAGGTTTAAACCATTGAGCTTGGCCTGTTCTTTCGGTTCGATAATACATTACAGCCATTTCCCATTCTTTCATTTCCCGTTGATCCCCTGTGGTTGTTGATGAACGTCGTAGAAGCGGTTGATCAAATACTACCCAGCTAACTAGAGCTAAGCAGATCGTATTCCGAGGGTCTTCTAAGATTGACTACTTTAAAACTGGCAAAATACTTGAATGCAAGCAGGTTGTGCGTGGTGTGAGTTCCACGACTTCTAAATCTACGAAATGCGGATAAATTAAAAATTAAACTAAAGCAGATTGGAAATTAGGGTTTGAAAACAAGGATGACAGACGAACTTAGACTTTGAATCCCCCTTCGTTCCCAAGAGCATTGGCAATCAACAGATCAGCGGATTTCGATTCTCGTTCAATCAATTACTAAGACACCACCATAACTCCTTACCCTTAGGTTTAAGACCGGCGAACGTTCGCTCTATCCGTTCTAACTACCAAGATTAACTAGCCGCCCGGGTACGGTCGCCTCTCGCAACGACTTAATTAATTGGTGCAATTACTAATGATTAATGAGTTACTCTTGAAGTGAATTAACCCTAACCGGTTCCTACGAAAGGCACGCTCCAATTATAAGGTTAATTGTTCAATTTGATGTTCCAAAGTAAGGCGAGCGTTCGCTTCTATCCTTAGCTGAACCAGAATCTAATCTAGGTGATCAATCCAGACAAGAAACATGAACAATGCAGAACAAATCAAACATGAAAAAGAACTGATTGAATTTCAAATCTAATCACCGCCGATCCGTGACCGCTTTAAAGCCCCGGGTCACTTAGGGTTCATCTAGTCTAAGCTCTAACGAGTTTAGCTACTCATGATTATTACAAAAGCAACAAAGACAAAGAAAGAGTTCATCATCCAGAGGAAGAACAGAAAAGAATCTGAAAAACCTAATTTAGACGACTCTGACAGACTTCAATCTTCGGTAGATAACACTCCTAGCTCCGGTTCTCCGAGATGAAAGGGATGGCGTCACGATCTCTTTCTGGCTCTTCGAACTCTAACTCTTCGCTCCAGAACTTGAGAGGATTCTCTGAATTCTGATCTCGAAAAGTTGTATTTTGTGAATTATGATCTATATCTTCTTTGGGCCGCCGGGTTAAGTATTTATACTTAACCCTAACTGATCAGGATTACTCTATTATTTTCGCCGAAAATATAGGGATATTTTCGCCGAAAATATACTTGTGAATGGAAGTGATCTCTCTGCCCTTTCTCCTCGGTCCGAAAACACATAGTTTTCGCCGAAACCATCCTTCAAGTGGCATCAGTCGATATGTGATGTTATTTTCACCAAAATCAATAGGTAATTTTCGGCGAAAATATCTTTGTAATCGGGCAGGATTTTGTTTGACTTTAATCGGCTCCTTTGATCAATTCCGGTTCAGTTCCTCGATGTTCCAATGCCTTAGACACGTCCTTGGTTACTTATTCGATGGCAAAAACCTGTGCTAACACAAAAACACTAGAAAACCATCAAATAGACCCGAAATGGGCCAAGGTAACACAAATGGCACGAGATAGGGCAATCGATTGAATATTCGTTATTCTACCCTAAAAACCATGTCTTAAGCAAAGAAATGTCGCTTAAATGAGGCTGATAATCACGTCAAATCGAGTGTCATCAAATACCCCACACTTAAGCTTTTGCTTGTCCTCAAGCAAACTGAATAGAAACGCTCATGTTCATAAATGAAAAGATCGATTAAATTGGAGCTCAATCAAACACAATGAATTATTAGACAGATCGATCCTAGATCAAGAAACCTAACATGCATACAGATCAGCCAAACTACCTGGTCTCACTAATAAACTGCACACGACAAGTAATTAGCAACCAATCATGCACGAATTTGACCTGACCGACCAGACTCCTCACACAGGATATATATAGTACAATGGGAACTCTCACTCTCTGTGTTTAAGGACGTGTTTCTGCTCTTGATCATTTTCTGTTACCGAATTCTGTCATAGGTTTGCATTTCAACCACATCTCCACCACTGTGACAACACGAGTATCTAGTCAAGAAGGACTTCCCTGCTAGGACCGTAATGAAATCTACACTACTCGGGCTTATAATGAGATGGATGATGGGAATGTATGATGATGGCTTTGTGCGGTGTAGCTTTCGACTAACTTCCCTCGAATCTAATCTATGGCTTCCTACCGTCTAACCAAACACGGGTGGAATAATGAACGCTCGTCCTATGATACCCTCAAGCAACCTAGCACTAATTCTTTTTCTTTACACGATTTTTTTCTTTCTTTTCAACTTTTCTTTTGACTTCGTTCTTCCATTTGTAGGGATAAGAACGTTTTATTGAACTAAAACTTTGAACTTTTTCTTCTGATTTTTCTTTTCTTCACAATTTTTTTTCGAACTTTCTTTCTTTTCTTACTTTACTTTTTTTTCTTTTTGTGCCGATTTTCTTTTAGTTGCTAGAGGGGTTTACACGTCTGGACATATTAGCTAAGACCACCTGTTTAATGGCTATAGGCAGGTTACCACAAACCGACTTCCGGTAGGTCAATCTAGAACTACAACCACAGGGGATCAACGGGGAATGAAAGAAATGGGAAATGTCTGTAATGTATTATCGAACCGAAGGAACAGCCAAGCTCAAGGGTCTAAACCTAGTGGATTTTATCGTTTGGTAGGCTATCTGGCTTAGTAGCTGAATCTAGGTGCCCCTATCCTTCTAGAACTCGTGTCATCGTGTGGTCTCGAGTAGGTCTCATGCAAATTCTAACTCATTCAAGTAATCAAAAAACCACTCAGAAAGAATTAAAATTGCAAGTTACGTGCAATGGATCAAAAGCTCACAGTTGGTTTGCTAGTCGGATTCGGTCATTTTCATGCAATCAAGGCTACAAACTAAAAGTGTGATTTAAAAATTCTGTTCTGACCAGGCAATTTAGCATCAAAGTATACAAGTTGGTTCTCAAGTTCTAGGTCAAGCAGTCTAAGCATCATTATGAAGGGTTGAACAACAACTTAACATCAAAAATCAAGAACTGAGCCATTCTAATGCTAGAGAGACTGGAATGGAATCACGAGGCACACATAGAACACAATCAAGGGCAATCAAGTTCATGCAAGGTTCTCTAGCATCCTACCCCACACTTAAATCGGACTGTGTCCTCACAGGACTAATTCTAGAGTTCAGAGTGAAGTAGAAGAACCTGGACCGAGATGATTGGTGTAGGGGATGAGCACGGGTCCTCGGAGCAGAGGGAATCTACCCAAGTGAAGCAAAGGGAATCTCCCAACTTCCTACAAAACAAAACAAATAAAACATAAAAAGGAAACCGGGACAAGTGTCCCGGATCCACACAGAAAAAAGTTGGACCGAAATCCGAAAAGAATAAATAAAAAGAAGACACCGGAAAAGGAATACAACCCGATCACTGCTGGTCCGGTGATCCGGGAGGTGGAAAGTGGAGAAATTCGCCGAGCTGGCGTTGCCACGCCAACTGTGCCTCATATCGCCTGTCGGCGCGGCGCATATGTTGCTGCATAATAGTCCATCGCGCCTCTTGAGTGGCGTTGTCGGTGATGCGCCACTCCTGCAGTCGCTCGTACAATTCCCCAACATCCGCGGGGTGGTGTCGGGGCTGTTGGGGAGGCGCCTGGTATGGATCGGGAATGTGCGGCGGCGACTGGTGAGCATACCCTGCCTAATGATGTGGCGAGGGTATATAATCGTGGAATACTGGCGCCGGCAGGGGCTGCTGCTCCTCAGCATCATCTTCTTCCTCCGACTCGACCACAGGCTGGAGTGGAGGATCTGCAGCTTCATGGGGACTGAGGTCGAGTTCTAAGTCGTACTCAACCGCTAAGTCTCCTCCAACGGTCCTAACTGGGTGTCGTGGAATGTGCGGGCCATATTCATGGCTGATGCCGAAGGAGATGATGAGCTGACCTATGAAGTTACCCCCAGGAGTCTGCGAGGTGGCGTCCTCCTCCTGGTCTTCTGGCGGAAGATGCGTGCCAGTACCCAGCCGGGTGTAGAGGGTAGCTCTCTCGGATGGCTCGAAGAAGCATGAGCTCCTCCTTGAGGATATGGTGGCGATCCTTATCTGGAACATATAAAAGGGATCTACGCCAAACCATATGAATAAATTTAAAGAGAGGGTGAGAGAGAGACTTAACTGAGTTGCTCGCCCCGAGGCGATCGCCAGGTACGCCTGTCATGTGGCTCCAGAGCGCGTTGTACTCCTCCTCGTCATCATCTTCGCCCCAACCTAGGTGATGATCGTGATAGTGCTCGTAGGGAATGCCGAGATGAGCAGCAAACTCATCGTAGGTAAGCTGCCTGTACACCCCACCAAGATAGAAGGTGACCACCTTCTGGCGCTGCTTCCTCTTGTGCTCATCCAGATCAAAGTTTGCCTAGAACTCCTGGAGGGCTATGTCTGGGAACTCGGCAGTGATGGTGGTCAGCTCTAGGAGACCTGCCGGTGCTAGGGCGTCATGCACATTCCGGTGGTAGTCCTCGTCGTGATCGAAGAGGGACTCCATGGAGAGAGGGCGCACGTCAGCTCCCCGAACGTGCTCGATCTTCTGGAAGCACTCAAAGTAGAAGTCAGGTAGACGGGCGATAGTGCGATGGTATCCAGCCCGACGAGGTAGTGCGGGTGGAGGACCCAGAACGGCGGGTGTGACGGGAGCGGCAGCTCCTGAGCTCGAGGCGCCATCAAGTCGCGCCTTAGTCCTGCGCTCAAAAGTGGTGTTCCTAAAACCAGAATGAAACCAGATTAGTCAACTAAAACCCTACCCCACACTTAGTAGAAAAAACTCAATTTCACAAAGAAATGAGGGAATCTAAGTGGGGTAGCAAAGCGAAGTAACCGGTAATCATAGACGATAAAATACATACTTAGGAACAGCCAGAATCGGATAAGTACAATCAGAGTTCAAAAAGTCAAACCGTCATTCAGAAAGTCAACATTTATAGCACAATGAACCCTAATCATGGCAGGACTATCACAACTTGGGGAATGACGGTAAAATATGATCTCAAATGGCAAGCACGATAATCTGAACAAGAGTGAACACGTACGGCAGCCAAATGATCAGAAACAGTTCATGGTCAAACCGACATTTCTCATAAGTCAACATAACAAAGAATTAATCGTGTGTATAGCAACACATGATCAAATGATATGGAAATTAAGCACAGAACTCCCTAAGCATGCTAGAACAGTTCTATAAGTTCAGCTAACCTAGTTCACACGAAAACAGTCGGCACGCAAAACGAGGCAAACCGAAAAGTCAACCGAAAGTCAACCCCGACGAAATTCAGCAATCTATATGTCAAAAGATTCGTATTGAAAAGTTCTACAACTTACCTTGAAGCCATGACTGCTAAAAATGAACGGGTTGGGAGGAATCGGTGAAAAACTTTGAAAACGAGGGTTTCGGTGAACTGGAGCTGTAGAGCTCCGATTCGGCTGTTCTAGGGCTCGATGGAATCAGAATGGAGAGGGGAGTTGAGCGGCGGCGGTGGTTGCGGGAAATGGCGGCGACGGCGGTTTTAAAGTGGGGTGGCGGCGGTGATTTTGAAACAAAAGGGGAGAGAGTTTATTTTTGGGTTTTGAACGAAAATGGGAAGTGAGGAGAGAGAGGAGGGAGACCGGATTTTTAAGAGGGGATTTTCTGACTTTCAAAGGAATTTCCGGCGAAACCAATAGGTTGTTTTAGCCGAAAATGGAAGTTAAAATGGCTGCCGGTTATCAAATAAATTTTCGCCGAAAACTTTCAACTCTTCGAACCGAAAATGTTAAATAGGAGACCGGGTTCGAAAATCAAAGGGCGATTTCGCCGAAAATAAAGGGTGATTTTGCCGAAAATTTTGAACTACTCGGGTGAAAATATTTTCGCAAATCCGGCCAACTTCAGAAAATCACAGTTAAATCCACAAAAATCGGAACGACCTCAATCAACTTACGACTGACTCTATGACACACAAACTCTACACGAAAAATAATAAATCAAACAAACTAACACTTTTGGCTCCCCCGAACCGACTCTAAAATACCAAGTTCAACAAAAATTAAAACAGACTCCAGCCGTGGGTTGCCTCCCACGAAGCGCTCTTTTATTAACGTCCTTGAGCTGGACGATACCTGGACGGTATTAGGAGACATCCCAACTTAGATTCTCCTTCACGCTCGCGTCAGAGTTCATAAAGTACACCTTCGGGGCTTCTCCGGTAAGCGTGAATCTCTTCCCGTTTGCATGTAAAAGCTTGGTACGTCCATCGGGAAGATGATCGACGAACTTGAATGGTCCGAACAGTTCTCTAGAGAGGTCATCCTTCTTGATTGTTATGATGGAAGGAATGAAGACTGTCGGCTTCTTCTTTTCTTTTATCTTAGGCTTGGTATCACCAGGATCGGTGATCGTCAGTATTTCCTTAGGAGATGCTTTCGGCTTCTCCTTCCATACTTGCTCCGGCGCCGGTTTCTCGGAACTAATTGGTGGTGCAGCTAGCTCGGTGGAAGACGGCAGAACTTTTGGTCTCCAGACCATTTGGGTCTTCGTCTTCTTATTCTTTCCCCGAGGCCTGCTCGATTTAGTGCTCGGTGGCTTAGAAGAGGCTTGCAGTTCCTTCTTCTTCTTGGCAGCTTCTGAACCGAAGTTTCTGGCTTCTTCTTAATGACCTGTTTAATATCTGTAGCAACAACTGATCTAGAGACACTGGAAGAAGCATTAGTAACGGAGTTGATCGGAGTCAACTCCACAGTTTCAACAGCTAGGCAGTGAGATTCTTCATTCCCAGAGTCATATTTCATGCCATCTTTAAGACGGAACGTTTTCGTTTCTTTACCGACCCTTAGAGTTAAAGAACCATTGGGAACGTTAATATTCATTCCAGTAGTAGCCATGAAAGGTCGACCTATGAGAATGGTAGAATCATCTGTACTAGTATCCATAATCACATAGTCAGCTAAAAACGTGAACGGACCACATTTAGTGACAACGTCTTTAATCTCTCCCTTAGAGGTTTTAAGTGATCTATCAGCAAAGACAAGTTGCATACTAGGCGGTTCAAGTTCTCATAGGTTTAACTTTTCAGACAGGCTCATAGGCATGACATTAACAGACGCTCCTAGATCAAATAAGCAACGTTTAATCTCAACATCATTAATGACCAAAGGCAAGGTAAAAGAACCAGGATCAGATAACTTAGCTGGATATGGAGAAGCAGGTTTCTTAATACGAATGTTAGGATATCCTTCCTTGTTCCCCTTCATCCCAGTCTCGATCCTTGCATTTGGCAGCAATGCTCTAGGAAAAGGAGGTTTCATGACGTACGGTGCAAGAGGAGGATCATCCTCCTTAGGCGCCGGTTTCTGTTCTTCTTCTTTTTCTTCTTCCTCCGGAGTCTCAGCGATCCTGCGTAAGACAGAACAAGCATCAGCAATTAAGTTTGGGAGTTTCCGAGCGGTTACCATCTTGGCTTGCTCCTTCCTCGGATTCGGCTCTGTCTGGCTTGGAAGTTGGCCAAATGGTCGACCAGATGCTAGCATGCTCGAGATGTTGTTCACGGCTTGCTCAATTCTTTGTCCAGATGCTATCTGTTCTTGATTGAGAAGAGCTTGAGCCTTGAACTGACTGTCATGATCATCGAGTCTAGTGATGATCTGGCTGAGCTTCTTATCCAGGTCACTGGCATTGTTCTCTCTTTGATGCTGCTGCCCTGGATAGGTATTATTAAGATATTGATTCTGGCGATTGCCAGGAGCAGTTCCATAATTACCCGGATTGCGATGCGGCGACTGGTAGACACCTGCCGACGGATGGTTAGGCTTCTGATCCTGAGCTGGACCAGCCGGGCGGTTATTCTGGTTCTGGTATGGTTGGCGCCGGCATTATAGGGAGGTCTGTCTTGATAGTTCCCTTGCTGTCTGAAGTTACGGTAGCCAGCATAACCATTTTGATTATTGACGAAGCCTTGTTGGATGAAATTTACCTCTTCGGCAGACCAGACTTCTGCCTTACCAAAATTCTGACAGCGGCCTCCGTTATGTGCGCAAGCTCCACACCACTCGCAATCGGCAACGTAGACAGAGGCTGCCGGCGGCTTGATCGGTGTGGTAGACTTCTTCAAATGCTTCTCTACCTCTGCTTTGATTGTAGCTTCGAGATCTAGTTTGCTCCTTGATCCTTTAGATTGTCGTTCCCAGTTCCTTGACTTGGAAGCACAGTTTGCGAAGTGAAGAAGAGCAGCTTCAGGTGTTAGTGTAGTGCAATCTCCTTCAGCTAGAGAATTGACCCATTTGGCAGATTCTTCTCGAAGTCCTCGAGCAAAGATCTCAGCTAACTACCTCTGCTCGAATCCATGATGAGGGCAGGTGTAGAGAAATTCTTGGAATCGATTCCAAGTATCATACAAGCTTTCTCCTTCTTTCTGGGAGAATCTGGCAATGCTGTCCTTGATGGCGGTTGTTCTGGCCGGTGGGAAGTATTCTTCAATGAAGTCCTGAGCCAGAGTATCCCAATCAGTGTAATAGCCAGGTGGCTTGCCAGTAAGCCACCTCTTAGCAGGCCTTTCAGAGAGAACGGGAAAGCTCTCAGACAAAGAGTGTTTTTGTCGAGGTTTCCGCTCTTGAAAGTACTGCAGAGATCAAGGAAGTCTGCAAGATGAGTGCACGGATTGTCTAGGGGCCTGCCTTCAAACTGTAAATCCCTAGAGATCATCGTCAAGAATGGAATCTTGATCTCATAGTCAGGATCTCCTTCAATGCGCGGAACGACAATGGCAGATCGAACGCTAGTCGCGCTCGGCTTGTTATAGTCTGCTAGACTCTTCTGTGCAGGTGGTGGCGGCGGCGGTTGATCGCCATTTGGTGGTGGTGGTGGTAATCTATCGTCCATGGCGGGAGATGGAGGAGGTTCGAGTGACTCGGTGTATGAAGCGGATGAAGATGACGGTACAGGTGAGGATGGAGATGAGGAACTCTCCTTGAGTTCCTCGATCTTGATCGGAGTGATGAATTGATTGGATCTGCCTTTCTTCAGAATCTGTGATCGTAAAGGTGTAGCAGAACTGCCTGGTCTCTCTGCACTCTTAGCCTGTTCGGTTTGAGAGCGAGTCCAATGACGGTGAGGCATACACCTGTAAACCTACAAATAACAAAGACAAACAAAACCAGTGTAAATCGAAGTGGATGGAAAATGAAAGATGGAAAGTAGAAGAATAAATTGTCAGTTCTTCTTTCGAACAATCAAAAGAAGTCCCCGGCAACGGCGCCAATTTGATGAACGTCGTAGAAGCGGTTGATCAAATACTACCCAGCTAACTAGAGCTAAGCAGATCGTATTCCGAGGGTCTTCTAAGATTGACTACTTTAAAACTGGCAAAATACTCGAATGCAAGCAGGTTGTGCGTGGTGTGAGTTCCACGACTTCTAAATCTACGAAATGCGGATAAATTAAAAATTAAACTAAAGCAGATTGGAAATTAGGGTTTGAAAACAAGGATGACAGACGAACTTAGACTTTGAATCCCCTTCGTTCCCCAGAGCATTGGCAATCAACAGATCAGCGGATTTCGATTCTCGTTCAATCAATTACTAAGACACCACCATAACTCCTTACCCTTAGGTTTAAGACCGGCGAACGTTCGCTCTATCCATTTTAACTACCAAGATTAACTAACCGCCCGGGTACGGTCGCCTCTCGCAACGACTTAATTAATTGGTGCAATTACTAATGATTAATGAGTTACTCTTGAAGTGAATTAACCCTAACCGGTTCCTACGAAAGGCACGCTCCAATTATAAGGTTAATTGTTCAATTTGATGTTCCAAAGTAAGGCGAGCGTTCGCTTCTATCCTTAGCTTAACCAGAATCTAATCTAGGTGATCAATCCAGACAAGAAACATGAACAGTGCAGAACAAATCAAACATGAAAAAGAACTGATTGAATTTCAAATCTAATCACCGCCGATCTGTGACCGCTTTAAAGCCCTGGGTCACTTAGGGTTCATCTAGTCTAAGCTCTAACGAGTTTAGCTACTCATGATTATTACAAAAGCAACAAAGACAAAGAAAGAGTTCATCATCCAGAGGAAGAACAGAAAAGAATCTGAAAAACCTAATTTAGACGACTCTGACAGACTTCGATCTTCGGTAGACAACACTCCTAGCTCCGGTTCTCCGAGATGAAAGGGATGGCGTCACGATCTCTTTCCGGCTCTTCGAACTCTAACTCTTCACTCCAGAACTTGAGAGGATTCTCTGAATTCTGATCTCGAAAAGTTGTATTTTGTGAATTATGATCTATATCTTCTTTGGGCCGCCGGGTTTAGTATTTATACTTAACCCTAACTGATCCGGATTACTCTATTATTTTCGCGGAAAATATAGGGATATTTTCGCCAAAAATATGCTTGTGAATGGAAGTGATCTCTCTGCCCTTTCTTCTCGGTCCGAAAACACATAGTTTTCGCCGAAACCATCCTTCAAGTGGCATCAGTCGATATGTGATGTTATTTTCGCCGAAATCAATAGGTAATTTTCGGCGAAAATATCTTTGTATTCGGGCAGGATTTTGTTTGACTTTGATCGGCTCCTTTGATCGATTCCGGTTCAGTTCCTCGATGTTCCAATGCCTTAGACACGTCCTTGGTTACTTATTCGACGGCAAAAACCTGTGCTAACACAAAAACACTAGAAAACCATCAAATAGACCCGAAACGGGCCAAGGTAACACAAATGGCACGAGATAGGGCAATCGATTGAATATTCGTTATTCTACCCTAAAAACCATGTCTTAAGCAAAGAAATGTCGCTTAAATGAGGCTGATAATCACGTCAAATCGAGTGTCATCAGTTGTAGTTCTAGATTGACCTACCGGAAGTCGGTTTGTGGTAACCTGCCTATAGCCATTAAACAGGTGGTCTTAGCTATTATGTCCGAAAGTGTAAACCCCTCTAGCAACTAAAAGAAAGAATCGGCACAAAGAAAAAAAATTCAAAGAAGAAGAAAAACAAGAGAATTTCGAAAAAAAAATATAAGTAGAAAAGAAGAAAAAAGTTCAAAAGTTTCAAGTTTAGTCAATAAACGTTCTTCTCCCTACAAATGGAAGAACAAAGTCAAAAGAAAAGTCAGAAAAAAAAAAGAAAAAGAAAAAAATGTGTGTAAAGAAAATAAAGTGCTAGGTTGCTTGAGGGTATCATAGGACGAGCGTTCACTATTCCACCCGTGTCTGGTTAGACGGTAGGAAGCCATAGGCTAGATTCGAGGGAAGTTAGTCGAAAGCTACACCGCATGAAAGCCATCATCATACATTCCCATCATCCATCTCATCATAAACCCTTGTAGTGTAGAATTCATTACAGTCCTAGCAGGGAAGTCCTTCTTGACTAGTTACTCGTGTTGTCACAGTGGTGGAGATGTGGTCGAATTGCAAACTTATGACAGAATTCAGTAACAGAAATTGATTGAGAGCAGAAACACGTCCTTAAACACAGAGAGTGAGAGTTCCCCGTTTACTAAATAATTCCTGTGTGAGGAGTCTGGTCGGTCAGGTCAAATTCGTGCATAATTGGTTGCGATTACTCGTCTTGTGCAGTTTATTAGTGAGACCATGTTGTTTGGCTGATCAGTATACTTGTTAGGTTTCTTGTTCTAGGAATTATCTGTCTAATAATTCATTGTGTTTGATTGAACTCCAATTTAATAAATCTTATCATTTGTGAACATGAGCATTTCTATTCAGTTTGCTTGAGGACAAGCAAAAGCTTAAGTGTGGGGTATTTTGATGACACTCAATTTGACGTGATTATCAGCTTCATTTAAGCGACATTTCCTTGCTTAAGACATGGTTTTTAGGGTAGAATAACGAATATTCATTCAACTACTCTATCTCGTGCCATTTGTGTTAGTTTGGCCCGTTTCGGGTCTATTTGATGGTTTTCTAGTGTTTTCATGTTAGCACAGGTTTTTGCCGTCAAATAAAGTAGCCAAGGACGTGTTTAAGGCGTTTGAACCTCGAGGAATCGCACCGGAATCAATCCAAGGAGTCAATCAAGTCGAACCAATTCCTGCTCCATTTACACTGAAGTTTTCGCCGAAAATCCCTTGGAGTTTTCGGCGAAAACTCAAGAACAAATCGGCTGATGTCAACCAAGGAGAGTTTTCGGTGAAAACTCCAAGTTTTTGCCGAGAACCCGGCGCCCGAAAAACACAGGAGAAACAGCCGGCGGTCAACCCATTTACAAAGAGATTTTCGCCGAAAATTCCATCAGATTTTCGGCGGAAATTCCAGGCAAAACCGGCAGTATTAGGGTTAAGTATAAATACTTAACCGGCGGCCCCAGAAGGATATACTTTACCACATTATTAGACAAGAGCTGATAATTACAACTAATACCAAGTACTTCGAGGATTCTCAAGAGTTCTGGAGTAGAGTTTAGAGTTCGAAGAGCCAGGAAGAGATCATGACGTCATCCCTTCCATCTCGAAGACTCGGAGCTAGGATTGCAGTTTACTGGAGATCGAAGTTCTGCCGGAGCCGTCTTAATTAGGTTTTTCAGATCCTTTTCTGTTCTTTCTCTGTTCAAGATGAACTCTATCTTTGTCTTTGATTCTTTTGTGAAAAACATGAGTAGCTAAACTCGTAGAGCTTAGACTAGATGAACCCTAAGTGACCCAGGGCTTTAAAGCGGTCATGAATCGGCGGTGATTATATTCAAAGTTCAATCAGTTTCTCTTTCATGTTTGATTTGTTCTTCATTGTTCATGTTTCTTGTCTGGATTGATCACCTAGATTAGATTCTTGTTAAGCTAAGGATAGAAGCGAACGGTCGCCTTACTTTAAAACATCAAATCGAACAATTAACCTAATCATTGGAGTGTGCCTTTCATAGGAACCAGTTAGGGTTAATCCACTGCAAGAGTAACTCATAAAGCGTTAGTAATTGCACCAGTTAAGTAAAGTCGTTGCGAGAGGCGACCGTACCCGGGCGGCTAATTAATCTTGGTAGCTAGATCAGATAGAGCGAACGTTCGCCAGTCTTAAACCTAAGGGTAAGAAGTTATGGTGGTGTCTTAGAATTCACTACAAAAAAAGTTCGTTTAGCGTCGTTCAGACGCGCGTTATGGCGTCGGTCACCGACCGACGCTAAATTTAATAGCGTCGGTCGACAAAACCGACCCCAGATGTGGTGACGTTAATAATTAGCGTCGATTTTAGGTCGACCGACGCTACGGCACAGACCGACCGACGCTAAATATGCGCTCACATCACAAAAAAAAAGCTGTAGATCCAGCTGCAGCTTTTTTCTTCTTCTTCCCTCCTTCTTCTTCCCTCTGTCTTGCATCTGCTTCTTCTTCTAGCCTCCTTCTTCTTCTTCTTCTAGCCTCCTTCTTCTTCTTCTTTTTCTTCTTCTTCTTCCCTCCTTCTTCTTCTTAGGAAAAGGTGGGCGGCGGCAGCGGCGAAATAGGTGGAGCGGGCGGGGTGGGGGCTGGGCTTGGGAGCGGCGGGGTAGGCGCGGCGGGGGCTTGGGCTTGGGCGGCGGGGGCGGCGGCGGAATAGGTGGGCGGCTTGGGCTTGGGCTTGGGCTTGGGAGCGGCGGGGGCGGCGGCGGAATAGGTGGAGCGACGGGGTGGCAGGCGGCGGCGGCGGAATAGGTGGAGCGGCGGGGTGGGGCGGCAGCTTGGGAGCGGCGGGGTGGGCGGCGGCGGCTTGGGCTTGGGAGCGGCGGCGCCGGAATAGGTGAGCGGCGGGGTGGGCGGCTGAAGAAGAAGAAGAAGAAGAAGAGAGGTTTGGGTTTAGGAGATGAAGATGAAGAAGAAGGAGAGGTTTGGGAGTGGAAGATGAAGAAGGGAAAAGAGAAAGATAAGAGAGAAAGAGGAGGCGTTCAGCTCATTAGGGTTAGTTTTTAGCGTCGGTCGACCAGCGTCGGTCGACCAAATGACCGACGCTAAAACGCGAGATTCTCTTTAGCGTCGGTCGACCGGTCGACCGACGCTATCCTCTTTCGTTTCAACCGACGCCAAAACGCTCTTTTTTTGTAGTGATTGATTGAATGAGAATCGAAATCCGCTGATCTGTTGATTGCCAATGCTCTGGTGAACGAAGGGGGATTCAAAGTCTAAGCTTGTTTGTCATCTTTGTTTTAATCAACCAATCTTTCACTCTGTTTTCAGTTTTAACTTTTAATTTTCGTGCATTTCTTAGAATTAGAAGTCGTGGAACTCACACCACGTACGAAAAGTTTAAACTTGAATAACTTGCCTTTATATTTGAGTAGTCAATCATTAGAAGACCCGTGGAATACGATCTACCCTAGCTTCTAGCTTGGTAGTATTTGATACCCTGTTCTGCAGTGTTCACCACTCGCCGGAGGTACCCCGAAGCTTTATTTCATGAATTCCGATGCTACCGTAAAGGAGATCCTGAGTTGGGATGTCTCTTAACACCGTCCAGGTATCGTCCAGCTCAAGGACGTTAATCAAGAGTGCTTCGTGGGAGGCAACCCACGGCTGGAGTCAGTTTTTTAGTTTGTGTCAAACTCCGTGTTTTAAAGTCGGTTCGGGGGAGCCAAAAGTGTCAGTTGCATAATTTCTTATTTTTCGGGAGTGATTTGTGTGTCCTCGGTTCAATTTCAAGTTGTTTGAGGTTGTTCCGATTTTTGTTAAATTAGTTCTAATTTTCGAAGTTTGCCGGAATTGCGAAATTTTTTTGAAACTGCAGGTCAAAGTTTTCGCCGAAAACGTGCACTTGTTTCGGCAAAAACTCCCTTTTAAAATCCATTGTGTTTTCTGACCAGTTTTTGGAAAATTTTACGGTGAAAAGTTTCATACTTTTCGGCGAAAACTCAATTTGAAATCCGGCAGACAGTTTGTAATAAAATTTTTTGGTGAAAACTTACACCTCTTTTCGCCGAAAACTTTCAGAAAATCCAAAAAAATCTTTCCCCCTTTTCTTTTCATTTTCTGGTTCACTTCCTCTCTCCTCCTCATTTTCGACCGAAAACACCAAAACCCACCCCCCATTTTAAAAAATGAAAGCATGCTCCATTTTCAACTTATCGTCGCCGCCCAAACCCGCTGCCATCGCCGATCGCTGCCGCTCCTACCCTCTCCCTTCCCTGATCATTTTGAGCGATAGAACGTCCGAATCGGAGCTCTAGAGCTTTAGTTCCGCCAAAACCTAGTTTTTCGAGTTTTTCACCGATTCCTCTTCTCCCATTCATTTTCAGCCACCATGTCTTCAAGGTAAGTTGTAGAGTTTTTCATTACGAGTCTTTTGACATATAGAATGCTGAATTTCGTCGGGGTTGACTTTGGTTGACTTTTGGTCCACCTCGATTTGCGTGCCGGCTATTTCGTAAGAATTTTGCCGAACTGATTGCTTTGGACTAATCTAGCATGTTTAGGGAGACTTGCGCTGAAATCTAATATCATTTGGCCATGAATTGCTATGCTTAAAGCTTAATTCTTTTACGGTGTTGACTTTTTGAATGACGGTTTGACCTATGAACTCAATTCGTGATTTTGACGCTCTAGCTGATCCTATACGTGTGCTAAGACCTATTGTGCTTACTGGTTAATTGCTTTGCTCACCCCCACTCGGTTTTCCTAATTTCTTTGTGAAATTGAGTTTTTCGACCAAGTGTGGGGTAGGTGTTTAAGTTCGACTAATCTGTTCCCATTCGTTGCATGATGTTATTTAGGAATCCAGAACGAGAGAGGAGAACTAAGGCCAGGATGGACACTTCTGGGGCTGGACCCAGTTCCCCAGCTCCTGCTCCAGTCACTCCCGCTGTCCACGATCCCCCACCACCACTTCCAAGTCGCCACAGGCACCACTCCACCGTTGCCCGCCTACCAGATCATTATTTAGAGCGCTACCAGCGGTTCCAGCACACTCTTGTAGCCGACGTGCGACCACTCTCTCTGGAGTCCCTCTTCGAGTATGATGAGGATTGGCACAGGAACGTGTACGACTCTCTGGCAACTGCAGGTCTTCTGGAGCTGACCACCATAGCTGATGACTTCCCCGCCATCGCGCTCCGGAATTCTGGGCTACCTTCGAGCTGGACGAGCACAAGAAGCGGCAGCACAGGAAGGTCGTTTCCTTCTATCTCGGTGCACAGAGACCTCACCTACGACGAGTTTGCCGATCACCTCGGCATCCCACCTGCGCACTACCGCGACCACCATCACGGTTGGGAGGACAACTCTGGTAGAGGTTCGGATTATGACGCGATCTGGAGCCACATCACCGGTGTCCCAGATGCTCAGACCACGACCCATAACTTCGTCAGGTCACTCTCTCACCCTCTCTTCCTCTTTGTTCATATGGTTTGGCGTAGATCCCTTTTGTTTGCCCCAGAGAAGGATCGCCACCACATCAGTAGAGAGGAGCTCTTACTACTCCGTGCCATCTGAGAGGGCTACCCGCTTCATCCAGGATGGGTGCTTGTGCGCCTTTTCCACTAGAAGACCAAGACAAACAAGTCGCCCCGCGCCCTCCTTGGCGGTAACTTCGTAGGCCGCCTCATCATCAACCTTGGCCTCAGCCAGTCATGGGGACTTGATGTCCCGCGCCATGTAGTCCACACCGTTGGTGGAGATTTAGCCATCGAGTACGACCTCCAATTGGACTACAGTCCACAAGAGGCGGCTATTCTACCTCCGCCCCAAGAGGTCGAGTCGGAGGACGAAGATGATTCTGAGGAGCAGCAGCCCCAGCCAGAGTAGGAGTTTCACCACCAGATACCCCCATAGTAGGCGTCTGCGGGGTATGCATATCAGCAGCAGCCGCCCCTTCAGGATCCATTCCAGATACCTCATCCACACTCCCGACCGCCTCCAGGAGACTTTGGAGAGATGCTAGATCGACTCCAGGAGTGGCGAGTGGAGGACAACGCCACCTAGGATGCCCGATGGCTAATTACTCAGAGGCACATGCGTGTGCAGGATGAGAGGTATGAGGCACAGCTGGCGTGGCAGCAGCGGGTCGCGACCTTCTTCCATTTCCCACCTCCCGATGCACCTGACCAGCAGTGATCGGGTTGTATCCTCTTCCTTGTCCCTTTTTTTTTATTTATTCTTTTCGGATTTTGATCCAACTTTTTTCTGTGTTGATCCAGGACACTTGTCCCGGTTTCCTTTTGATCTTTTGTTTTTTTTTGTTTTGTAGGCAGAGTTTTGGTAGATTCCCTTCCCGCTCCGAAGTCCCGTGCCATCCCCTACATCGATCATCTCGGTCCAGGTTCTTCTATTTACTCTCCACTCTAGTTTAGTCATGTGGGGACACAGAACGGTTTAAGTGTGGGGTAGGATGCTAGAGAACCTTGCATGAACTTGATTGCCCTTATTTGTGATTTATGTGTTCCGTGGTGCCTTTCCAGTTCCTCTAGCATTAGAATTGCTCTGTTCTTGATTTTTGATGTTAAGTTGTTGTTCAAATTGTCATAATGATGCTAAGACTGCTTAACCTAGAACCTGCAAACCAACTTGTATACTTTGATGCTAAATTGCCTGGCCAGAACAGAATTTTTAAAATCACACTTGTAGTTTGTTGCTTTGATTGCATGATGACCAAATCCGACTAGCAAACCAATTGTGAGCTTTTGATCTATTGCACATAACTTGCAATTTCAATTCTTTTTTAGTGGTTTTCTGTTTTCTTGAATGAGTTAGAATTTGCATGAGACCTATTCGAGACCACACGATGACACGAGTTCTAGAATGATAGGGGCACCTAGATTCAGCTACTAAGCCAGATTGCCTACCCAACGTTAAATCCACTAGGTTTAAACCCTTGAGCTTGGCCTTTTCTTTCGGTTCGCTATACATTACAGCCTATCCCCATTCTTTCATTACCCGTTGATCCCCTGTGGTCGTAGTTCTAGATTAGCCTACCGGAAGTCGGTTTGTGGTTATCTACCTATAGCCATTAAATAGGTGGTTTTAGCTATTATGTCCAGACGTGTAAACCACTCTAGCAACTACAAGAAAATTGGCACAGAGAAAAAAAAAGAAGAAAAAGAAAGAAAATTAGAAAAATTAGAAAAAGTTTAAAGTTTATAGTACAGTTCAATAACGTTCTTCTCCCTACATTGGGAGAACGAAGTCAAAAGAAAATGTAAGGAAAAATTAGAAAAATTCAGAAAAAAAAATTTTGCAGAATAAAGTGCTAGGTTGCTTGAGGGTATCATAGGACGAGCGTACACTATTCCACCCGTGTTTGGTTAGACGGTAGGAAGCCGTAGGCTAGATTCGAGGGAAGTTAGTCGAAAGCTACACCGCACCAAAGCCATCATCATACATTCCCATCATCCATCTCATCATAAACCCTTGTAGTGTAGAATTCGTTAAAGTCCTAAGCAGGGAAGTCCTTCTTGACTCGTTTCTCGTGTTGTCACAGTGGTGGAGATGTGGTCGAATTGCAAACCTATGACAGAATTCAGTAACAGAAAATGATTGAGAGCATAAACATGTCTCTAAAAACAGAGAATGAGAGTTTCCCATGTACCAAATACTATCTGTGTAAGGAGTCCAGTCGGTCAGGTCAAATTCGTGCATGATTGGTGATTGCTTCTTGTCATGTGCAGTTTTTATTGATATCAGGTTGTTTGGCTGATCGGTATGTATGTTAGGTTTCTTGTTCTAGAAGTAACTACCTAATAATTCATTGTGTATGCTTGAACTTCAATTTAATCAATCTTATCATCTGTGAACCTGAGCGCGTTCTATTCAATTTGCTTGAGGACAAGCCAAAGCTTAAGTGTGGGGTATTTGATGACACTCGATTTGACGTGATTATCAGCCTCATTTAAGCAATATTTCTTGGCTTAAGACATGATTTTTAGGGCAGAATAACGAATATTCACTCAACTGCTCTATCTCATGCCATTTTGGTTACTTTGGCCCGTTTCGGGTCTATTTGATGGTTTTCTAGTGTTTTCGTGATAGCATAGGTTTTTGCCACCAAATGATGTAACCAGGGACGTGTCTAAAGCATTGGAACCTTGAGGAATTGCACCGGAATTGATATAAGGAGTCAATCAAGTTAACACAAATCCTACCCAGCTGTTCAAAGAAGATTTTGGCGAAAAGACCTGAAGTTTTCGCCGAAAATACAAGAAGAAATCGTCAAAGCATAAAAGAAGAATTTTTCGGCGAGAAGGCTGAGTCTTCGCCAAAAACTCTCGATCAAATTATCACATGAGAACAGTCGACTGGTGCCAGCTTTTTTTCAAAGAAGTTTTCGGCAAGTCCTTAAGTTTTCGCTGAAAACCTTAAACCTAATCCGGCTGGGAAAGGGTTAAGTATAAATATAAACCGGCGGCTTAAAAGAAAACACACTTTTTTAATATACAACTTATCACAAGTTCCAGACCAAAGAAGTTCGAGAGAGCAGAGCTTAAAGAGTTCAAAGAATCGTGGAGAGATTGTGCCGCCATCCTTTCACCTCGGAGACTCGGAGCTAGGAGTGAAGATTACCGGAGCGTGGAGCTTTGCCAGAGTCGTCTTAATTAGGTTTTACAGTTTCCATCTGTTCTTCCTTTTCATGATGAACTCTATTTCTGTCTTTGTTTCTGCTGTTACGAACATGAGTAGCTAAAGTAGTAGAGCTTAGACTAGATGAACCCTAAGTGACCTAGGGCTTTAAAGCGGTCACAGATCGGTGGTGATTAGATTCAAATTTCAATCAGTTCTCTTGCATGTTTGATTTGTTCTTCGGTGTTTGTGTTTCTTCTCTGGCTTGATCACCTAGATTAGATTCTTGTTAAGCTGAGGATAGTAGCGAATGTTCGCCTCACTTTAAAACACCAAATCAACAATTAACCTATTCATTGGAGTGTGCCTTTTGTAGGAACCAGTTAGGGTTAATCTTCTTCAAGAGTAACTCATAAATTGATAGTAATTCCACCAGTTAATTTAGTCATCGCAAGAAGCGACCGTACTCGGGCGACTAATTAATCTTGGTAGCTAGATCGGATAGAGCGAACGTTCGCCAGTCTTAAACCTAAGGGTAAGTAGTTATGGTGGTGTCTTAGAATTGATTGAACGAGAATTGAAAACCGTTTGTCTGTTGATTGCCAATGCTCTAATGATCTAAGGGGGATTCGAAGTCTAAGCTTGTCTGTCATCTTTGTTAAGTCAACCAATCTTTCAATCTGTCTTTCAATTTAGTTTTTAATTTACATGCATTTCTAGAATAGAAGTCGTGGAACTCACACCACGCACAACGTATTTAAACTCGAGTAATCTGCCTTTACATTTGAGTAGACAATTATTAGAAGACCCGTGGAATACGATCTGCTTAGCTTTTAGCTTAGTAGTTATTTGACTGCACGCATTACAACGTTCATCACGTGGATATTGAGGAGTCATCTTCATTTGTGTTCCAGACAACCAAAACTGAGGAGGTCATGGATTCGGAGGCATATGTGCTCAATTGTGAGAGCAACTTGGATGAAAATTGTGCGGAGAAGACCGAAGTCATTGATTTGGACATACCGTACTTACTCTTCCCTCCTCCAGTAGAAAAATCCAAGAAGAAAAGGGCAGTCAGGCAAAATCATGATCTACTTGAGCATCACCAGCTGCATCATCATCCTTCTGGAGTGCTATTTGGCACTCAACCGCTAGCCTTGAAGAAGCTCATTGACTTCAAGGAACTTTTGAGTTGGGGTCTATAACTAGGTATCGTCTAGCTCAAAGACGTTAAAAGAGAGCGCTTCTCGGGAGGCAACCTGAGGTTAGAGTCTTTTTATTTTATTGATTCAAGTTTGTGGTAGAGTCGTGGAGTCCGTTCTTGTGTGTGTCTGTCATTGGGTGTTAAATTTTGGGTCCTGATCGCCGAAACGACCTTGATTTTCAAAATTTTTCACTAAATAAATTCCCTATTTTCAGCTTCAGGTAAAAAAGTGCTCCGGCGCACTTTTTCAAAAGCCTCCTGGAAATTTTGAAAATTTGTCAAAAAGTGCTCCGACGCACTTTTGCGCACTTTAATTTTTTTTAATTGGAAAAAATTTGGACATTTTTGTAAATTTGAAAAGTGCGCGCTCTTGGCTGGTCACACACACTTTTATTTTATTGAGTCAGTCTATCTTCTTTTGAGTCGGTCCCCTAGTTGGTTCCTAATTACTCTAATCTTGTTGTGAAGATCTCTCCTATTTCAGGCTCCCCTTGGCTCTCTACGTATTTGTCCACTCGGTATTTCGCACTCGTCATTCTCTGTCACCCTCATGCTCGATTTTTGGTACCCCTATATACTATGTTTCTACATTTTAGTCCATTGAGGACAATGTCCTGCTTTAAGTGTGGGGTGGGATGATGTTTCTAAGGGTTGTTATTTGTGTGATTATTTGTGTGTTACTTTCTCTGATTAGAACATGTTTTTTTCTTGACTTGCTATGCTAAATTGGTTTTCAATCTTTCAAAATGATGCTTAGACTGTCTTATCTGAAACTTGTAACCAGCATGCTTGAACTGATATTAAATAAAATCCAGTCTGTACAGATTATGGAATCACTCTTTTAGCTTCACCTTGAAATGTGCATCATGACTTGAGTTTGACTAGCAACCAATTGTGAGCTTTTGATTAGTTGCACATTAATTGCAACTTTTTTCTTTTTTAGTGGCTTTCTCATACTTTGAATGAGTTAGAATTTGCATAAGACCTATTCGAGACCACACGATAACACGAGTACTAGGATGATAGAGGCACCTAGAATTGTACTTAAGCTAGAAGGCATCCTGATATTAATTCCCTAGGGGTAAACCCTTGTGCTTGGCCTATTCTTTCGGTTCGATACTACGTTACATCTTATTCTCATGTTTTTGTTCACCACGTTGATCCCATGTGGTAGTAGCCTAAGATTAGCTAACTGGAAGTCGGTCTGTGGTGACTTAACTGATAGCTAGAATCTGGTGGTCTTAGTTAGTATGTCCAGACGTGTAAACCCCTCTAGAAACTAAAAAATTTAGCACAAAAAGAGAAAAAATATATATAAAAAAAGAAGAAAAAGAATACAAAAGGAAAATCCAAGTAGTAGTTAGAAATCTCGGTAGTTCACGTCGTTCTTCTCCCTACACAAGGAAGAACAAATAATTTTTTTTATTAAAAGTGCTAAGTTGCTTGAGGGTATCCTAGGACGAGCACACATTATTCCATTCCGGGTCTGGTTAGATGGTAGGAATCCATAGGTCAAGATTCAAGGGA
Source organism: Linum lewisii (assembly GCA_034768395.1). Lineage (NCBI taxonomy): Eukaryota > Viridiplantae > Streptophyta > Magnoliopsida > Malpighiales > Linaceae > Linum > Linum lewisii. Next base: position 70,391,610 of record CM068296.1, on the reverse strand, counting down.
GGTTATTCGATTACTACGCTGCACTATACCTTTCATCATCATTCATTCCTTCATCCATTCATTATAAGCCCCTGTAGTATAGAATCATTACAGTCCCTTCCAAGTCCTCTTGACTAGTTTGTCATGTTGTCACCTTGGTGGAGATTGTGGTTGAAATCCAAACTTATGAAAGAATTCGGTCGATAAAGTGATTAAGAGCATAAACAGGCCCCGAAACACAGTGTGAGAGTTCCCCATATTACTAAATATGTCTGTGTGAGGAAGTCTAGTCTACTTAGTCGGCAATGTGCATGATGGTGATTACTATTTGATGTGTGTAGAAAGCAGTGAGACTTGGATTTGTTTGGTTGACATTCTTTCATGTGTGGGTTACGCTTTCTAGATGGAACAGTGTAGGTTGAATTGTTAGAGATTGAACTTCAATTTGGTTGATCTTGTCACGTATGAATTTGAGTGTGATTCTATGTTTTATTTCTTTGAGGACAAACAAAAACTTAAGTGTGGGGTGATTTGATGACGTTAGATTTACCACGTTTATCTCACCACATTTTGAGCGAAACTCTCCTCTTTGTACACCTATTTGTGATAGTTTTTAGGAACTTTCGTGAAAATTATGTGTTATTGTCCTTTGGCCCTCTTTTGGGCCATTTGAAATCATCTTGAGTTGTTTTTGTTGAGATTTCAGGTTACCACATTGTGGAGAACTTTTTCGTGAGCTCGACACTTCAAACGGGGACCAATTCGGAGTTCAGACCAAGCGGGAATCATCAATAGAAGTGTGGAGCTGAAATTATTTTTCCTAGCTCCAAAAGTGCGCTTATTGGAGGAAAAAAGTGTACCGGAGCACTTTTTGGGTGTCTCCAGCAGCACTTTTTCAGTGATGCTCTGGAAAATTTTATCGACCCAACAAAAGTGCGTCTAATATGGATTGCAGAGGAAAAGTAGGGTTTTTAAGCCTGAGATCAAAGACAGAGTTCTTCATACTCTATTCTGATTTCGACAAACCAGACACTCTCGGAAGAGGATTTTGGAGCTCTAAAGTGATGATTAAGCGAGGAGAAGTGAGGATTAGCTCAGGAGTTTCTAAGATTCATCAGGATTAGTTTTACTCGGAGTAAGATGTCTTCTTCTCCAGTTTTCTTCTCCATTGTTTCTATGATTTCTTCTGTTGCGATGTCGAGTTAAACTCTTTAGGTTTGTTCAGATTAAATGAAACTCTAGTTAGATTTTGTATGGATGATGTCAGGTTTTTAACCCGTTTATGTTAATTGAAGTTTATTCAGCCATTTGATGAGATTCTCCATAACCCTAATTTGAAGCTCTAAGAATTCACTGATTGACCATATCGTTGAATTCGTTTCATCTTTGATTTCATGGTTCTGACAATGGACGTGAATCATTCTAGAGTTTAGGAGATCGTTAGGATTTTCTGGTGTCTTGACCATAGGGTCGGTGAAACTAATCTATTTGCATATCTTTGTGACCTTCGTCATTTTTCGTGCATTTTTGACAATTTGCGAGTTATCTTGACCATAGGAACTTGTAGGTTTGATAGGATAGTTTCTCTGTATCCTGACCATGGAGTAGAGAATACCAAAGGAAGTGTCGAGTCATCAAGTCTATTGAAACTGAAATTTCATTGCATCATCCGTCTTAATCGAGCTAGAGCGGATTCGAGTATGGACAAACGCCTTAGTCATTCTTTGAAACTCCAACTTGTTTACCTGCTTTACTTGATTTAAATTTCTTTCTTAGTTATTAGTTCATAAACCCATTCTAAACCAAATGACAAAAACCTCGATTAGCTTTTATACACATTTCTGAGTAATAGAAAGAGAAAGACCCTTTGGGAAAAACGATCTCGCTAGAGTGATCTAGTGAGTTAAATTTGGTGTGCGTATTTCTCGCACCAACACCCCATTTTGTCCGAATTAGGGTTTCTCCGGTTTTGACGGTTCTTCCTATTTTAGATTGTTTAGTATTTTGTTCGGATTTTCCTTTCTAGTTTTTCGATTACTTAGGAGTATTTTACTATTACAGGAGTTAGAGTTGTGAAAGGATTCAGAGAGCTTGTTCACGAATCCTCACCTATAAATAAAGGTCGTCGGCCTCATTGTAAGATACACTTTGAAGAATTATACAATTAAATTTCAGAACTTATGTTCTTGTTCCTTCAAGCTTTTGCTCGTTGTTGCATTACTTAAGGTTTGTTTTATCATCCTGGGCATTCATCCCACGGTGTGGCACCTTCGACTTGATACTTAGGGTTCCTAGCTCTTTATAGCTAGCAGGTCCAAGTCCTATCCACCCCCGGTTTCTAAGGTTAGACTCATCGTCTCTTCTATTTAGCTTATTGGTATAGGGTCGCCGCCCACAGTTGCGGATTGGTTCATATCACTATGCGCAATAGACTGAGGAGGCGGGACAATCACCTTTCTCTTCCTTTCATCCTTCTTCTTATTCTCCAACCTTTCCCTCTCTAGTGCAGCAACCTTGACAGACACCAAAGTTCCCATGTCAGCAGAAGTGACACCTTCCTGAATCTCCACCCTCAGACCGTTCTTGAACCTATTGATGAGTTTCCTCTCCCGATTAGCCTACTCATCAAACCACTTGGAAAGGGTAGTGAATTCCATGTAGTAAGCAAGAAAATACTTCTCACCCTACTCCAGCTCCAAGAAATCTTTGGTCTTATCCTCACGCCTGATGTCAGAACTGGTTCCGGAACTCCTCCACAAACTCATCCAACTCCATATCTAGCGGAACCACCCGACTCTGTGGCATCGACCCCCACTAATCCAAAGCATGAACCTTGAGTAGAAAGGTCATAGCTTGCATCCTTACTCCTTCATCAAGCTCCATTTGCAGGAACTTGTACTCACAATCCTGGAGCCACTGCTCCGCAACAGCAGGGTCAATTACTTCTGGTGAACTCATTAAAGTTCCACCCTTCAGCAAGCTTGACTGAAACCTAGGAGCTCTACCTCCAAACCCTGAATCACTAGTCGAACGACTTCTCATGGCTTGATTGACTACAACAGGACAATGCAGTTCAAATCACTTTCTCTTTCAACACTTCTCACCCATTTTAAAATAGTTTGAAAATCCCTGGAAAGTCGGTCCTACACTGATGTCTAATCCTTTCTCCCTACGAGGTTAATTACTCCTTGGGGAGAAAAGACAATTAATCAATACAGCAACGACAAACCAGGCTTTGATACCACTTGTAAGACCCATCCTGAGTCAACCCAGTTAAACTCATGGTTGAACAGGTTATGAGTACCACTAATGGAACAACGCGAAAAACGAAATAGAAACGAGCAATTAAAATGAAATAGCCCGAAAGGAGGCCTCCAATAAATGAAATCCGAGTGAATCCAATACAATCCTCAAATGAGTACAAAAATCTGTAACACCCATCCCGAATCAACTCGGGTAGACCCATGGTTGAACCGACAATGAGCTTCACTCGAAGTACAATTTAAACAAAAAGAGAAAAATGACAAAAGGAAAAGAATGAAATTCTTATCAAAAATCAATATCTGAAAGGAGGCCTCCAAACCATAAAATTCGAGTACAATCGATAGACCCAAAATCCAAAATCCAATTCTCAAAACGATTATAAAATTCCCAGCCCAAAATGCCAACTGAAATGTAAAAATACAAGAAATGGTCAACTCCAATGTAGATCACCAATCTTCACCTCATAGCTCCAATAAACTCACTCTAACCACGCGTACCTGAAAGGGGAAGAGGGGGGATCAATTTCCTATTGAAATTGAGTGAACCCACTGGGTTTAACTATGCGTCGAACCTACCCTGAAGAAGCGATTCCAAGCTTCTCATGACACACTAACAATGGAATTAGACTCAACCTTATCCAGTTTTAATTCCCTAAAACAGTCTAGGTGGTCACATAGGTGTAGTTCTTAGTTCAACATTCATAGTTCATAACATCAACAACATCATAACAAAAATCAACATCCAACAATTCAGCATCACGTCGCATGGCATCTCGCAATCACATTCACTACACACACACATGAATACAATTTATTTATCTAGGTTATTTCACTAGGCGCCATAAGGAGTTATCCCGTACCACCCGTACCGGCTCACAACAGACGCACCCCGAACCGCAGTAGGGGGTTCATAACGACGCATCCTCAACCGCAGTTAAAAGGATTCATGGCCACACCACACAATACCCCTCAGGGACACCATAGCACCTCAGTGCAATCTAGGAGGCAGTACAAGGCTCCTTCCGATTCTATCATTTTATTCAATCACATCATTTAATCCATCCATTAATTCACTCATTTCATTCAATCTCAACCACAGTTCATTCAATCTCGACACCCTCATTCTCATCAATCATTTCTCAATTCACAATCATGATTCATTCAGTTCAACTCTCAATATCACATCCTCATTACAATCACCGCAACTCAGTTCATGAGCACAACAAGTTCACACATCACAACCAATTCAAGGGTAAAAGGCTAGCTCACCGGCCACCCCACCTGCAAGTACAGGGATAGTCATGTCATGAGTCTTAGTGTTACCCTCCTGTTTATCATTATTAGGATGACCCCACGTTGGCAGGGCCATCCTCCTATTCATCATTAATAGGATGACCCCACATTGGCAGAGCCATCCTCCTGCAACCACAACTAACAACAGCATAATACATATATAAGTTCATAATATCACACGCCCGTCCCTCCTATCACTCATTACTAATTCTGATCCGTTATCATCCACATTAATCTTTTACCCAATCCAAACAACATAACATCTCAGCGATCAACATACATCATCAATCAATCAAACAACAATCATCAGTAATCAAAACAATAGCAATCGCATATCGGTTATCCCATTTTACTCTCTTCAATTTTCATACAATCCCTAAATTCATCTAGGTCAGAATTACAACTCGTCACATTGACCATCACTACCTATCATACGCTAAACCCACACTTGACAAGAGGACGAGGCTCTAAACAGCTTCTAGAAACTCGAACAGACAAGCTCTACTTCTCAAAAAACGTTGCTTCTTCCTTCATTCACTGATAGCGCCTAACTCCGAAATACTCAAAACCGAGATACGCGATCTCTTTCTCTCATCGGCAGGAACGCACAGGAGAAAATGGATCCTCGATCGGACACCCGTAGGCCGTAGCTCCCGGAATCAAGGTTTTAAGTGGGGAAAACCTTGGTTCGTCAAAAAGGTTTTCGGAAGGAAAGAGAGAGGAAAAATTTGCAGACATCTGTCCAAAACTCGTCCTTTTATATGTAGATCAAACAACACGACGTGTTTTGTAACTACACGACGTGTTTCTTCAAGAAACAAGGCGTGTTTTGCAACTACATATGGCCATCTGGTTTGAAAAGCTAAATTCGGCCATAGTTTCTAGTACGAAAAGCACAGCCGTGTATCATGAAGACACACAGGTGTATAGTTGAACTACACGACATGTGTTCTCCACTGCATAGCATGCTCGTTTGTAACTTCAACCTGACTCAATTACGAATGTCTCGTACCTTGATGGGACTTCAAGAACACTGTTTCCAATGCCTCAATTACCCAAAATCAAGTTCCAAACCGTTCGGTTGGGCGGGGATGTTAAAAAATCCCCAAAACATAAATAGTCAATTGAATGCAAAAATGAAACAATCAACTCCTAGTAGATGGTCAATCTTCACCTCATAGCTCCAAACAACAACTTCTTCGAACTCAACTGAAGCACCTGAACTCCAACACCACACACTAGCCACGAGATCCTTAAAGGGGAAGATGATGTGAACCACTGCAACCGTGGGCAGACGACCCTTAAACACCGCAAGCTGAATACCTTAGCAACAAGTCGAACCTATGAAAACCTAGGTGTAAAGTACTTGGACCCACTAGCTATAAAGAGTTAGGAGCCCTAAGTGTCCAGTTGAAGGTGCCACACCAATGAGTGAATAGCCAAGATGATAAACCAAACCTTAAGCTAAGCAACAATAAGCAAAAGCTTGAAGGGAAACAAGAACGTGTGTTCTGTGATTAAATTTATTCAAACTCTGTCTTACATCGTAGGCCAAAGGCCTTTATTTATAGTGGAGGATTCGGGAACAAGCTCTCTGAATATTATTCCTATTCTACCTCTAGAATGCTTAAAATATTCCTAAAAAATCGAAAACTATAAAGGAAATCCGATTAAAACACTAAAATAAAGTAAAAAGGCAGAAAAAAACCCTAATCCGGTAAAATAGGGTGTTCGCGTCCGCGCTGGATTAGGACTCCATGTTGGGGAAGGACTTCGTGTTCGTCTGGAGTTCTTCTCTGAATCTAACAAGGATTGGTGGAGGGTTATCCTGGGCGCATAAGGAATCCTTGGGCATGAGGGATTCACAAAAGGCATGCCTGGAAAGATCCGTCAGCCCTAATTGCTTCTCATATGGGCCCTGGGCCTAGGGCCGGCTTGGACTAGCATTAGTGCCTGGCATCGGTCTATCTCAGATCAGCATCAGCATCAAGGTTCGGTGCGGCATCACCTCCTTGGCTCGATCCAACATCGGTTCCTGGGATGGCTCCATAGTTTCCAAGAGTGTTTAGCCTTCTCTGGTGAACCTCTCTGCATCCTCTTCATGGCCACCTTCGCTCCATACCTTCATGTAGGAATTGAGCCGATCCTTGAAGGCTCTTACTTGGCTCTTGGTGAGGGGCAGCTCTCGATGGGTCCAGGGTACAATTGGCTCATCATCACCCTCTTCTTGAGAAGGATTCGGCCTCGAATCTGGATCTGCATATGCATCATCATAATAGGGAGTTAAGTCAGAAACATTGAAGGTAGCACTAACTCCATAAGAATTTGGCAAATCAAGGACATAGGCATTATTATTGGTCCATTTAAGAACCGTATAGGGTCCATCCCCTCTAGGCAGTAGCTTGGATTTCCTTTGCTCAGGAAACCTGTCCTTCCTAAAGTGGATCCACACTTGATCACCAGCTTCAAAGATCTTCGCCTTCCTACCTCTATTAGCATTGCAGATGTATTGGGCAATCCTTCTCTCAATGTTGGCTTTGGCCTTCTCATGTAGCTTCCGAACATACCCAGATTTTTCTTGGCCATCTGCATCTAAGAACTCATGTATAGGAAGGGGTGATAAATACAAAGAGGTCAAGGGGTTAAATCCATATACAAGTTCAAAAGGGGAGTATTGAGTGGCTGAGTGAACACCCTTATTGTATGCAAACTCTACATGTGGCAAACAATCTTCCCATGTTTTAGTGAGATAAGGATCTATTCACTACTTCAGTTTGAACATCAGTTTGTGGATGGCAAGTGGTTGAGAAAATAAATCTAGTGCCCAACTTAGCCCACAAAGTTTTCTAAAAGTAGCTTAGGAATTTTGAAACCCTATCCGAGACTATAGTTTTGGGGACTCCATGCAACCTAACTACTTCTCTAAAAAAATAAATCAGCTATGTGGGATGCATCATCAGCCTTGTGGCATGCAATGAAATGAGCCATCTTAGAAAACCTATCGACTACCACAAAGATGGAATCTATACCCTTCCTAGTTTTAGGCCACCCTAGTATGAAATCCATAGATAAATCAATCCAAGGGTGTTCAGGAATAGGCAAAGGGGTGTATAAACCGTAGGGTTGGATATGTGACTCAGCTCTATGGCATTTGTCACATTGAGCAATCAGCTTATCTACATCATGGCGCGTCCTTGGCTAATAGAAGTGCTCCTTGAGGCAGGCTATGGTCTTGGCCACTCTAAAATGTCCCATAAGTCCTCCTCCATGAGCTTCTCTAGCTAGGACAGTCCTGCATGAATGGTTAGGTAAACAAAGCTTGGACTCCTTAAACAAGTAACCATCCTACTTGTAGAACTTCCCAAATCCCCCCTGTGCACAAGCTTCATACACGTGTTTAAAATCAAGGTCAGTGGCATAGAGGTCTTTGATATGTTCAAAACCAATGAACTTTGAACTCAAGACAATGATTAGGGTATACCTCCTAGATAGGGCATCAGCTACCACATTTTCCTTACCTTGCTTGTACTGAATGATGTAGGGAAAGGATTCGATAAAATCCACCCACCGTGCATGTCTCTTGTTTAGCTTATGTTGAGCCCTTAAGTACTTAAGGGATTCATGATCCGTATGGATGATGAATTCTTTTGGCCACAAGTAATGTTGCCAAGTCTTCAAGGCCCTCACCAATGCATATAGTTCCTTGTCGTAGGTGGGGTAATTGAGTGTGGCTCCACTCAATTTCTCACTGAAGTATGTTATGGGCCTCCTTTCTTTCATAAGGAAAGCTCCAATTCCCACTATAGAGGCATCACACTCGATTTCAAAGGGCTTGGTGAAATCAGACAGCATGAGCAGTGGGGCTTCAGTCAGCTTCTTCTTCAAGGCTTCAAAGGCCTCTTGTTGTAGTGTATCCCATTGGAAGGGTACATCCTTCTTGATCACAGCCGTTAGTGGGGTAGCAATGGTACTGAAGTCCCTCACGAACCGCCTATAAAAGCTGGCCAGTCCATGAAAGCTCCTAATATCAGTGATGTTTTGTGGGGTTGGCCATGACTTTATTGCTTTGATCTTGTCTTCATCAACCGTTATACCTGCTGAACTAACAACAAATCCAAGAAAGACAAAGTGATCTGTGCAAAAGGTGCACTTAGCCATGTTAGCATATAACTGTTCTTTCCTCAGAGTTTCTAAGACATATTTTAGGTGCCCTAGGTGATCATCTAGGTTTTTGGAATAAATTAGGATGTCATCAAAATAAACCACGACAAATTTTCCAATGTATGACCTAAGAACCTGATTCATTAACCTCATGAAGGTGCTAGGTGCATTAGTTAATCCAAAAGGCATAACCATCCACTCATACAAACCTAGCTTAGTTTTAAAGGCAGTTTTACATTCATCACCGTCCTTCATTCGAATTTGGTGATAGCCTAGCTTAAGATAATTTTTAGAAAAAATAGTAGATCCATGCAACTCATCAAGCATATCATCTAACCTAGGTATGGGGTGTCGATACTTAACTGTGATATTATTGATGGCCCGACAGTCGACACACATCCTCCAAGTCCCTTCCTTCTTTGGCACAAGGATGACTGGTACAGCACAAGGGCTCATGATTTTCCTTGCATATCCCTTGTCCATCAACTCCTCTATTTGTTTTTGGATCTCCTTGGTTTCCTCCGGATTAGTTCTATAGGCTGTCGTGTTTGGCAAGGCTGATCCAGGCACCAAGTAGATTTGGTGCTCAATTCATCTAAGTGGTGATAGTCCACTTGGGATCTCTTCGGGGAAGACATCTTTAAATTCTTGTAAGAGTGAAACAACAACACTAGGCAAAGAGGTGTTAGGGTCAGAAATCAAACATTCTTTGTAAAGAATGACCACGAGGGATTTCCTAGCAACTAGGGTTTTTTTATCTCACTATGTGTGGCTAACATGTTTTCTCTCCTCTGAACCTCACTCTTTTGAGCTTTAAGACCTTTGTGGTCTTGTAATTCTGTTTTTACACTCAAGGGTGTACTCATTTGTTCTCTCTTCTCTATACTTTTAAGCTTTCTCTCTCTCTTTCTTCTCTCGGCTCATTTTCCTATCTAATTGATCTTTGAGGATCTCAGTTGGTGATAGGGGTCTGAGTTTGTACTTCGTATCTCCATGTATGAGGCTATATTTGTTGGTCCTCCATCATGCTTTGAAATCCTATCCAACTGCCAAGGTCTTCCAAGTAATATATGAGCAGCTTTCATGGGGACAACATCACAAAGGGTTAGATCTGTGTACCTCCCAATGCTAAAAGGCATGTAATTAGCTTGTCGTGTCACCCTCAATTCTCCACAATTACTGAGCAAATGTAGTTTGTATGGCTTGGGGTGCTTCTGAGTTTGAAGATCAAGGCCTTCTACCAAGTCAATGCTCACGACATTAGTACAACTTCCTCCATCAATCACCATGTTGCAATGTTTATCTTCGATCACGCACCGGGTGTGAAAAAGGTTGTCCCTCTACTCCCATCCTTCTTCTACCACTTGAGAACTCAAAATTCTCCATGAAACTACGGAAAATCATTGTGTGTAGTTAGGCAGAAGGTCGATGTTGGGCGCCGTGGCCGCTCCAGGGCTGGGCACGGTGTTGGCGCTAGGCGCCGGAGCCGCTCCGGGGCTGGGCGCTGGGGCCCGTGCAAGGGCCCAAGCCATGGCGCAGGTGGTGACTCTCGTCGGGGCTGTGCTTAGGCGCGGACCTGGTGCTGGTGCTTGATGCTGAATCTGGGCTGGGGTCGGGTGCTCCGCCGGTATTGGTGCATGGCTTTGTGCCGGTACAAGGGCCTGGGCTGGCACCTGGTGCTGAGGCATGGTGCTGGGCTTGGGTGTTGTGTCTGGCGATAGGTCGGTACTGGGCACGGTGCTGGGCTAGTGTTGGGCCGGTGCTAGGCTCGTGCTCTTCCAGCTCCAGTTGTCCCTGCTCTTCCTGGGACTCTCTCAGCTTCTGCTCTTCTCACCATCCTGTCCTAGCTTTTATGTGGGCATGGATTTGATCCATGGTAGTCACGGTGGCCTCCAATATAGCCATCCTTTTGTCTGCCATGATTCATAATAGAACAAAAGACCTCACAAATCACTCTAATGTACCTCACTCACTTTGATTTTACCTCACGTGTTTTAAAGTAGCTCTCAAATAAGGAATCAGAACACAATCAAGTTCAGCTCAAGCAGTTGCAAGTTTCTTCTAAGCTACCAAGTCTAAAAATATCAACTCGAATGACATAAAGACTTTAACCTAGGATTATTTCTCTAGTCAGCAAGTACTTCCTTTTCTAAGACTTGTTTATCAAGTAATCAGCAACCAGTTTATGAAAGTAGGGTTTTTGGTTCAGTGAAAATTTTAAGCAACGAAAGCTACTGAAATTCGAACCCCTCCTCTTAAAAGTCAACCTAACAACTTACAAACACTTGGTGACGGTGGCCTTGCTTTGGTTGGGTCGTGAGTTTCTGTTTTTAGACCTCTTTTCTTTTCTTTTCTTTCAATATTTCGTGGCTACCAAGTTTTTTCCACCTTACAAGAAAACTGAAATAAGAACACACAAATCAGTACACACGATGAAACTTTTTAGGGGTTTTAGAAAATTTTGAAAGCAATAAAGATAAAAGGATAGAGTTGGTCCTAGTGTTGAACCGTGCTCTAATACCAGCTGATGTGAAACACTGCAACCGTAGGCAGACGACCCTTAAACACCGCAAGCTGAATACCTTAGCAATAAGTCGAACCTATGAAAACCTAGGTGGAAAGTACTTGGACCCGCTAGCTATAAAGAGCTAGGAACCCTAAGTGTCCAGTCGAAGGTGCCACACCAAGGGGTGAATACCCAAGATGATAAACCAAACCTTAAGCTAAGCAACAATGAGCAAAAGCTTGAAGGGAAACAAGAACTTGTGTTCTGTGATTAAATTTATTCAAAGTCTGTCTTACATCGTAGGCCAAAGGCCTTTCTTTATAGTGGAGGATTCGAGAACAAGCTCTCTGAATCCTATTCCTATTTTAAATCTAGAATGCTTAAAATATTCCTAAACAACTGAAAATTATAGAGGAAATTCTATTAAAATACTAAAATAGACTAAAAAGGCAGAAAAAACCCTAATTCGACAAAATAGGGTGTCCGTGTCCGCGCCGGATTAGGACTCCGTGTTGGGAAAGGACTCTGTGTTTGCCTGGAGTTCTTCTCTGAATCTAACAAGGATTGGTGGAGGGTTATCCTAGGCACATAAGGAGTCCTTGGGCATGAGGGATTCACGAAATGCACGACTAGAAAGATCCATCGACCCTAATCGCTTCTCGTACGTGCCCTGGCATGGGAACTGGGCCCGGGGCCGGCTTGGATGGACATCAGCGCCTGGCATCGGTCTGTCTTGGTCCTATCTCAGATCAGCATCTGCGCCCAGCACATCATCAAGACCCGGTACGGCATCACCTCCTTGGCTCGATCCGACATCGGTTCCTGGGGTGGCTCCATAGTTTCCAAGGCTGTGTAGCCTTCTCTGGTGACCCTCTCTGCATCCTCTTCATAGCCACCTTTGCTCCAGGCATTCATGTAGGAACTGATCCGATCCTTGAAGGCTCTTACTTGGCTCCTAGTGAGGGGCAGCTCTGGTCGGGTCCTAGGTCCCGAGTCCAGGGTACAGGTCGCTCATCAGAAGAGGTAGGGGGATCAATTTCCTAATAAAACTGAGTGAACCCACTAGGGTTAACTATGCGCCAAACTAACCAAGAGGAGCGGTTCCAAACTCCACACGAAACACTAACAGTGGAACCATACTGAAGCCTTAAACAGATTATTAACCTAGAGTAGTCTATGCGATCACGTTAGTGCAGTTCTCTACTCAATTCCATAATTCATAAGCAACAACATATACACGATGCAACTAGCTCAACTTCACAGTCCATCAACACAGCACAACAGTTCACAGAACAATAAGAACACAATCACAAACAACTGCATCATACATAGTTTCTAGGTGTGTTTTTAGGTGCCAAGGAGTTATCCCGTACCACCCCTACTGATATGAACCGTCTGCAGTCGTGGGCAGCGACCCTATACCAATAAGCTATGTAAAGGACGACGATTCTAACCTTAGTAAACCGGATGGAGAGTACTTAGACCCACTAGCTATAAAGAGCTAGGAACCCTAAGTGTCCTGGTCGAACGATGCCACACAGTCAAGGGTGAATACTTTGAGTCATGATAAACCAACCTTAAGTTAAGCAACAACGATCAAAATTTTCAAGGAAACAAAGAACATATGTTCTGAAATTCAATTAATAAAAATCTGCCTTACATCGATGGCCAAAGGTCTTTATTTATAGGTGAGGATTCGAGAACAAGCTCTCTGAATCCTACTTCTGTTCTACTTCTAGAATCCTAAAATAATCCTAAACAAAAGACTAAAAAGGAATAAATCTGAATAAGAAATAAAAACTGTCTACAAAAAGCAAAATCCTAAACTGGAGAAAAACCCTAATCTATGACAGTGTCCATGTCCAACTAGGATTAGGTTTTCGGGTCCTAGTCCAGCAAGGATTGCCTGTCCTCCGTGTTTCCTACTCATAAAAGGACTTGGAATAATAGAAGTTCTTCATGTAGCAACATGGATTCCTTATCCGGAGAGGAATCCTTATAGTGGTTGGATTTCCTTGTCGGGGTCTGATTCTGGTGGCCTGGCCCTGGGCACGTCTAGCATCGGCACGATTCCTGTGTCTGGCTTGGCCCGGTCTCAGCACCTGGTATCATCATCCTTCGGCCCGACACATGTGTCTTGGCTCGGCCCTACATCGGCATCGGGGCCTGGTCCGATATTGGCATCGGGGCTCAGTCCGGCATCAGCTTTGGTATCGGTATTGGCATAGGGGCTCAGTCCGGTATTAGCTTTGGTATCGACATCGATATCGGGGATCGACCCAACATCAGTATTTCTCCCTGGGGCTTGGGGCCTTGTTCACAGTTCCAGCACGATGAAACCATTCCTCAAGAACCACTCCACATCCTCTTCGTGCCTCCCTTTACACCAGGCCTCTAAGTACGAATTGATGTTCTTTTTGAAGGATTTCACTTGGCTCCGAGTTAGGGGCAGGCCTAACTCTTCGTGCCTCCCTTTACACCAGGCCTTGTCCACTGTACAGGGTCTCATCGGGCTTTGTGAGTGCGGTCACGTCACCTTCCGGCTCATAGACGCACCCCCAACCGCAGAAGGGGGTCTCATAGACGCATCCTCAACCGCAGAAGAGGATCCAAGGCCCAAATCAACACAATTCCCCTCAGGGATTACACGCCACCTTAGTGCAACTTAGGGGTCAGTACAAGCTCCTTCCGGTTCTATCATTTCACAAACACACCAAACATCTAGTTCCAAATCATAGTTCATCATTCACTGTACAGTTCCCAATATCACACATTGCCAGCATCAATAATCATCATTATAATTCATCCATTTCCCAAAATTGATGCGAGCTGCAGAACAGTGGTTGATCAAATACTACAAAGCTAGAAGCTAAGTAGATCGTATTCCAGGGGTCTTCTAAGATTGACTACTTCAAAACTGGCAAAATACTCGAATGCAAGCAAGTTGTGCGTGGTGTGAGTTCCACGACTTCTAATTTTAAGAAATGCAGAGAAATAAAAACAAATTAAACTAAGCAGATTGGAAATTAGGGTTTGAAAACAAAGATGACAAACGAACTTAGACTTTGAATCCCCCTTCATTCCCCAGAGCATTGGCAATCAACAGATCAGCGGATTTCGATTCTCATTCAATCAATTACTAAGACACCACCATAACTCATGTTTATCACAAAACAAACAAAGACAAAGTAAAAGCTCTAACGAGTTTAGCTACTCATGTTTATCACAAAAGAAACAAAGACAAAGTAAAAGTTCATCATCCAGAGGAAGAACAGAAAAGAATCTGAAAAACCTAATTTAGACGACTCTAACAAACTTTGATCTTCGGTAAACTACACTCCTAGCTCCGGTTCTCCGAGATGAAAGGGATGGCGTCATGATCTCTTTCCGGCTCTTCGAACTCTAACTCTTCGCTCCATAACTTCAGAGAAAATCGTAGGATTCTGATTCGAAAAGTATTTTCTGATGTAAAATTATTTCCTTCCTCTAATGGGCCGCCGGTTAAGTATTTATACTTAACCTAGCCCAGCCGGATTTCTTCTAGGATTTTCGCCAAAAATAATGAACTATTTTCGCCGAAAATTTGCTTGTAAATGGAAGTCCCGCCGGCTGATTCTCCTGAACTTTCTTCTCGGTCCGAAAACTTGACACCTTCGCCATTCCTTCAAGTGCCAACAGCCGATTTGTGATGATATTTTCGCCGAAAACACTAGGTTATTTTCGGCGAAAATTCCTTTGTAATCCGGGCAGGAATTTGCTTGAACTTCATTGGCTCCTTTGATCGATTCCGGTTCAGTTCCTCGATGTTCCAATGCCTTAGACACGTCCTTGGTTACTTATTCGACGGCAAAAACCTGTGCTAACATAAAAACACTAGAAAACCATCAAATAGACCCGAAACGGGCCAAGGTAACATAAATGGCACGAGATAGGGCAATCGATTGAATATTCGTTATTCTACCCTAAAAACCATGTCTTAAGCAAAGAAATGTCGCTTAAATGAGGCTGATAATCACGTCAAATCGAGTGTCATCAAATACCCCACGCTTAAGCTTTTGCTTGTCCTCAAGCAAACTGAATAGAAATGCTCATGTTCACAAATGATAAGATCGATTAAATTGGAGCTCAATCAAACACAATGAATTATTAGACAGATCGATCCTAGAACAAGAAACCTAACATGCATACAGATCAGCCAAACTACCTGGTCTCACTAATAAACTGCACACGACAAGTAATTAGCAACCAATTATGCACGAATTTGACCTGACCGACCAGACTCCTCACGCAGGATATATATAGTACAATGGGGACTCTCACTCTCTGTGTTTAAGGACGTATTTCTACTCTCGATCATTTTCTGTTACCGAATTCTGTCATAGGTTTGCATTTCGACCACATCTCCACCACTGTGACAACACGAGTATCTAGTCAAGAAGGACTTCCCTGCTAGGACCGTAATGAAATCTACACTACTCGGGTTTATAATGAGATGGATGATAGGAATGAATGATGATGGCTTTGTGTGGTGTAGCTTTCGACTAACTTCCCTCAGATCTAATCTATGGCTTTCTACCGTCTAACCAAACACGGGTGGAATAATGAACGCTCGTCCTATGATACCCTCAAGCAACCTAGCACTTATTTTCTTTTTCTTTACACGATTTTTTCTTTTCTTTCTTTTGAACTTTTCTTTTGACTTCGTTCTTCCATTTGTAGGGAGAAGAACGTTTTATTGAACTAAAACTTTGAACTTTTTCCGATTTTTCTTTTCTTCACTTTTTTTTCTTCGAAATTTGCTTCTTTTCTTACTTTATTATTTTTTTTCTTTTGTGCCGATTTTCTTTTAGTTGCTAGAGGGATTTACACGTCTGGACATATTAGCTAAGACCACTTGTTTAATGGCTATAGGCAGGTTACCACAAACCGACTTCCGGTAGGTCAATCTAGAACTACAACCACAGGGGATCAACGGGGAATGAAAGCAATGGGAAATGACTGTAATGTATTATCGAACCGAAAGAACAGGTCAAGCTCAAGGGTCTAAACCTAGTGGATTTATCGTTTGGTAGGCTATCTGGCTTAGTAGCTGAATCTAGGTGCCCCTATCCTTTTAGAACTCGTGTCATCGTGTGGTCTCGAGTAGGTCTCATGCAAATTCTAACTCATTCAAGTAAACAAAAAACCACTCAGAAAGAATTAAAATTGCAGTTTACGTGCAATGGATCAAAAGCTCACAGTTGGTTTGCTAGTCGAATTCGGTCATTTTCATGCAATCAAGGCTACAAACTACAAGTGTGATTTTAAAAATTCTGTTCCGACCAGGCAATTTAGCATCAAAGTATACAAGTTTGTTCTCAAGTTCTAGGTTAAGCAGTCTAAGCATCATTATGAAGGGTTGAACAACAACTTAACATCAAAAATCAAGAACTGAGCCATTCTAATGCTAGAGAGACTGGAATGGAATCACGAGGCACACACAAAACACAATCAAGGGCAATCAAGTTCATGCAAGGTTCTCTAGCATCCTACCCCACACTTAAATCGGACTGTGTCCTCACAGGACTAATTCTAGAGTTCAGAGTGAAGTAGAAGAACCTGGACCGAGATGATTGGTGTAGGGGATGAGCACGGATCCTCGGAGTGGAGGGAATCTACCCAAGCGAAGCAAAGGGAATCTCCCTACTGCCTACAAAACAAAAACAAATAAAACATAAAAAGGAAACCGGGACAAGTGTCCCGGATCCACACAGAAAAAAGTTGGATCGAAATCTAAAAAGAATAAATAAAAAGAAAGGACCAGAAAAGGAATACAACCCGATCACTGCTGGTCAGGTGAGCCGGGAGGTGGAAAGTGGAGGTGCTCGCCGAGCTGACGTTGCCACGCCAGCTGTGCCTCATACCGCCTGTCGGCGCGGCGCATATGTTGCTGCATAATAGTCCATCGCGCCTCTTGAGTGGCGTTGTCGGTGATGCGCCACTCCTGCAGTCGCTCGTACAACTCTCCAACATCCGCGGGTGGTGTCGGGGTTGTTGGGGAGGCGCCTGGTGTGTATCCGGAATGTGCGGCGGCGACTGGTGAGCATACCCTGCCTGATGATTCGGCGAGGGTATATAGTCTTGGAATTCTGGCGGCGGCTGGGGCTGCTGCTGCTCAGCATCATCTTCTCCCTCCGACTCGACCACAGGCTGGAGTGGAGGATCTTCTGCTACATGGGGACTGAGGTCGAGTTCTAAGTCGTACTCAACCGCTAAGTCTCCTCCAACGGTCCTAACTCGGTGTCGTGGAATGTTTGGGCCATATTCATGGCTGATGCCGAAGGAGAGGATGAGCTGACCTATGAAGTTACCCCCCAGGAGTCTACGAGGTGGCGTCCTCCTCCTGGTCTTCTGGCGGAAGATGCGTGCCAGCACCCAGCCGGGGTGGAGAGGGTAGCTCTCTCGGATGGCTCGAAGAAGCATGAGCTCCTCCTTGAGGATATGATGGTGATCCTTATCTGGAACATATAAAAGCGATCTACGCCAAACCACATGAATAAATTTAAAGAGTGGGTGAGAGAGGGACTTAACTGAATCATGGCCCGTGAGGCGATCACCAGGCACTCCAGTCATATGGCTCTAGAGCGCGTGGTACTCCTCATCGTCATCATCGTCGCCCCAGCCTAGGTGATGATCGTGATAATGCTCGTAGGGGATGCCTAGATGAGCAGCAAACTCATCGTAGGTGAGCTGCCTGTACACCCCACCAAGATAGAAGGTCACAACCTTCTGGCGCTGCTTCCTCTTGTGCTCATCCAGATCAAAGGTCGCCCAGAACTCCTGAGAGCAATGTCTAGGAACTCGGCAGCTATGGTGGTCAGCTCTAGGAGACCGGCCGGTGCTAGGGCGTCATGCACGTTCCGGTGGTAGTCCTCGTCGTGCTCGTGCAGGGACTCCATGTAGAGAGGGCGCACGTCAGCTCCACGAATGTGCTGGATCTTCTGGAAGCACTCGAAGTAGAAGTCAAGGAGACGAGCTATAGTGCGATGGTATCCAGCCCAACGAGGTAGTGCGGGTGGAGGACCCAGAACGGCGGGTGTGACGGGAGCGGCAGCTCCTGAGCTCGAGGCGCCATTAAGTCGCGCCTTAGTCCTGCGCTCATAAGTGGTGTTCCTAAGACCAGAATGAAACCAGATTAGTCAAACTTAAATCCTACCCCACACTTAGTAGAAAAACTCAATTTCACAAAGAAATGAGGAAAACCGAGTGGGGGTAAGAAAATTGGAGTAACCGGTAATCATAGACAGTAACATACATACTTAGGAACAGCCAGAATCGGATAAGCACAATCAGAGTTTAAAAAGTCAAACCGACATTCAGAAAGTCAACATTATAGCATATTGAACCCTAATCATGGCAAGACTATCACCAGGTGGATAACGACGGTAAAATATGATCTCAGATGACAAACACGATAATCTGAACTAGAATGAACACGTACGGCAGCCAAATGATCAAAAACAGTTCAAAGTCAAACCGACATTTCTCACAAAAGTCAACATCACAAAGAATCACTCGTATGCATAGCAACACATGATCAAATGATATGGAAATTAAGCACGGAACTCCCTAAGCATGCTAGAACAGTTCTACAAGTTCAGCTAAGCTAGTTCACACGAAAACAGTCGGCACGCAAATCGAGGCAAACCAAAAAGTCAACCAAAAGTCAACCCCGACGAAATTCAGTAATCCATATGTCAAAAGATTCGTATTGAAAAGCTCTACAACTTACCTTGAAGCCATGGGTGCTAAAAACGAACGGTTTGGGAGGAATCAGTGAAAAACTCTGAAAACAAGGGTTTCGGTGAACTAGAGCTGTAGAGCTCCGATTCGAACGTTCTAGGGCTCAATGGAATCGGAAAAGGCAGGGGAGTTGAGCGGCGGCGAAGGAAACGGCGGCGGCGGCGGTGAGAAAAATGGGTGTGGTCGGCGGTTTTGAAAGAACAAATGGGAGGGGTGTTTTTGTTTTGTGGTTCGAAAATGAGAAGAGAGGAGAGAAAAGCTGAAATCCGATTTTGAAGTAAAAAAAAATTGCCTGATTTTCAAAGGTATTTTCGGCGAAAATAGCAAAGAGTTTTCGCCGAAAATAGACGTTCAAATGCACTGCCGGTTTTCAAATAAATTTTCGGCGAAAATACAATGGGTTTTTCACACCGAAAACATGAAACAGTGAAATTGGTTCAAAAATTCAAAAGGCGATTTCGCCAAAAATTTTGAACGGGTGAAAATATTTTCGCAAATCCGGCCAACTTCAGAAAATCACAGTTAAATCCACAAAAATCGGAACCTAAATCAACTTGCGACTGACTCTATGACACACAGACTCTACACGAAAAATAATAAATCAAACAAACTGACACTTTTGGCTCCCCCGAACCGACTCTAAAACACTAAGGTTGACACAAAACAAAAACGGACTCCAGCTGTGGGTTGCCTCCCACGAAGCGCTCTTTTATTAACGTCCTTGAGCTGGACGATACCTGGACGGTATTAGGAGACGTCCCAACTCAGATTCTCCTTAACGCTCGCGTCGGAGTTCATGAAGTACAGCTTCGGGACTTCTCCAGTAAGCGTGAATCTCTTCCCGTTTGCATGCAAGAGCTTGGTACGTCCATCGGGAAGATGATCAATGATCTTGAATGGTCCGAACAGCTCTCTGGAGAGGTCATCCTTCTTGAGTGTTACGATGGAAGGAATGAGGATTGTCGGCTTCTTCTTTTCTTTTATCTCCGGCTTGTTATCACCAGGATCGGTGATCGTCAGTACTTCCTTAGGAGATGCTTTTGGTTTCTCCCTCCATACTTGTTCCGGCGCCGGTGTCTCGGAACTAATTGGTGGTGCAGCTAGCTCGGTGGAAGACAGCGGAATTTTTGGCCTCCAGACCATTTGGGTCTTCGTCTTCTTGTTCTTTCCTCGAGGTCTGCTCGGTTTTGTGCTCGGTGGCTTAGAAGAGGCTTGCAGTTCCTTCTTCTTCTTGGGCAGCTTCTGAACCGAAGTTTTTGGCTTCTTCTTAATGACCTGTTTAATATCTGCAGCAACAACTGATCTAGAGACACTGGGAGAAGCATTAGTAACGGAGTTGACCGGAGTCAACACCACAGTTTCAACAGCTAGGCAGTGAGATTCTTCCTTCTTAGAGTCATATTTCATGCCATCTTTAAGACGGAACGTTTTCGTTTCTTTAACGACCCTTACAGTTAAAGAACCATTTGGAACGTTAATATTCATTCCAGTAATAGCCATGAAAGGTCGACCTATGAGAATGGTAGAATCATCCGTACTAGTATCCATAATCACATAGTCAGCTAAGAACGTGAACGGACCACATTTAGTAACAACGTCTTTAATCTCTCCCTTAGGGGTTTTAAGTGATATATCAGCAAAGACAAGTTGCATACTAGGCGGTTCAAGTTTTCCTAGGTTCAATTTTTCAAACAGGCTCATAGGCATGACATTAACAGATGCTCCTAGATCAACTAAACAACGTTCAATCTCAACATCATTAATGACCAAAGGTAAAGTAAAAGAACCAGGATCAGATAACTTAGCTTGATATGGAGAGGCAGGTTTCTTAATACGAATATCAGGATATCCTTCCTTGTTCCTCTTCATGCCAGTCTCGATCCTTGCATTTGGCAGCAATGCTCTTGGAAAAGGAGGCTTTACGACGTACGGTGCAAGAGGAGGATCCTCCTTAGGCGCCGGTTCCTGTTCTTCTTCTTCCTCCGGGGTTTCAGCGATCCTGCGTAAGACAGAACAAGCATCAGCAATTAGGTTTGGGAGTTTTCGAGCGGTTACCATCTTGGCTTGCTCCTTTCTCGGATTTGGCTCTGTCTGGCTTGGAAGTTGGCCAAATGGTCGACCGGATGCTAGCATGCTCGAGATATTGTTCACGGCTTGCTCAATTCTTTGTCCAGATGCTATCTGTTCTTGATTGAGAAGAGCTTGAGCCTTGAACTGACTGTCATGATCATCGAGTCTTGTGATGATCTGGCTGAGCTTCTTATCCAGGTCACTGACATTGTTCTCCCGTTGATGTTGCTGCCCTGGATAGGTATTATTAAGATATTGATTCTGGCGATTGCCAGGAGTAGTTCCATAATTACCCGGATTGCGATGCGGCGGCTGGTAGACACCTGCCGGCGGATGGTTAGGCTTCTGATCCTGAGCTGGACCAGCCGGGCGGTTATTCTGGTTCTGGTTATGGTTGGCGCCAGCATTGTAGGGAGGTCTGTCTTGATAATTCCCTTGCTGTCTGAAGTTACGGTAGCCAGCATAACCATTCTGATTATTGACGAAGCCTTGTTGAATGAAATTTACCTCTTCGGCAGACCAGACTTCTGCCTTACCAAAATTCTGACAACGGCCTCCGTTATGTGCGCAAGCTCCACACCACTCGCAATTGGCAACGTAGACAGAGGCTGCCGGCGGCTTGATCGGTGTGGTAGACTTCTTCAAATGCTTTTCTACCTCTACTTTGATTGTAACTTCGAGATCTAGCTTGCTCCTTGATCCTTCAGATTGTCGTTCCCAGTTCCTTGACTTGGAAGCATAGTTTGCGAAGTGAAGAAGAGCAGCTTCAGGTGTTAGTGTAGTGCAATCCCCTTCAGCTAGAGAATTGACCCACTTGGCAGATTCTTCTCGAAGTCCTCGAGCAAAAATTTCAGCTAACTGCCTCTGCTCGAATCCATGATGAGGGCAGGTGTATAGAAGTTCTTGGAATCGATTCCAAGTATCATATAAGCTTTCTCCTTCTTTCTGGAAGAATCTGGCGATGCTGTCCTTGATGGCGGTTGTTCTGGCCGGAGGAAAGTATTCTTGAACGAAGTCCTGAGCCAGAGTATCCCAATCAGTGTAATAGCCAGGTGGTTTGCCAGTAAGCCACCTCTTAGCAGGGCCTTTCAGAGAGAACGGAAAAGCTCTCAGACAAAGAGTGTTTTTGTCGAGGTTTCCGCTCTTGAAAGTGCTGCAGAGATCAAGAAAGTCTGCAAGATGAGTGCACGGGTTGTCTAGGGGCCTGCCTTCAAACTGTAAATCCCTAGAGATCATAGTCAAGAACGGAATCTTGATCTCATAGTCAGGATCTCCTTCAATGCGCGGAACGGCAATGGCAGATCGAACGCTAGTCGCGCTCGGCTTGTTATAGTCTGCTAGGCTCTTCTGTGCAGGTGGTGGCAGCGACGGTTGATCGCCATTCGGTGGTGGTGGTGGTAATCTATCATCCATGGCAGGAGATGAGGAGGTGAGAGTGACTCGGTGTATGAAGCGGATGAAGATGACGGTACAGGTGAAGATGGAGATGAGGAACTCTCCTTCAGTTCCTCGATCTTGATCGGAGTGATGAATGGATTGGATCTGCCTTTCTTCAGAATCTGTGATCGTAGAGGTGGAGCAGAACTGCTTGGTCTCTCTGCACTCTTAGCCTGTTCGGTTTGAGAGCGAGTCCAAGGACGGTGAGGCATACACCTGTAAACCTACAGATAACAAAGACAAACAAAACCAGCGTAAAATCGAAGTGAATGGAAAGGTGAAAGATGGAAAGTAGAAGAATAAATTGCCAGTTCTTCTTTCGAACAATCAAAAGAAGTCCCCGGCAACGGCGCCAATTTGATGCGAGCTGCAGAACAGTGGTTGATCAAATACTACAAAGCTAGAAGCTAAGTAGATCGTATTTCAGGGGTATTCTAAGATTGACTACTTCAAAACTGGCAAAATACTCGAATGCAAGCAAGTTGTGCGTGGTGTGAGTGTCACGACTTCTAATTCTAAAAAATGCAGAGAAATTAAAACAAATTAAACTAAGCAGATTGGAAATTAGGATTTGAAAACAAAGATGACAAACGAACTTAGACTTTGAATCCCCCTTCGTTCCCCAGAGCATTGGCAATCAACAGATCAGCGGATTTCGATTCTCATTCAATCAATTACTAAGACACCACCATAACTCCTTACCCTTAGGTTTAAGACCGGCGAACGTTCGCTCTATCCGTTCTAACTACCAAGATTAACTAGCTGCCCGGGTACGGTCGCCTCTCGCAACGACTTAATTAATTGGTGCAATTACTAATGATTAATGAGTTACTCTTGCAGTGAATTAACCCTAACCGGTTCCTACGAAAGGCATACTCCAATTATAAGGTTAATTGTTTAATTCGATATTCTAAAGTAAGGCGAGCGTTCGTTTCTATCCTTAGCTTAACCAGAATCTAATCTAGGTGATCAATCCAGACAAGATTAACTAGCTGCCCGGGTACGATCGCCTCTCGCAACGACTTAATTAATTGGTGCAATTACTAATGATTAATGAGTTACTCTTGCAGTGGATTAACCCTAATCGGTTCCTACGAAAGGCATACTCCAATTATAAGATTAATTGTTCAATTCGATTTCTAAAGTAAGGCGATCGTTCGCTTCTATCCTTAGCTTAACCAGAATCTAATCTAGGTGATCAATCCAGACAAGAAACATGAACAAAGAAGAACAAATCAAACATGAATGAGAAACTGATTGAATTTCGAATCTAATCACCGTCGATCCGTGACCGCTTTAAAGCCCTGGGTCACTTAGGGTTCATCTAGTCTAAGCTCTAACGAGTTTAGCTACTCATGTTTATCACAAAAGAAACAAAGACAAAGTAAGAGTTCATCATCCAGAGGAAGAACAGAAAAGAATCTGAAAAACCTAATTTAGACGACTCTGACAAACTTCGATCTTCGGCAAACTACACTCCTAGCTCCGGTTCTCCAAGATGAAAGGGATTGCGTCACGATCTCTTTCCGGCTCTTCGAACTCTAACTTTTCACTACAGAACTTCAGAGAAAATCGTAGGATTCTGATTCGAAAAGTATTTTCTGATGTAAAATTATTTCCTTCCTCTAATAGGCCGCCAATACTTAACCTAGCCCAGCCGGATTTCTTCTAGGATTTTCGCCAAAAATAATGAACTATTTTCGCCGAAAATTTGCTTGTAAATGGAAGTCCCGCCGGCTGATTCTCCTGAACTTTCTTCTCGGTCCGAAAACTTGACACTTTCGCCGAAAATTCCTTCAAGTGCCAACAGCCGATTTGTGATGATATTTTTGCCGAAAACACTAGGTTATTTTCGGCAAAAATTCCTTTGTAATCCGGGCAGGAATTTGCTTGAACTTGATTGACTCCTTTGATCGATTCCGGTTCAGTTCCTCGATGTTCCAATGCCTTAGACACGTCCTTGGTTACTTATTCGACGGTAAAAACCTGTGCTAACATAAAAACACTAGAAAACCATCAAATAAACCCGAAACGGGCCAAGGTAACACAAATGGCACGAGATAGGGCAATCGATTGAATATTCGTTATTCTACCCTAAAAACCATGTCTTAAGCAAAGAAATGTCGCTTAAATGAGGCTGATAATCACGTCAAATCGAGTGTCATAAAAATCCATCTCCATAATCAATTCACAGGTTCATAAACACGACAAGGGTAAACTACTAGCTTTCTGGCCACCCCACCTACTAAAAAAGGGGAGAGGTAGCCATTTCGCAAGTCAAGGATTACCCACCTATTCATCCTTTATAGGAAGATCCCACATTGGCAGAACCATCATCCTACAACCACAATTGACAATAATCAATATATGCAGAAACACACTTGAACGCATTCCATCCTCTCTCTCATTTCCAACTCGGATTCATTAATTATTCCATTTCATCATAATCCACAAACCCAACCAAAATATCAAATCAATCAGTTGGCAATCATATAACAGTTATCCGATTTTAGTCTCTTCAATTTCATCCAAAACCTTTTGATCTAAGTCCAATTTTAAATCCTCACGTTACCAATCACTACCTATCAACACTAAGCCCTCACCGGGAATAGAAGACGGGGCTCTAATCGTCTTCTGGATTCCCGGATGAACGAATCTTCTTTCCTAAAAATGTACCTTTTCCCCTTCCTCACCGACAACACTCAACACAATAAAAATTGAAACTGATAAATGCGATCTCTTCTCCTCATCGCTAGGAAGCCACAGGAAGAAACGAAGCCTTAATCGGACACTCGTAGCTCCTGAAATCAAGTTTCAAAGATTGATGAAAGCTTGGTTCATCAATGGAATTTCGGGAAGAAGGAAAGAGAATGAAATTGCTAAATCCGTCCAAAACCCGTCTTTTATATTCAGGGGTTGACTGCGTGTATCACAATACACAACATGTATTAGAGATACACAGTCGTGCCCTTTTAAATCGAATTATTGGTCGTGGGTGCCAGGAATTTATACACGATCGTGTATCATAGATACACGTTGTGTACTTCAAGTACACGGCCGTGTACTTTCCACTGTACACTTAAAGCGTTGTAACCTCAATCCAATCCACACTTGCTCATCCCGGACTTCGAGGGGACTTCAAGAACACCAAAATCAGTGCTTTGATCACCCGAACTCGAGTCTCGGGCCAACGGTTAGGCGGTAATGTTACAAAAACCATGAATCCCACCATTCAAGGAGATGGTGTAAGATATTTGATTCTCTTCCATTGAAGAGAATGTTTTTTTTTTTTATAATTTGTCAAAATCAAATCAATTTCTCAATTAAAAGATAATTTTTACATCTAGCTTTAAATTTTGTCCAGAGTTGGAAAGTGGGCTTTTCTGCATAACTTTCTTTTGTCGTAGCAACTTCTGGGCGGAAGTGAGCTATAGACCGTGAACCAACCTATAAGATAAAAAAAGGAAGGGGGGGTTAGGAGGGGATGGGTGTAGGGTGCAATTATGTTCTTAAAAAGATGTAACCTTAAAGATTACATCTCACAAAAGGACAAATGAAGAGAGCGACGAAAAGGATAGCATAATCTCGTAATTGGACAAGGTATATCCTCAAAGTGGAAATCTTAGTATGACACGAATGTGCATATAACGATTGATCCTTAAAAGGATAGCACAATCCCGTAATTGGGCAAGGTATATACTCAAAGAGGAAATCTTAGTATGGCACAAATGTGAATATAGCGGCTGATAAAGGATAGCACAATCCCATAATTGGGCAAGGTATATCCTTAAAAAGGAAATCTTAGTATGACACAAATGTGCATATAGCAGTTGATCCTTAAAAGGATAGCACAATCCCGTAATTAGGCAAGATATATCCTCAAAGAAGAAATATTAGTATGACACAAATGTGAACATAGCGGCTGATAAAGGATAGCACAATCCCATAATTGGGCAAGGTCAAGGTATAACCACATCTCGCAAATAGGCAAAGGTTATGTTCACATCTCGCACGAGATCAAAAATAAAAAGATGAAAAGATCCTCCTCATTGCTCAATGGTGTAGGCTTGGCCAATGGGTGGGTTGGGTACGGGTTTGCTATATCCGATACCCGCCCGTTCACTAGACGGGTTTTACCTGTACCCACCCGCCAAGTCATTTGGGTATGATTCTGAAACCATTCCCGCCCATGGTCGGGTGAACGGGTTTACCCGGTCTGCCGGGTAATACCCACTCAGCCACATTCTTGGAAAACAAATCGGTCAGATCAGACACAATGTTGTGGGAAATCGAAATGACAATCTCAAAATGGTATTTAAAATGAATTCAGCAGTAGCCCAATAGCATTTTTTATAATGGGAAAATGAATTCAGATGGAAAAAATAGAAACAAGAATGTGACTAACAATACTAGGAAAATTCTCAGCAGTAGGTCATGTTCAAAACAAGCTAGGAGAAACAAAACAAGCTAGGAAAATACTCAGCAATAGGCCATGTTCAACAGCATAGTTGCAGCAAGTAGAAACAAAGGTAGAAAAGCAGCAGGTAGCATATAGCAGCTCCTCCTAACTCGTCTAAGCTAATCTAATTGAGAATGAAATAAAACCATGTTCAGCAGCAGGTGCAGGAAGTAGAAACAAAACTCTGAAATTATTTATTGAGCAGTACGGGGTTGGTTAAGAGTAAGAAGAGAAGAGGTTGGAAACACTTAAGAGTAAGAAGATAAGAGTAAGCTACATAATGAAAAGTTGAGGTTAAGATTTCAAAAACCAGTACGATAAGAGAAGAATAGGTAATACATATGGAGATTTTGAATTCAATAGGTTTTAATTGTTAAGGACTAACAGTTAACAGAAACAAGTTCTAATAGTATGAACACAAAACAAGTATTAACAATATGAACATTGAACAAGTATTAACAAGTATGAACATTGAACAAGTATTAACAAGTAGGAAGCAGAGGTCTAACTTCTAAGCATTAAACAAGTATCCAGCAAGTATATGTACAGAAATCCATGCATAAGTGTTAACAAGTAACAAGTATCAAGTATTAACAAGTGTGAGCAGTATATGAGGTCGTAGCAGAGGTCTAAGCATTAAAGTTTAAAGAAATATCCAGCAAGTATATGTACAGAAATCATGCCTTAGTGTTAACAAGTAACAAGTATTAACGTTTAAACAATACTGTACAGAAACAAGTATTAAGTTTTATGTATATGAGGTCTTAGCATCAAACAAATATTCAACAAGAATATGTACATTCAGCAAATATTCAGCAAGTTTATGTACATTCAGCAGAGGTCTAAGCATCAAACAAGTATTCAGCAGGTCTAATCCATGCCTTACTGTTCACAAGTAACAAGTATGAACATATATGAAAGTTTAAACAAATATATGTACAGAAATACATGCCTTGGTATTAACAGAAGTCTCTGTGCTTTCAGTTTCTTCTTTGCGATGGTAACAAGATCAACAGTTCCTGCAAAAACGAAGGCGTAAAGAAGTTAATCACAGAATGCAATCAACGATCAGTAAGCATAGAAAATCAAAGAAACAAGTTAACCCTTACCCCTAAAGCTGTAGACTCCGCAACTGCAAAGCACCACAAGGAAAAGGCGAATTCCATCTACCGATTCTGGGAAGAAGAACAAACTAATAAGCATAGAAAACCCTAAGACTTGATCCTCTATATATAGTACTAGGACTAGAACTACGAATTGGAGAAGAAAAACAGAAAGAATCAAAAAAGGAGACTGCTTATCTGTTATCGAAAAATTCGAGCATGATTTGCGTGACCCAAAACTCTGACGATCCAACTGTTTTCGAAGAATCCGGTTGATTAACATGTTGAAAATCTTGGAAAGATGCTAAGAATGTGGATTTTAGGTCGAAAAAGGAGATGATAGGCAGATATCTTCGGGATAAGGGGCTGGATTTGCCGATTTAGGGGGGGGAGGAGGGCCATCGCCGCGCCGTTCGGGAGAGAAGTTGAGGGTTTGTTTAAGAGTTCAAAGGGAAGAATGCTAGGGTTTCGAATTAGGATTTATATATCTACTTCAAAACGACGTCGTTTTAAGTAGGTGGGTAACCAACGGGCACGGGTCCGAGTCAAGTAGTTAATTTTCGCAGCCCACCCGCGACCCGTAGTCAATGGGCTTTGACCCCACCCGGCCCCATCAAATGCCCAGTCAAAACGGGTTAAACCCACCCAATGCGGTCGGATAGTGGGTGGGTACCCAACTCTGGGCCAGAAATTGCCAAGCCTACAATGGTGTGTCCGAAATATTAATAAGTTAGTATAATGTGAAGTAATATACTCTAAAAATAACTATTGAACAATAATTGACAATAAGAAAATTAATTATCAAACCTTTGATGATTAACTCAAACCGAGGGAAACAAGTGAAACGGAAAAGCAATTAGCCAAAAAATTCCAAATATTAAATCTATAGATATAAAAAATTCATAAGCAAGATGTCGTAATTTAAGGAAAGAGAATCTTAATAATTTCTAATTACTAACGTTAACTGTTAACAAAAGGAAAGCAAAAATCACGGAATTAATTACAGAT
Source organism: Linum lewisii (assembly GCA_034768395.1). NCBI lineage: Eukaryota > Viridiplantae > Streptophyta > Magnoliopsida > Malpighiales > Linaceae > Linum > Linum lewisii. The sequence goes on along the minus strand of CM068296.1, from coordinate 70,362,549 downwards.
AAATGCAATGTCAATTGGCTGCTGCAAAGCAAACTCTGACCAGAACCAAATCCGTCGTTGAAGTCTTGAAGTTGAAATCGAAGCTAACACGATAATGCTGAATAATCAAACAACAAAAGAACATGAAACATGAACAATAATTGAAGCTATACATGAAAGTGTACCTTCATTCATTCAGATAGTAACGTCTCTAGAAAACATGAACAAACAATAGAAAAAAGCTTATATAACCCAAAAAAACTGGACAGAAGATGAACATCTGGTCTCAGCCCCGACAAGACACTCCTGTCAGTACCTCAAACGGCTCCTTCACCTAGGTGATCGGAAATTGGACAACGAGCGTGACGGGGAATGAGATCTTGATCATGACCGTGTCAGGATCATGAACGGTGCGAACGAGAACTCCTGCTCTGACTTCGACTCTGATTTCATCAAAAAAATTCAGAATTGGACATTGTCGATGAAGATGATGGTGGCAACGGTTTCGGCTGACAGGGAAACGGCGGCGCCGGTGAGATCAGCCCGCCATCGACATGCACTCGTCGCCGGCAATAGAGACAAGTCTCGGCGGTGCGGAGGCATGAAATAGAGATGGCGGTGTTCAGTGATCAAGTTGGCATGGCAACCTAAACCAGCGTCGGTCGTACAGGAATAACCCAAGTAGAGAAATATCAAACCAAAAATGGTTAGATCCATGAATAAATCAAGCATTTAAGGACGAAAAAAGATAAAGAATGCTTACCACGACGACGACAACGGCTGATTTGGTTTAGACGGTATATTCTCACATTTTTCAAAAGTAACTTTGAGTCCTAGGTTTAGAACTTTGTTAATGTATTTGTTTGGTTGTGATTATTCTTGAAGAAGAGTAACGTAAGTTGAGATGAGTCCAGAAACCTAATATTGGTTAATCTTTGTTGACTTGTTTCCCTACTGAAAATTTTACCAAGATTTATTTTATTTTTAGCGATTAGAATGAGTAAATGCATATTGTTAAAATTATCCGAGGCGATTGAATCCAAATTAAAAAAATTCCTATACTAATTATTTTACCCCATTTAAACTAGGAAAAATACAAATTTGATAGATTTCTTGGAAGTTTGAACATAAGGTTGTAAGAAATTTGTACCGATCTTAATGCATGCTGTTGGAAGGGAAAGTTCAAACCCTTCAAACTAAGATCCCTTAATCAGAGAATGATCTCTGATTAAGCTCAATTTAAGTTATTTGACTTTCCTTGTTTGTGCTTGTGTGGTGATCTATTTGCAGGATTCAAGGAAGCAGGAAAAGGAAAGAATCAATCATCATATAAAACCCTAATTGCTCTCCAACGGCTACCTCAATACCTATTTAAAAGAAGACATCCTCAAGTCTCAAATACAACTATGGGAATTGCAGTCGAGTGGTTGTTTGCTCTGTTTTACCGTTGAAGTAAAAAACAGAGGGTGTATTACTCAAGTTGTATACCTGAGGGTTGAGTGTCTTACATAATAAAAGTGACTCTCACAAGCTTGCTTGGGCGTGGAGTAGGGTTTAACCCGAACCACGTAAAAATCTTGTGTCTGGTTCTTCTTCCTTTCGCCATCATCGTTCTTCTCTCTGTCTCTGCTCCGCCAGCGAGCCTTCATCTCCTTCATATCTCGCGCGAATTGTTTAATTCAAAAGACGGTAGGCCGATCAGCCGTTGAACCCAATTCAACGATTCAAGGGCTTGGAAGACTTGAGCTTACTAAAGCCCAACCAATAAGGCCCACTTCAAATCTGAAAGAAGAAGTGATCGAGAATCATCCTGAAGATCAAACCATCGACCTTCCTCCTCTAACTCACCTCTTCTTCTTTCCATTCCAGTTTCTACTTCAATTCACTAATCAATTCTTCATTAAATCAATAATCTAACGTTTCAATTAGTATCAGAGTAGGTTCGTGACCAAAGGAACGAGACTCATCGTCTACCACGAAAAGATCCACCCTGAAAGATGAACACAGGAGCAGGAAGCAGCAAACCTCCTAGTGTGGAAGGGAATTTAGGCACAAGACCTCCATGGAATTGGATATCAATTCTGGAAAGTAAAATGGAGGTATTCTTTATGAGTCTTGATATTGCAATTTGGCAAATGGTAAGATCTAAAACTTTTGAACCTCATACTAGTCTTGATAGTATAACTGAAGAAGTTAAAACTAAAGTTCAGTTAAACGCAAAGTTTATGAATGTGCTTTATTGTGCTTTGTGTGATGAAGAGTATAATAGAATCTGTGCTTGCAAAAATGCTCATGAAATATGGAGTATTTTAGAAGCTACACATGAAGGAAACTCTTCAGTCAAGGATACAAAAATTGATCTATTTGTGCATGAATGAGATGTTCAAAATGAATCATTGAGAATCAATTTCTGAAATGTATGGAAGATTTAATCTTATTGTTAATCGTTTGTCCACCCTAGGCAGAAATGTTGAAAGAGTTGATCTCGTTAGGGAAGTCCTTAGATCCCTACCTAGAGAATGGATGGCCAAGAGATAGCAATTGAAGAAGCTAAAAATCTTAATACTCTCATTCTTGAAGATCTCATGGGATCCTTGCTGATTTACGAACTTGTCTTAAAACAAAATGAGCTTTCAGATAAGAAAGTTGAAATAGAAGAAAAAGATAAAACTAAGAAGAATATTGCGTTCAAAGCTAAGCTAAAAAATGAAGAAAGTTCAGAAGAAGAAGATGAACCTAAAAACATTGAAAAAGAAATTGCCATAATTAATGAGTAGTAGACTTCGAAGATTAATCAAATATAAGAAGGAGAATGGAAGAGAAAGTAACCAACATAGATCATCTTATAGGATATCCGATAGGTTTAGGACTCATAGGAATAACCGCGAATCTTCAAGGTCTAGACGAGATGATGATAAAACTTATGATGATAACAATATCACATGTTATAAGTGTGGAAAAATAGGTCACATCAGGTCAGAATGTCCTCTGAATAGAAGTTCAAGAAGAAAAGCAATGAAGGCTACCTGGAGCGATTCTGATAGCGATAGCGAGGATGATAAGAGCATAAAAAATCAGGCGTACATGGCACTCACTGATCATGAAGACTTAGATGACGGTCAGGTTAGTACATGTACACTTGATGACATTGAGTCAATTTCTAAAACTGATTTGATTAATGCCTTCCTTGATCTTGAAAGTCTTGTTGAAAATTTGAAATATAGGATTTCCTGTCTTAAAACTAAAAATCAAGTTTTAAAACAAGAAAAGGAGCAACTTCTTCAAAATCAAGTTGAAATATAAAAAACTCATGAATTCTCATTTAAACCTGTTATCATCATCAAAGGAAAGTCTCTGTCATCATTCATTCCTCCTATTTCTCTCGAACCAAGAATTCTAGGAGCTCCTCCAAATCAACTTCACCCAAATTCTTTGAACAAATCTGAATTTGAAAATGACAAATTAAAAAGGAAGGTTGCTATCATTGAAAATTGGAATTTTCTGCTGCACCTTAGACTAAATGAGTTCAGATGTTCACAATGTGGGAAACAACAATCTCTATAACTAAGTCTAGAAAGACACACCTTCTTCAAATCAAAATTACAAGGTACCTAAGAAGGTCTGGGTACCAAAACATCTAACCTCTGCTAATATTTCAGACAACTCAGGATCATCAGAAGAAGACGAATCAAAAGGACAATGAGTGGCACATGGATAGTGGATGCTCTCATCACATGACTGGAAATCCAGAACTCTTCAGCTCACTCACGTTGAAAAAGGGAGGTAAATTTTTTTTGGTGATAATAGTTTTGGAAGAATTCTTGGTCATGGATCTGTAGGCACTCCACCAAATCCTGTCTTCACAAATGTTTTGCTTGTTGATTCTCTGAAACATAACCTTTTGTCTATCAGTCAACTCTATGACTCTGGGAACAGAGTTTCTTTCGAATCAAATCTTTGCTTTGTTGAAAATTCTGACACCAATAAGCTAATGTTTGTTGGAAACAGAAAGAAAAACATGTACTCTGTGAATCTTCTGAATACAAAAGCCTTTAGAGAAAATGCTTTTCTGCAATTGAAAAGAATCTCGAATTCCTTTGGCATAGACGACTTGGTCATGCAAGTCTTGGTAGAATCTCTAAGTTGTCCAAACTTGACTTGGTCATGGGACTTCCTAAGCTTAAAGAAACCAATGAATTCTTCTGTCTTGCATGCTCTTTATGAAAACAAACTCGATCCTCCTTCAAAACCAAAAATTTTCCTTCAACCTCTCGTCCCTTAGAACTTCTCTATATTGACCTGTTTGGACCAAGCAATATCATGAGTATTGGTGGAAAATACTACACTCTGATTATTGTTGATGACTTTAGTAGATTCACTTGGGTCCAATTCCTTACCTTTAAAAATGAAGCGTTACCCTCTCTCCAAAAGCTTCTATTCGAAGAAGAAAATCAACTTGATGCTAAAACCAAGATCATCAGAAGTGATCATGGTGGAGAATTTGAGTCTAGCGCCTTCAATCAATTCTGTACATCCATGGGAATCAGACACGAATTCTCAGCTCCTAGAACTCCTCAACAAAATGGAACTGCTGAGAGAAAGAATCGTGCACTCTTGGATCTTGCCAGAACAATGCTTGCTAATCACAACACACCCAAACAATTTGGGCTGAAGCAGTGGCAACAACATGTTATGTTCTAAACAGAACCCTGATTAGGAAAGATGTGTCGAAAACTCCCTACGAAATCATCAGATTTCGACCGCCTAAACTATCTTATTTTCATCCTTTTGGATGTAAATATTTCGTACTTAACACTAAAGATATCTTAGGAAAATTCGATCCAAGGTCAACTCCAGCCACTTTTCTGGGTTACTCAACTCACAGTAAAACTTTTCGAGTCTTCAACCGGAAAACTTATAGAGTTGAAGAATCCATCAATGTCATCTTTTATGAACAAACTCCCTCCAGCTCTCAATCTCGCTCTGATGAGGAAGAAAAGTCCTCACCTTTCACTCCTGTATTTTCAGAAGTCATCACTTCTGACAAAGTCTTACCTCTTTCTAGTTCATCTTCACCTTCTCTCAGTCCTTATGTACCTTCCAGTGAAGCACAAACCCCACCACACATTCTTAAACGCCATCCACCAAGTCAGATCATTGGAAGTCCAAATGATCGACTAGTCACAAGGTCAAAGAAGCATCTTGACTTTGCAAATCAAGCCTTCCTCTCAACTGTTGAACCTAATAACATTAAAGATGCTCTTATAGATGAATTTTGGGTCAAAGCTATGCAATAAGAGCTTCTCCAATTCGGGCAGTATGATGTTTGGGAACTTGTTCCTCTTCCTCCAAACAAAAGCATCATTAGAACAAAGTGGGTCTTTTGGAACAAAACAAATGAGGACAGAGCTGTTACTAAAAACAAGGCACGATTGGTAGCTCAAGGGTACAATCAGGAAGCCTTTGACGAAACCTTTGCTCCACTTGCTCGCAATGAAGCAATTCAAATTTTGTGTGCTTTTGCCTGTTTCATAGGATTTACTCTGCATCAGATGGATGTTAAGAGTGCTTTCTAAATGGTCTTCTTAAAGAAGAAGTCTATGTCAAACAACTTCTTGGCTTCGAAGACCACTGCTTCCCTTCTCATGTCTTTCGTTTAAAGAAAGCTCTGTATGGGCTCAAACAAGCTCCTAGGGCTTGGTATGAGAAACTCACTAACTTTCTTCTCTCGGAAAAATTCATTCGAGGAAAAGCTGACACAACGCTTTTTCTCAAGTATGTTGGCTCAGACATTCTTATTGTTCAAATCTATGTGGACGACGTTGTGTTTGGATCAACCAACCCCTCTCTTGCTCCGAGTTTTGCACTCTCATGACTCAAAACTTTGAAATGAGCATGATGGGGAACTTACCTACTTCCTTGGACTCCAAGTTAACCAAAAATCCTCCGGAATCCTTATTCACCAAAGCAAATATGTCCACTATATGCTTGAAAAATTTGGTCTAGCTAACTCAAACTCTTATCGCACTCCCATGGCTACTTCTCTCAAGCTTGACAAGGATGAGCAAGGTACTACAGTTGACCCAAAACTTTACAGAGGAATGATTGGTTCACTGCTCTACCTAATAAGCTAGTAGACCAGATATTTAATATAGTGTGTGTCTTTGTGCTCGGTTTCAATCTTCACCTAAGGAAAGTCATTTGAGTGTTGTAAAACGAATGTTCAGATATATGAAAGGCACAGCCTCAATGGGATTATGGTATCCCAAAAATGACTCATTTGATCTACTGGCCTATAGTGATTCCGACTATGCAGGGAGCATTGTTGATCGGAAGAGTACCACAGGTGCTTGCCAATTCTTGGGAGATAAACTGATCTCTTGGACAAGCAAGAAACAAAGTTCTGTGGCACTTTCAACAGCTGAGGCAGAATACATTGCAGCAGGGCAATGTTGTACTCATATTCTCTGGATTAAGTCCCAATTAAGTGATTATTTACTTCATCTACCTACTGTTCCAGTTCTTTGTGACAATACTAGTGCAATTTCAATCTTAAAAAATCCAGTTCAGCACTCTCGCACGCACCAAGCACATTGAAGTCAGATTTAACTTTATACGTGAACTTGTGCAAGATCAAGTTATATCCCTCTCATTTATTTCAACAAATGATCAGTTGGCCGATTTGTTCACAAAATCACTCAAGGAAGATAGGTTTTGTGAAATTGAACCAACATTGGTATGGTAAGTGAATCAGATTTACCAAATCTCCGACTCACCGCCTTCTCTTGCCCAATCAAGTAATTAATGCGGCAAAAAATCCTCCTCGCATGCACGTCCCTTCAATCAGGAATAATTACTTCTTCTCTTTCCTTTCTGACGATCAACCTGCCTTTTCTTCATCTTCTACTTTGCATTTATATTCAGTTTTTTTCTCTAGGGTTTTTACTCCCCCATCTCTGCATCACCTCTCTTGTTCTGTTCCTTTTCAAAACCTAATGGCTTCCGATATTCCTCCCATTCCCCCGGCTCCATATGTTGATGTTCAACCAATGTCGTCCTTCTCCTCTGCATACGATCACTCCTTTCGTACTAAGGAGATCTTGGATTTCTTTCAAGTTGACACAAATGACTTTGTCAAGTACGGTGTCAGCCCTGCACCCCTCATCTTCAATCTCGGTTGGCAAAATTTAGGGTTTCAACTTCCAGGCACATACTGTGAAGAAGCAGTGAAGCACTTCTTCTGCAACCTCCGGGTTTACACCTTTGATCCTCTCATAGCATCTTCTGTGGTATTTGGAAAACGAATTCTGATCACTCCCTCTGTGCTCTCTTCAATTCTTGGAGTTATTGTGGAAGGCTCGACTGTGAACACTATCGTCGGACTACGGCGTGTTGGATGGAACGTTGCTCTTCAAAACCAGCTCCTCTGTTTGGTTCCTCCTGAAAACACCCGACGCATTGAAGTGTTCCAGCTTCCAGAGACCATTCGTGTTCTTCACTAGTATGTCACAAGAATCTATGTGCCTCGTTCTGCTGATCTCGACCTTGTTACTCCTCTCGACGGATGGATCTTGTGGGGAGCACTCCGCTCCAACCGTCTCAGTCTCCCACATCTTGTTCTCTTATCCATCATTCAGGCATCCTCTCCCCAATTCCAAGGCAAACTTTCTCTTACCTCTATCATCACCTCTCCGCTTCATGCAGTAGGCGTTGATCTCTCCGACCATGTGTTCCAGTACAATTGTCGTGTCCTTCGTCCTTCGCATGTCCTCCGTCGGCTTGGCTCTTTTCATGCTTTGTTCCAGCCTACAACCGAGGGAGAAGCTTCCAGCTGGAAGACAGGTATCTCCTCCCAAATTGCTTTTGCTTCCTTTCCTCCTAACTAGTACTGTTGTGAAGCCCATGCAGTAACAAACAAGTTGAAAGTATTCAAAGCTCTGATCAAGCGAAAGAATGGAAATGATCAGCTTGCGGATCTTGCTGATCTGGATGCAACTGCATTCCGTCTGCGCGTTAGGGACAAAATGATTAAGAAGTTGAACAAAAAGATTGAAGGGCTGGTGGAGCTGCTACAAGGAAGGATGGATTGGTTCATGGCTGACCTCGAAAAGGTGGACTTTGGAGATTCCCCCCTTGCACAGGAGGTGAAGAAGAATTTGATTGCAAAACTGGACAAGCCACCGAGCATGAGCGACATGTCCGACTTTGAAGAAGATCCTGCTTTTGAATTTTAAAGATTTTTCGTTCTGTCTGTTTCCGGATAATTTTCTTTTTTGGTGTCTTAACTTCTGAAAAAAATCCTCTGCATCATAAACTCTAAGACTCTGCATCTGCATCTACATTGACTGCTGTTAATTTAAGATGTTTTCTCCGATCCTGTTCCTTCTATTGATGCTAACCTGAGGGGGAGACTATGTCTTCCATCTGAAAAAGCTGTGATTGCAGGGCTTGAACTTAGGGGGAGATTGTTGGAAGGGAAAGTTCAAACCCTTCAAACTAAGATCCCTTAATCAGAGAATGATCTCTGATTAAGTTCAAATTTAGTTATTCGACTTTCCTTGTTTGTGCTTGTGTGGTGATCTGTTTGCAGGATTCAAGGAAGTAGGAAAAGGAAAGAATCAATCATCATATCAAACCCTAATTGCTCTCCAACGGCTACCTCAATACCTATTTAAAAGAAGACATCCTCAAGTCTCAAATACAACTATGGGAATTGCAGTCAAGTGGTGGTTTACTCTGTTTTACCGGTGAAGTGAAAAACAGAGGGTGTATTACTCAAGTTGTATACTTCTGATCCTCGGGGATTATCAGGTAGTTTTCTTCTCTTTGAATCATAAGAGATCAGGACACCATTTAGAGACAACAACTTACTCTCTTCTTCTTCTCTGCAATCTTTCTATGCAATTCTTGAGTTTCACCTCTCTTTTGGGTGCACAAAAGTAAGGACATATAGTTGTGATTACCTTCTGAGGCAATTAACACAATATTCAGAAGAAATATTGCTTCAAGGGCAGTGGAAGTTTACCACGACGCAACTTGTTCTTTGTTTATCTGTTAATTTTGTATTGGTTTCTAATATGGAATTTGAAATCAGATTTTTTCCATTTCTCGTAAAAAGAGGTTAAGTGCCCCATTAGCTGGGAGTGGCTCATCCTCAAGAAGAGGATACCTAAGTATGACACATACGACACGCAGTGGTTGGTCGTTAAAAAAGGTAGCTAATATTCTCATACGGGTAAAGTGGCAAAACAAAAGAGTTCTAATGCGAATCAATTTCTCGAATCTCCCATCAGATGACAACACCATCTTATGCCAACACCTGAGAGCTAACCCAAAATATTGACACACCAATCATTGTGAAAAGAATAAGATTGAAGAAAAAAAGGGGACGTTAAAAGATAAATAGAAAGGAATCTCACACCACTTTATGACAAAAATCCAATCAAAGTTTGAAAAAAAATAGATGAAAATAATAATTGAACATATCTTATTCGAAGAGGATGTGAAGATCAGCGTGCCTCCTAGCTTTTATTGTCAGATGTCTCCTTGTGTTTGTTTCCCTATCTAGATGACACAATAAGGATCGCTACTCCAAATGTCACGAACGACGAGGTTGACAATGTGCTTGACTCGAATTCGGAAGAGACCTAGAAGGTGGTCCATCGGAGATGAGGCTCCATTCATTTCTGATGCTCCTAACAACAACGACGATTCGACCTTGTGGATTTTATTTTTTTGCAAATCTTGTCACTTTGATGACAACAAAAACCGACTAGAGATGCAACAATGAAGGCGGATCTCGACGACATCCAACGCATTGGCGTTAGTCTTCATCTTCACAACATGGCTGATCTAGGAGAAGAGGATGCAACAACTAGATGAAGATCGACGACAGATACTTGTTCTACGAGAAAGACGATATAGCTAGATTTTATTTATCGCTATTTTCTCCTTATTTGAGACGATGTTTTCTTCCTGAAAAAAAAAGATTTGCTTACTTGGAAATCTTTTTTTTTATTGGTAAAAAACAAAATTTTTAGATTTCATAGATTATAATTAAGGAAGGATAATTAATATAAAATTAATTAATAAGGATACAAATAAAATAATATTAAAGGAAGATTTTGATTAGATTATGTCACCAAATTTGTCCTCCATTTTGTGAGGAAGACAAAAAAGGAGAAAATCGGTGGGGGGTAAGGGGGGTCGAATATAAAACCGGGTGCATACGATCCCAACCGGTTAAATTGAAAATTTGTAGATGCCATCCATTCATAATTTACACACAACAAACAAAAATTAGATCAAACAAAACATGTCAGCTGCTATTGCCCGTCTCCTTTACAATATACCAACCACCATTTGCCTTTCTTCTTCTTCGTTTTCACTCCCTTCCTTTTCCTTCATTTCTTCTTCTTCTTCGCCTAGTTTTCCTACTCGCTCCCTGATCCTTCGATCTCCACACCCTCGTTTCCCGACGACTGTCTTTTCATCCTCCTCCTCTCGTTCCGCCGCAACCACCGCCATGGGCGACACTCCCGATGCTGGCATGGACGCTGTCCAGAGGCGCCTCATGTTTGAAGACGAGTATGTTTTTCTCTTTTTACTGATCTCTGCCTCTCTATTCTTCTTTCTGGTACGAGGGTTTTGCTTTTCATATTCTTCTACTGTCTACTTCACTTGGTTTTTTGAGTTACTTATATGCATCCTCATCTCTGTTGCTATATACTTTTCACGCTTGCTTCTGCTCGTCTTTTTACCGCTTGATGAACTCTGCTTCCACCGTGCTTCTCTGTTGTGCCCAATTAGTGTCACCCCCTTTCATTTATTTGATTCAGTTCAGATACTTCGATTGAATCGGGTTGCTGATTCTTTGTTTTTTTTTTCAACCTCTATCTCTTCATTTACCCTCCATCTAATTTTCCTCAGCTCTGTTACCTATGTATCAGAATGATCTAGGTGTTTGACCATCTCGCTGTTTCTAATTGTTTTCAGGTGCATTTTGGTGGATGAGAATGATCAGGTTGTTGGCCATGATTCCAAGTATAACTGTGAGTGGAAAACCTTCATTGATGGAATTCAACTTTTAGCTTACTGTTGTGGAGTTGAATTCATCATCTGTGGGATATTTGTTCATGGGTTTGATTCCTTGAAGTTGTTGACCGACGCATCTGGTCTTCGGTTTCCCTGTTCTGTCTCTCTTTGGTTTATGGATTGGGGTGTAGGGATCCCCTTGTTGTTTTAGAGCTGTTAATGCCGTGATTTTCTAAATCTATGTATAGTTTCAATTCATACCAATGTCAAAACTGCAGGTCATTTGTGGGAAAATATTGTGAAAGGAAATGCATTGCACAGAGCATTTAGCGTGTTTCTCTTCAACTCTAAGTATGAGCTGCTCCTTCAGGTATACCGTCACTTATTTGTAAAGTTTGGAAGTAGGGTTTCTTTTAAAATTAGCTCATGGCTACTATTGCTTTTAGGAGGTAACTCGCTGTTCTGTTTCTTCTCATTCCATTATGAACTTATGTAGGACTATTCACTTGAATAGGCAACAATTTTTTACGGCTATTGTAATCCGTTTAACTGCATAATATTCCAGAAAGATTATATAGAACTACAAATTTCTTATGAGAAGAGGTCAATATGGATATAATTTGTTCTGTTGGACACGTGGTTGATAGTTTGAACCCCTCTGCAGATTTTCTGTTTATCATCCTTCATGCATCTGTAGAACGTAAGCATCACCAATAAGCAAAAAGATATGAACTCCATTGTTTTCAGATACGCTGAAGTGTGGGTTTAAGACAGAAAAGTTGTATTACTTTCATGGCAGAACATGAACAACTATGATCACCAGCATATCTATAATGATGATCATTTCAGTAGGGGTTTAATTTTGCTTATGTGTTTTGTTCGTTAGTCCCTTTGATTTTCAAGTCCTCGGTGCAAGAAGGTTCTACTATTTAAGTAAGTTGTTGGTTTTAACAACTTCAGTCGTGAAGTAATAGAATCCCAATAAAATGGGCTATATTAACCTTGAAATGACCGAATTGCATTCTAGCGTGGCCAAGTAGACTGTTTTCGGTTCTACTTGCTGAACAACTGTCAAAGTAGCAAGGATGAACTTTGATTGACGTGGTGCTTTTGACAACTATGACATTAACCAGCATATTGTAAGTTGTTATAAGATATGTACACTTTAATAGCCACCGTGAGATTTTTCTCAGTAGTAGTCTTTCTGATTCTTATAAATTGGTTAGATATATTAATGAATGTATGTCTTCTCTTTCTAAACAGCAACGTTCGGCTACAAAGGTGACCTTCCCCCTTGTTTGGACAAACACTTGCTGCAGCCATCCTTTGTTTCGTGAGCCTGAGCTCATAAATGAAGAATCTCTTGGTATGTTTATATGGAATCCTACTTTCATTGTTAACACTCTTATCAACATGGGGTCGTCGTGTGCTCTGTTTGTAATGTTACAAGTTATACCATTTCTGTAGGCGTGAGGAATGCCGCCCAAAGGAAGCTTCTGGATGAACTTGGTATTCCCGCTGGGGATCTTCCTGTGGACCAATTCCTGCCACTGGGCCGTATTCTGTACAAGGCTCCTTCTGATGGAAAATGGGGAGAGCATGAACGTAAACTTCTCAATTTGATTCACTACTTTCTTTTTCGGTGTTAAAATTTTAGTTTGTGAAACCTTGTTCTAACTGGTGTCTCTCTTTTTGTTGTCCTCCGTTCACTTACATGTGCAGTTGATTACCTGCTCTTCATTGTTCGTGATGTAAGTGTAAACCCAAACCCGGATGAGGTGGCGGAAATCAAGTACGTGAATCGGGAGGAATTGCGTGAGCTGTTGAGGAAAGCAGATGCAGGAGAGGGAGGGTTGAAATTGTCGCCATGGTTTAGGCTAGTTGTGGACAACTTCCTGTTCAAGTGGTGGGATGATGTGGAGAAGGGAACACTCAAGGATGCAGTTGACATGAACATTCACAAGCTGACTTGAGCTTTCCATGTGCTTGTTTGTTTCATCTTGGTCATGGTGTTGAAGTTTTTGGTTAAGAAGATGAGATGGGTAATCAGGGAGGGGTCTTCTACTGTATTTGTAGGAGTTTGTTGTTGTTGTTGTTGTTAAGGTTTTAGCAACTATTTGTTTGTTATATGGTTACCTGGTGGATCTTTATTTATTTAATAATTTAATGGACGACTATTTTCTACTATTTGCTATGGTTGGCAATATAATTTGATGACTATTTGAGTAATTTCCACCCAATATAATTTTGCGTTTTTTCATTCCTGTATGTACTGGTCACTAAAATGGATATAAATTTCATATTAGCCTTTAAGCTATACCCATTATGGTATTAGCAGGCTCATAATATTGTAAAGGCTTAAAGAAAAAGAATGATTATATCAACTCAATGCTATGAGATAGAAATGATGTTTGGAGAATTCATAATAGTTAGCTAAGAATTGAAAACAAAGTAGTATCTAAAAACATACAAAATATCTGGAGTGCGGCTGGCTTCTGTACCAAAGCATTATTGGCTAACTACGGAGCCTGCTTCGTTACTAGAGCAGAGCTGTGCGGCAATCTCAGTGGTTGCATATTGCTTGGGATGTGGTGCACCGAAAGGTAATGCTCGAGAATTGTAAGGGAAAGGTCTACTTGTTTTATTGATTAACAAATAACAGAAAATGAAAGAAGAAGAAAAGAAGAAAACCGCGAAAAGGAATAAAACAATGTTATAATTAACAAATAGAGAAAACAACTAAAACGAAAACTACGCCGTTAACTTAACCATCTTCCTGTTCTTCTGTCTTCCGTCATTCTCCTTTTCGAATCCCACAACTGACTTCCTTGTTGTCATCTGGGCAGCTCTTTGATCCTTCAGTGTATTCTAATAGCCCCCCACAAGCTGGGGAGTAAATGTTACGAATCCCCAGCTTGGACAACAACATGCGGAGTTTAGGAGCTGATAATCCTTTCGTGAATATATCTACAAGCAGGATCTCAGTAGGACATAACTCAGAGTGATGAGTCCAGATTGCAATCTTTCCCTGACCACGTGCGCTCATGGAAGACAAGGTTCTTGGCAATGTGGATAGCAGACTGGTTTTCACAAAACAAGTTGGCATGGTCTGCATGATCAATGCCCAAATCTAATAGTTAGGTCTTCAACCACTGCACTTCACAAAAGAGCTGTGTTAGAGACCTGTATTCAACTTCTATTAGAGAATGAAAGAATGAGATATTTTCAATTTCTTGATTTTTGTTTTTCACTGTACATGATCTATATTGTAGTTTCTCATTTCTTGATTTTTGTTTTCACTGTAATGTTTTTGTTAAATAAATAACAATAATTTGGAATAATAATGCAGGAAGAAGGAGGTGAAAGTGAGAAGGTTTTTTCATGGTCGTATGTGGATAACTTCGAATGGAACAACGGATACACAATTAGGTTTGGGATGTACTACATTAACTACACTGATCTTTCAAGACACTCAAAGCATTCCGCTTGTTGGTACACCAATTTCTACGACAATACTAACAACTATTAGTAACAAAGCTGTGCCAGATAACTGTATTCAACTTCTATTAGAGAATGAAAGAATGAGAATGAGAGAAAATTGTATTGAATCAATAGGAATCGTGAATGGGAACAAGCCTCCCATTCTGACTTTATACAACTTAGTTGGCATAGGTAAAATTATCATAAAGGACAACTAATAATAAAAATATCAAATCCTATATATCTAACACCCCCGCAAACAAAGCGTGAATAGATTCTAAGCGAAGTTTGGAAACTACATTCTTGAATTGGTGAACCGGAAGAGACTTCGTAAAAGGATTCGCCAATTGATTTGTGGTAGATATATGTTGAACTTTGATTAAATCATTCTGAATCTTTTCTTGTATAATATGAAAATCTAACTCAATGTGTTTGGTGCGTTCAAGTTGAACGGGATTTCCTGTCATCTTTACAGCAGAAAGGATATCACAATACAAGGCGTAAGGTCGATCAATAGTAATATGAAAATGATCAATGAGACCTTGAAGCCATTGTAATTCAGTTGTCGTACTAGCAAGGAGCACGATACTCAGCTTCGGCCAAAGAACGAGAAACAATATATTTGTTTCTTTGAATTCCATGAAATAAGGGAAGCACCAAGAAAAATGCAAAAATATGTGACGGATCGATGAGTATCAGGACAACCAACCAAATCATAATCAGAGAAAGCACTAATGCATTGAAAGAGGTAATTCGTGAGCTACCGTTCCTTTTATATATCAAAGTAAGCGGTGTGTGGCTTTTTTCATGATCGATGGTAGGAGCGGAAAACAATCGAATATCGCGATGAGTAGTGCACAAATATTATAATCGACCTAAGAGACATCGATAAGCACTAACCTCCGTAGGAGTCAATAGGGTTCCAAGAGAAGTATGATGAATTCCAGAAGAACTTGGAGTAGGGGCGGGTTTACCAGCAAGATAACCCGTATTAGTAAGTAAATCAAGCGCGTATTTGCGTTGACAAAGATGAATACCAAAAGAATGTTGAGAAAACTCAATTCCTTGAAAATATTTTAAAGGACCAAGGTCTTTGATGGTAAAGGTGGAATGAAGATAATCTTTGACATATATGTTTTATCTCTTCTTTCGGTTTTCTTGGACTCTTTTCTTCGCCATGGCGTCTGACAATTCTGACGGTTCAGTTCTAGCCAATCAAGCCTCTGTTCTTGGCATTCTTGATACATCCAACCCCTACTACATTCATCCTTAAGAGAATTGGGGTCAATGCTTAGTGTCTGAGGTTCTAACTGAGTGCAATTACACAAAGTGGGAAATTTCCATGTCTATGGTGGTTGACGGCAAAAACAAATTACGGTTCTTGGATGGCTCTGTCACTGCTTCGTTTCCGACTCAACCTATGTATCCCTTCTGGGTTTGAAACTGTATTGAATCAATAGGAATTGTGAATGGGAACAAGCCTCCCATTTTGACTTTATACAGCTTAGTTGGTAGAGGTAAAATTACCATAAAAGACAATTAATAATAAAAATATCCAATCCTATATATCTAACAACTTCTGAGGAAAAAAAAAGGGTTCAGAAGAAAAAAAAAATTTGTTTTCTCTCTGAATTTTGTGTTAAGGGTTCCCAGGTTTTTCGTGCCGACGGTGCCTCTTTATTGAATCTGTTCTGTTGATTCTATCAACAACCCCTTTTCCTCCATGCCATCTTCATGTACACCTCCACCTTCTTCATCCACCTCTTCTCCATCACGGGCTTCAATGGTTTCAAATCCAACCTTAGATCTCAAGTTTATTGAGATTCCACAGTCCGCCATTGTAGACGGGGTTCTCAAAATCCCTAAGGAAGTCTTCGCCAATGGTATTTCCAAGATCAAGTTTGCAATGGTGGCTCAATTCCTAAGTACCCCCCTCATATGCATGTGTTCTCAGCAGTTGCTAATAGGATCTGGGGCTATGAGGGGAACATTATTTTGTCAAAGCTTTCAAAAGGTTTCTTCCTTGTTGAATTTCGATCAATTCAGCTGTGTGAGTGGGTTCTAGGGTGATCCTGACACATCCATAACTCTAGTATGGTCTTGCAACACTGGCATAGGAGGATTAAACCAATAGATTTTTCACCTAAAGCCACGCCGAAGTGGATGATCTTCAAGAATTTCCCTCCTACCTTGATTACGCTTGATGGCGTTAGCTGGATTTCCAGCCAAGTTGGAAAACCATTGAACAAGTTTGTTTGAGCACTATACGAAAAAGGAAGTTTAACAGTGGATTTTTATTCTATCTAACATCGTATAGGCCGTTGTTAGCATTCCTAACGGAGGACGCGTGTCCGTTGTTAGGTTGACTAACGTAAGCTTAGCTAACAACGGATACGCGACCGCCGTTGAACCTAACAGCGGACAGCTATATATCCGCTATTAGATCTAACAGTGGATAAGTTCCACTTTTAGAATTCTGATCTAATTTTAAAAAAATTGCAGAAACCTGTTCCACCAGAGCAGGTTTCTATATCTTCTTCTTCTTCTTCCTTCTTCTCCTTCATCTTGTTCTTTGTCCTTCTTCTTCTTGTTCCATCTTCCTTCTTCCTTCTTCTTCTTCCATCTTCTTTTTTCTTCTTCTTCCTTCTTTTTTCTTCTTCTTCATTCTTGTTTCTTCTGTCTTCTTCTTCTTCTATTTCAGATCCTTCTTTCTTTCTTTCTTCTTCTTCCGTTTGTCTTCTGTCTTCCTCTTCTTCTTTCTTCTTCAGACCCTTGTTCTTATTCTTCTTCTTCCTTCTTCTTTCTCCTTTTTCATTATTCTTCTGTCTTCTTCTCCCCCTTCTTCTTCTTTAACTTTCTTCTTCCTTCTCCTTCTTCCTTATTCTCCTTCTTCCACTGATTTCTCTGCCAAAAGTTAGGAATTAACACAAATCCTAGCTGAATTTATGGAAAACAAAAAACAAAAGAAACAAACAAGACACAGATTGGTTGGTATTACACGGATTGCCACTTTAGCAATCTTTAACAGCGAACAGCCATCCGTTGTTAGGTTTGACCCCAAAATTTCGAATCACCACGAAGGCGGGATATTTTGGCGCCCTGTGAATTTTCTTTCTAACAGCGGATATTATCAGCTGTTAGGTTTTCCCCCCAAAATTTTTCATTCCCATGAAGGCGGGATATTTTGGCGCCCGCTAAATTTTCTTTCTAACAGCAGATACCTAACATCGAATATCAATCCACTGTTAGACAGTATTATCTAACAGCGGATTCCTGTCCGCTGTTAGAGTTCCGATGTTAGCAGGTTATTTTCTTGTAGTGGAGAAGTCCTTGATATCAAGGCATTCCTCCTTCGGGATAGAGCCATTCCTTTTCCTGAATCTATTCATTTAGAAATGGATGATGGTTAGCTGGTAACAATTGATGGCAAGGGAGTATAAGCGTGGTGAAGTTAAGAGTATTTGGAGAGCTATAGATAGTTCTGTTCAGGCCCAAGTTCCAGCAGTTAATGGAGCTCTTTCAGGCAATAATTCTGAGCCCTCTCTGTAGGCGAAGGAATTACATGAGAGCTTTGTTGCTATGCAAGCTGGTGCAGAAATAGGCAATGAGCTCAAAACCTATGAAGAGGTGGTGGGTTCACCTACTTCAGTGAGTGCTGATTCCACTTCTAAGAGTTCTAGAAAGAAAAAGAAGAAGAAGAAAGGGAAGAGTAACTTGGACAATGCTAGGGTATCCTAGTCTTTCTTAACTGGTAACTCTGAGAACTCAAACAATGACATTGCATCTTTGTCTGGAAGAAAATGACACCTACTGGTCTTGGAGCTATTCAACTAACTGGAGGGGGGGTCGGACAATGAACTCGTGGCTTCTTTGCAAGCTAATGGTTCGCTTGACCAACATAAGTCTCTACTTCTGAGCCCCAAAACCTGAGAAGGGTCGTCGGAGGGCCTGTTGACTTATTGTAGGGTTGAAGAGGATGGGATCCCTTCTAGACCACCCCCTCATAATGTTTATTTTGGTGAATTCTTGAGCTTTGGCAAATAGGCTAAGCTTCAATTTAGGTCAAGTGTTCAGACTCGCTACAAAACTTGAAAGCAATGAGGTTTTGGATATGAAGCATCAGAGGTTTTAATAAAAGTAGTAGGTTTACTTCCCTTTATGATTATATTAGTAAGTAAAATATTGATGTAGTTGTAATCCTAGAGCCTAGAATTAAGTTATCCAATACTATTAATATTTTAACTCTCATTTTTAGAGCTGGATGGATGAGTTTTGTTTTAATGGGGACCTGGGAAAAATCTGGCTCATATGGAAGAGGGATATCATACACCTATCTCTATTCTTTCTGTTTCTTCTCAGATGATTCACGTGAGGATTGACTTTCCTAATCCATATTTTTGTTCCTTTATCTATGCTTCAAATGATTGTGCTGCTCGTCAGAATCTTTATAGAGAGCTTATAAGCATTAAACAGGCCTCAGTTCCCTGGTTTATAGCAGAAGATTTCAACTCAATATTGGACCTTTCTGAGGCCTCAAATGTGCCTTCCTCATTTATCAGCATGGATGATTTCAAGAAGGGTATTAATGATTGTCAAGTTCAGGATCATTGCTTTCAAGGGCCCTAATTCACTTGGGTAAATAATCAGGATTAGGGTTTGATTGCTCGTAATCTAGACATGGTATTTATTAATACTAAGTGGCAGACTATATCCCCACTAGTAAGTGAATATTATCCCTTGTTGTGAGTCAGATCACTGTGCTATTCTTCTAGATACTAATAAGGGTGTTTCTACTTATCCAAAGCCCTTCAAGTTATTTTCTTGTGGGACCTCGCATTAGGATTTCAATGTGATTGTTGAGAGAATTTGGCAGCTACGAATACAAAGCAGGAACCCCTTCTTTAAGGTTTTTAAGAAGCTTCAGCTTCTTAAAGTTGAGCTGAAGAAACTTAATGAGCTTAATTTCTTGGACGTTCAGGGAAGAGTCAAAGAGAAACATATGAAGTTGACTGCTTACAAAGAGGCCCTTTATTCTGATTATAGCTCTCCTCTAAGTAGGGTTAAAGCTTGTTTCATTGAGTTTGAAGAGTTGAGGAAGAGTGAAGAAAGTATGTTGGGGCAAAAGGCTAATGTTAATTGGATTAAGTTGGGAGATGGTAATTCTCGATTCTTCTCAAGCTATATATGTCAAAGGTAGGCAGATTCGGAATACCATTTGGCAGTTAAAAAACAAAGATGGTAATATAGTCGATTCTCATGACTAGATGGCCAAAATTGAAGTAAGGTTCTATAAGAAGGTTTTAGGTTCTTGCTCCCATATTATCATTCCTGATCTTGATGACATCATTAAGCTGAAAGTTTCCGAGGAACACAAAGACATGCTTCAAGCTCCCGTCACTGACGCTGAAATTCAAAAGTCTCTTTTTAGTATTTCAAATGAAAAGGCTCTGGGGCCGATGGCTACATTGCCATCTTCTCAAACATTGTTGGCGGACAGTAGGGAGAGATGTTCTTGATGCCATCCATAGCTTCTTTCTGCCAAGGGAGATTCCGAGGTATATAAATTTTGTTACCCTTGCTCTTGTTCCCAAAAAGCCTAATGCTTCTGTAATGAAAGATTTTCGACCTTTTTCATGCTGCAAAGTTATCTATAAGCCTGTTTCTAAAGTTATGGCTAATAGAATGTCTATTTTCTTACCTTATCTTGTTAGTAAGCATCAAACTTATTTTATTAAGGGTCGGAATATCATTGATGGAATTCTTGTAGCTCATGAGCTCTTAAGAGATTATAACAAATCTGGCATTTCTCCCCATTGTGCATTGAAAATCGACTTAATGAAAGCTTTCGACTTAGTGGAATGGAACTTAATTATTACTTTTTTGGAGGGTATGCATTTTCCTACTATGTTCATTACCTGGATTAGAGCCTGCTTTGATTCTTCTATGGTGTCTATTAATCTCAATGGATTTCTACTTGGTTATTTCACAGCTAAGAGAGGCTTTCATCAAGGGGATGTGATCTCCCCCTATTTGTCTATGCTCTCGATGGAAGTGGTGACTTGTTTATTCGATAATTCAGTTCATGAGAGATTGTTTCAGTTACACCCCCAGTGCAAGCATCTCAAACTAACCCATTTGAGCTTTGCGGATGACTTACTTGTCTTCCCCAAAGCCTCTACTGCATCTGTCTCTTAGGTTACTAAGGTCTTATACACTTTTCAGTCTTACTCTAGGCTTCGTTTTAACCCTGAAAAAGCGATATATATACAGTGGCGTAGCTAGGATTTGAGTTCAGGGGTGTCGATCAATGTCATAATAAAATAAAATATACACGATTCAATATAATAACTACATTATCATAACATCTATATAATATAATATGAAACAATTTTGTTAGACTATGATATTTTTTTTACAATTTACAATGAACCACAACGTGATTTCATATTCTGATAATTGTACAACACATTATGTACTTTAGATACTATCCATATCTCTCTCAACGTATAACTTTTTCATTTTACTACTGAATACCTATATGATTTCAAAGTTTACTCTAAATATAGCTCATAGCTGAAAAAGCTTTCTAACGACTTAGTGTTGGAACAATCATAATAAGTATCAACTTAATAAGAAAGTGGCCTAGCTAAAGTTTTATTATTTCTAAAATCTTAACTATAATTATTAAGAGGAATACAGACATTCATACAATTTTATAGTTCTTTACTTTATTATGAAATATATACTTCTAATAATGGTAGTATACATGCTATCAAATTAACAATGGGTTTGCTTAATGTTATGAGAACCATTAAATTATTATTATATTAATCACTTCCTCTCACCCTCTCCCATCTGCAAATTACATACATTTGTTTTCTTTCTTCAATTCCATAATTAACATTGCAGCTAGATTCTACTCAATGGACGGCAGTTGGTATATCTTCTTCAATTCAACGGACGGCAGTTGGTATTTCAGTCAGAATATTTGCTAAGGGGTGTCACTTGACACCACTCAATATGAGTTGGCTCCGCCGATGTATATATAGCTGGAGTGGATGATGTTATTGCACAAGCTATTGCTAGCATTTATGGTTGTTGTACGTAGAGAGGAAATTCCCTTTCGATATCTTGGCATTCCAATCAGTTCTGGTAAGCTTCGTAGGGGAGATTGTAAATCGCTCCTAGACAAAATAACGAAGAGGATTACTGACTAGAGGTCTAAGCTTCTTTCATATGCGGGGAAGGTCAAGCTAATCAAAACTGTTATTGGGGGACTTATGCAATACTCGATGTCGGTATTTACCCTTCCCAGTGAGCTAATTTCTGAAATTGAGAATCTCTGTAATCACTTCCTCTGGGGAAAATTTGATGGGGGTCATGCTAGAGTTTCCTGGAAGAACATGGCCTTGCCCAAGCAGGAGGGTGGTGTTGGCTTGCGAGATATGAGAGGCCGAAATTAGGCTAATTTGGTCAAACATATATAGAACCTTTTGATACATTCTGGATCACTTTGGGTAGTCTGGATTTGCTCCTACAGGCTGAAAGATGTGAGCTTCTGATATTATTCAAGCAAATATGGTCTTGGCATTAGAATCAGCTTCTGAAACTTAAGGGATGCTATTCACTCCTTAGTTTCCTATGATAATGGTGGTGTTGCCTTGTGGAATGGTGAGTATATATGATGCGCAAATTACTACAAACCTAGTCTTATTACTCAATAGATTTCTCCAAAGATATCATATTTCCCTAGGGTCTTTCGTTCTATTACTCAACAAATGAATTAAGCCATTCGGGTTTCAAGGGATTCGTTTTGGAATTGGTTTGTGAGCTAATTAATCTAAGAAAGCTAAAGTAAACAATTTGGGGTATTGAAGATAGATCAAAGCGGTTTTTCAAACTCGAATCCACTCTAGTTCGGTTAAGATGGATATATGCGATGAAATTTTAGTTACTCAGACTTGATGACTTGACACTCCCTTAGGTGATCTCTACTACTTGGCCAGGCCGTAGAGATACTATCCTATCCAATCCAAAGGTTCATATGGTCAAGCCAACCTAGGGATTTTCAAGAATGCATACAAGGTGTTCGATGACATGTCACACCGATAATGCAAAGAGATTAGGTCTATCGATCCTATGGTTAAGCTACCAGCAAAACCTAACGACTTCCTAAACTCTAGAATGATTCACGTTCTTGGTTAGACCCGTGAAATCAAATATAACAAGAGAAACTGACAATAGTTCAATCAATCAGATTCAAACAGCTTCAAATTGGGGTTTAGGAGAATCGGATCACATATTTGAATAAACCTCAATTAACATCAAAGGGTTAGAAACCCAATATCATCCATACATAAACTTTCCTAGAGTTTCATCTAATCTGAACAAACTTGAGAGTTTAGATGCCCATGGTTCTGAGAGAAATCAAAGATACAATAGAGAAGAAATCCAAAGAGAAGGTCATGTTTCTTCAGGATAAACTAATCTTAAATGTCGTCTAATGAGGGATTAAACACACTAAAATTTGGGTGCATCAAATCACCCCACACTTAGACTTTTGCTTGTCCTCAAGAAATAACTCTACACAACAATGCTCCAACCTGAATAAGCAAACCGAAAACCTCTTGGTTCCTAGAATGATGTACATAGTTCTTCTATCAAACAAGAGGATTACCCAACAGACCACGCAGTTAAAAACCAAACCTTTGCGAGAATAAAGAGGAACTTGACTTTATCGAGCTAGTGAACAACCTAACTTGGTAAAGGCAAGACAATACTTACTTTCGCTACACTTACTCCAAAACGTGACCCAACACTTGCTAGATAAGGGAAAGAAAATTGAATTTAAAATTTTATGACTTTTTCCTTTCTTTAATTATTTGGTCGGTATGGTTGTGGATACCACCAGGTATAAAGCAGTCAGAAATGTTTGGAATTCCTCATTATCCTAGACCACGATCGAGAGTAGGTTGAGAAGAAGAATTCCACACTGAAAAATCTCTTTGGGACTAAGAAATGGACGGGGACGTATGCCAGCTCATGAATCGAAACAACCGACACTTTAAGTTTGATTGAACAGCTTTCTGAATTAGCATATTGGCATTGATTTAAAACACATTTTAGGAATCCCTTATCTAGACTGATCATGACATCAAATCGGGGAATTCGAGCAAAAGATTAGACCAATTAAGTCTTCCACTAACCCAAGTCAACTATTCACTAACACGATAAGGACAAGTTCCTAGACTACTATGAGCAAGAAGAATGGGAGTGGTCATATAAGTTTCTCACACACACATTTGGTCAAGCAAAAGCACAAAATATGGAAGAAGGTTTGCAATCTAAGAAGATATTAAGCAATGTGAAAAGTTAATTGCCAATGAGAATGGGAAACAGTGAAAGAGTGAAAAACAAAGCACAATCACCACCCATCTAACGACAAGAACTCGATACATATCATGCAAAGAACCCACCCCACACTTAAATCAGACATTGTCCTCAATGGACCACATAAAAAGATTAGAAAAGTGTATAAGGGGTACTGATTTACCGACTTTGCAGAACGAGGAAGAAGGCATGGGCAAGACACCTGAGGCACAATCGTGAATAGATTCATGGAGAATTCTAAGTTCATAACTTGAAAGCACAGTAGGATAGGATTCATCACACCATTAAAGCATCTGAAATACAAACTACTCGACCGACTCAATCAACCACAAAAGTTTGACACTGACTCAAAACAACACAAACTGACACAAAGACAAATAAATAAAACGTACATAGTTCTAGATGATAAAAAAAAGAACAATAAATCCTGAATCACTAGGGCGGTGGGTGCCGGTGATCATCCAGAGCTTGTTACTGCCTAAAAAGCTGGAGCTAGGACTGGTACATCTGTTGCTGCCACACCTGCTGAGCTTCCCAACGCTCGTCCTGGATGGCCTCGTAGCTGATGAAGCGCTGGTCTGAGTCCTGCTGCCACTTCTGAGTGGCCTCCCAGCACAGTTCTGAATCTGCTCTCAGCTTCGGAAGCTCGCACTCCATCCCTCTGAAGTCGTATGTTGGGTGAGCAAGATCTGCTGGGGCTACCTCTGGGTTGGGTCAACTCCACCTTGTCGCTCTAGCTCGGAGAGAAGAACGAGAATGTCATAGATTTCCTTGGATCAAGGAAGGTCGTCGTTGAATAGGAGATGTGGAATACGATAATGCAGGCGGATAGCGCCATATGAAGCTAGCACATCGTACTTGTAAACTAGACGGGTCACATACGAGCCACCCTAGAGAAGTATCATCTCGTGCTCTCACTGAAGAATAAATAACTTGGCCACTAAAGAACCAAGGTGGACCTTCCGTCTCGCCCCACTGCACCTCAACAAGAAAAGGTCTCTAGCGTTACAGACACCGCATAGTTTACTCTGTGGGTGATAGACTCTCGAAATACTAGTTAGAGGAACCTATACATCGGTCGCTCCATCAAGCTGGCCTTGGATGCGCTATAATTATACTTGGTCTTGGCTGATGGAGCAAGGGCACGTCAGAACAACTCACAATCCTGTGAGCTCTCGGTGTTACGGAAGATGCAGTTGGTGGATGTCTTGCTAGCTCCTCCTTGGTGTAAAAACTAAGGTTGATAGTGAACTCATCAAGGGTGAGAGCTCTCTCAATCCCACCAAGATGAATGTAGATGCATGTGGTCTTGGTGAGTTGCTAAATTCTCTCATTTACGCTCTTCATACTGAAGTTGGAGAGCAGCTCCTTGGTCGGCAACTCGTATGCATCCTTTGCGACCTGAAAAAAAGAGGGAACGATTCAGCTTGGTTAAGTGTCGCACGAAGGCGATTAGCCCATTCTTCCTCCTCTATGGCCTCCCAATCAATGCGACTCATGGCCGTGACTTCTTTCCTCTAAATGACCAGCCACTATGCCCGATCATCTGACCTAGGAAAGTTAAAGATGGTGTCGAAAATGCTATCCGGTGGGGAAGCCACCTGGAGGGTGTCATGCCTCTCTAATCCCTTCCGCTTCTTCGCCGGAGGTGGAGCGAAGGAAGAGGAGGCAACGCCTTTGCTTATGTGAGTGGAGGTGCGCAGAGAATCTTTCCGCAATTGATCCTTGAATCTTCCCATCCTGAGGATCGATCCAGTTTGAAAAATCAGAGAGAAACAAGCTAGGGAGGTGGAAAATCAGTTTGCATGAAGGAAGACTCAAGTTGTTGGTCATGGATGATGGATGATTGGCATTGTTTTTGTTTGCTAGTGCTGGTCGGAGAGATGTCGAATGAAGATGGGATGGTGGCGTGGTTTGGGCAATCAGACTTGTGCAAGAAAGGTCAGAGGCGTTAGGGGTGAAAAGCTCGAACAATGATTCCGCGACGGCTGGGAGGAACGGGCTGGCGGACGTCGTGGCAGAGCGAGAGGGACGGGGCGCCGGTGTTGGTTGGTGTTGAGCGGAGGTCCGACCGGCGGTCCAAGCTCCGCCAGCGTAGGTGCTTGAGGTTTGGTGGTGGTGTGGGTTCAAAGAAGGAGGAGTGATGGGAGTTGAGGGTGTTTTCGGAAGAGAGAAAGAAAAGAGTGAGGGTAAAAAATCAAAAATGAAAGGAGAAAAAATGACTTACCCCTGATTTTTTGAGCTTACACATCTTACGGGAGCTTACACAGTTGTGTAAGCCTACTGTGTTTTTGGCTCTCTTTGGGGTCTAATATCCAAAAAAAATTCACTTTATGACCAATTGGTCACTCTTTTCCTGCAAAAAATATTTTTAACCCAAAAAATTCCTAAATAATATTATTATTTTTCAATTATTCTTTCATTCTGACTCAACTGACTCGACACAATACTAACTCAATGACTCAAAATAAATAAAGAAAAGACTCAAAGCTCGGGTTGCCTCCCGAGAAGCGCTTGTTTAACGTCTTAAGCTAGACGATACCTGGTTATGGACCCCCAACTCAAGAGTTCATTGAAGTCAATCAGCTTCTCCAAGGCTAGCGGTTGAGTGCCAAATGACACACGAAAAGGATTAAGATGTAGTTGGTGATGCTCAAGTAAATTATGGTTCTTCTTGAATGACATTTTCTTCTCAAATTTTCTCACCGAAGGAGGAAAGAGATAGTATGGTACGTGATGATCTCAGTCTGCTCCACACGAATTTCATCCAAGTTGCTCTCATAGTTGAGCACATATGCCTTCAACTTAATGACTTCCTCAGGTTCGGTTGTTTCATACTTATTATCAGTCTCCTAACACAAATACATTAATGTTAGGCACCCACTTTGAAGTGTCTCGATCTGGCTTGATAGAAGCATAAATGAGGATAACAACTCAATCTCCACATGCTCTTCTTCAACTTCAACTACAAGATGGATAAGCTCCACATCTTCATCTACCACCAGTATCAGGGATTCTTCATCAGATACCTCTAAGTCACAAAAATTATTAGCTAGATTATCATGTCTTTCATCAAGAAACTTTCGAGCAACTTTCCCTATTATATGATTTAATTTCTCGATCATAGCCTTATTTTCCTCCTCTTGAGCTCGACTTTCTACTATGAATTGTTCCAAGAGAAAAACTGTATAAGATTTCTAATGTTGGTACTGGTGGGAAGGTAGGCGTTTTTCCTCCTAATCCTGGTGGATGTGTGTAGCTATTGGTTCTAGGAAGGAAGGCAGGGGGTTCTTTATCCCAACTTGTCGTAAGTGGTTGTCTGATACACTCCATCCTTGGTTGACATCATAATTTAGTACTCCATGGATGCACCATCCTTGGTTGACATCATTAATTAGTACTTTATTGATGCACCACCCTTGGTCGACATCATCAATTGGTACTCTATTGGTGCATCACCCTTGGTCGACATCATCAATTGGTACTCCAATGATGTACAACCCTTGGTCGACATCATCAATTGGGTATTCCATTGATGCACCATCTTTGGTATTGGCCATCAAACCTGTTATCCTACATCTCAAAACTCAAGAGTATTATCCAGGTAAATCATAAAAAATGAGGGGATAAAAGATATGATAAGAAAGTGAATGAAAATCTTAAACTCACAATGCCTTTTCTAGAACAAGAAAATTCTCCGGTAACAGCGCCAAAAACTTAATGCGCAAATTATTGCACACCTAGTCTTACTCAATGGATTTCTCTAAAGAGATCATATTTCCCTAGGGTCTTTCTGTTCTATTACTCAATAAGTGAATTAAGATATCTGAGTTTCAAGGGTTTGATTTTGGAATTGGTTTGTGATCTAATTAATCTAAGAATGCAAAAGTAAACAAGTTGGGGGTTTGAAGGTAGATCAAAGCGGTTGTCCAAACTCGAATTCACTCTAGTTCGGTTAAGATGGATAAATGCAATGCAATTTTGGTTACTCAGACTTGATGACTCGACACTCCCTTAGGTGATCTCTAGCTACTCCATGGTTAGGCCGTAGAGATACTATCCTATCCGATCCAAAGGTTCCTATGGTCAAGCAAACCTAAGGATTTTCAAGAACACATACAAGGTGTTCGATGAAATGTCACACTGATAATGAAAAGAGATTAGGTCTATCGATCCTATGGTCAAGCTATTGGTAGAACCTAACGACTTGCCAAACTCTAGAATGATTCACGTTTTTTGTTAGACCTACGAAATCAGAGATGAGCAAAGAAACTGACAATAGGTCAATCAATCAGATTCAAACAACTTCAAATTAGGGTTTAGCAGAATCGCATCACATATCTGAATAAACCTCAATTAACATCAAAGGGATAGAAACCCAATATCATCCATACATAAACTTCCCTAGAGTTTCATCTAATATGAACAAACCTGAGAGATTAGCTGCTCATGGTTTTGAGAGAAATCATGAATAAAGAAAAAAAATCCAAAGAGAAAGTCATCTTGCTCCTGAATAAACTAATCTGGATGATCTGAGCTAAGCTCTTACTAGTCTTGGCTTTCCTCCCACTCAATCATGCTCCAAAAATCTAAAAAAATGCTCTCCAATGTTTTCCAGTTCGTCCAAAAATCGTCCAAGACTAATTATTCCATAAAAAACCCTTTTGTTATGAATATTTGAAATCATTTCATTTGAATGCCTATTTTGTAACCTCTCCTATACATTGATCATAGGATTGTAACATTTGGATACACATAATAAGAAGCACATCTCTCTCACACTTTCTCTTGTTCTCTCTTCCCTTTAGTTTTCCAACACCTTTCCTTGTTGAAATATGCAAATTTTTCTTGTCTGGGAGCTTACACGGCGTGTAAGCTAAACAATGTATTTAGCTTACATGATGTGTAAACTCCAAAATTCAGCATTTTGAGTTTTCTTCAAAACCGGTATTTTCCTTGTGGTTGGACCTTCTTCCTTCGACTCGGATCACTCCATGGGGCTTAGAATCCCGCGCCAGTCAATGCTCCACTCCTAGTTCGATTACCCACCGTCGTTTATTACCTAAAATACATTAAAAAATATGCAAAATGACATAAAATGACCCTAAGGCCAAAAGGGAATAAACTCACTTAAAATCACCCAAGCGAAATAAAATCATCACGAAAATGTCATCTAATGAGGGATTAAACACACCAATATTTGGGTGCATCAATATGCCTTCTTTCAAACTGCAAAAAGTATGTACTGACATTCGTTCCCCCTCTACCTCAAGTTCCTTGGTATGACCTGGTTTGGACGGGCTTCAAAATTCCTAGACGATGTTTTGTTGCCTAGCTTATTACTTCGAACAGGATAAACACTAGAGACAGAATTGCCAGATGGAATCCTGGTATTGATACTCTTTTCTTTCTTTGCAAGACAGAGATGGAGAATAGAAAGCATTTTT
The DNA here is from genome assembly GCA_034768395.1 of Linum lewisii. Lineage (NCBI taxonomy): Eukaryota > Viridiplantae > Streptophyta > Magnoliopsida > Malpighiales > Linaceae > Linum > Linum lewisii. The sequence goes on along the minus strand of CM068296.1, from coordinate 70,333,219 downwards.
TCTTTCTGCCATTACTCGATTGATATTGTAAGTTTTTCCCAAAGCAGTTAAATATTCCGTAGGAAGATGTTATCTTTTTGGTTCGGCTCTTCGGTTAAGTTGTAGACTTTCAGACTCACTTGGCGTAAATCTGTATGAACTGGATGCAACGTTGTCGCGGGTTTTTCACTGGCTTGAAGAAGAGCAGCATAGATATCTTGGAAAACTTAATTCAAGAGATTCGTTGCTTTGCTTTGGGGCGCAAAGAGGAAGCTTTTTTTGGCCAGTTTTTTTTTTTTTGGCCAGCGCAAAGAGGAAGCTGAGATTTTTATTTTTATATATAGTTTTTAGCTAGATCTTGTAACATCCCCGCCCAACCAAACGATTTGGAACTCTAGTTTGGATGATTGAGACATTGGAAACAATGTTCTTGAGGCCCCATCCAAGTCTGGGACATTCATAATTGAGTCGGGTTGAAGTTACAAGCGAGTACGTTGAAATTTCATTGAGGGTGGCAGACTGAAACACACGGCCGTGTGTTATAGACACATGCCATGTGTCTTCATAACACACACCATGTGTTATGAAACACATCCGCGTGTCTTGGTCTGACTATAAAAGACGGGTTTTTAACGGAATTCTTCAACTTCTCTCTCTCTCTCTATCTCTTTCCTCCCGAAAACCCTTTTGACGAACCAAAACCCCCCAAACTTCAAACCCTGATTCCGGGAGCTGTAGAGGTCCGATTGATGATCCGTTTTCGCCTGTGCATTCTTGGAAACGAGAGGAAGAGATCACACATCTCAATTCTAGGTATTTCGGAGTTAGGTGCTGTCAGTGGTAGAAGGAAGAAGCTACGTTTTTGGAGAAAGAGAGCTTGGTTGTTCGAGTTTCTAGAAGTTGTTTAGAGCCTCGTCTTCTTGCTAGGTGAGGGTTTAGCGTACGATAGGTAGTGCTGGTCGATGTGAGAAGTTCTCATCTGACCTAGATGAAATTAGGGATTCCATGAATTTGGTAGAGAGTAAAAGATGATAATTGTTTTGTGATTGATTGTTGATGTTTGTCGATTGAGGAATTGATTGCTGAATTGATTGTTGATTGATGTTCGTTAATATAATGATTTGTTGATGGGGTTGGAATAAATGATTAATATGGATGATTAATGAATCTGAATTAGAAGTGAGTGCTAGGAACGAGGGGTTTGGGTGATCTTGTGAATTTATATACATTCTCTGTTGTTGTCAGTTGTGATTGCAGGAGGGTGGTCCAGCCAATGTGGGGTCGCCTTATTAATGATAAATAGGTGGATGGCCCTACCAATGTGGGGTCGTCCTATGAAGGATGAACAGGAGGGTAACCCTAAGACTCACGACATGGCTATCCCCGTACTTGCAGGTGGGGGTGGTCAGTGAGCTAACCGTTTACCCCTGAATCGGTTGTGATGTGTGAATTGTGATCGTAATTGATTGAAGTGCCAATGTGTGATTAGTTGTTTTGGGTGAATGGATATTATGTGTAATGGTGATTGATAATATGACATGTGGTGACTGTAATAAGGTTGTGACACTGGAAGATGAACTAAAGGAATCTTGAATGTGAATTAAGAAATGATTGAGAAGGATGAGGATGTTAGAATTGGATGATTTGTGGCTAGAAATCGAGTTAAATGAAATATGTGGAAATAAATAGATTAATTAGTTACAATTTAGGAATGCATGAACCGGAGAGTTGAAATGGGTGTTGTTGTGTTTGTTGCTGATATGTGGTGTTGAGTTGACTTGTTGAAATGGATGGTTGACTTGTCTAAGCATATGGTTCACTTATGTGAATGTATGGTTGACTAGGTGGCTAGAAATGAGAGTTTACTTCCAAAGTGTGCATAAGTTTTGTGGTTGTGATTGGCTTAGCGTTGATAGGACACTATGAGTAACGTGAGGAGCTGGAACTCGACATAGAATGAAATTAGGTCTTGCATGAACCTATGAGGGTAAAACTTAATAACTGTCTTGTGATTGTTGTATGATGATTGTGTTGATTTATGTGTGATGTGGGGATTGGGATGAAAGATGATGGCTAATGAATTTGAATTAGAAATGTGAGATAGGATGGGATAGGATGGGATGTGATGAATGTATGTAATTGTATCTATCTTTGCCAAATGTGGTTTAGTGTAGAATTGCATGGAATTGGTACATGGAATTCTGATGTAGAATTGTGTTGTGGAATTGTGAAGTGGAATTGGGAAATGGAATTGGTATACGGAATTGGGAAGTGGATTGATTGAATGGTATCGGTTGAATGGAATGACATAGTAGATGTGTGTATTTGGTGTAGTTGTGTTTATTAGAATTAATTGATAGAACTGGAAGGAGCCAACGTTATCCCATTCGTAATACCGTTGTGTTAGAGTCCAATTCACTGGGGTGAATCCCATGACATGGAGTCATGGTGGTTGAGATATCCGTTAAGGAAGGATCCCTATGGGATGCGTCGTGATAGCTCCGTGGAGGAAGGATTCCTTAGGGTATGCGTCGTGTTATCTCCCTACGGGGAAAGATCTTGCGAGATATGATTGATGTGATGGCCGGCGGGGAGTGGGGGAACAACTCCTTATGGCGCCTAATTAACTCACCTAGATAAATGAAGTGTGAATTGACGTGTATGTGTGTGTTGTGCTGGTTGAGTTTGTGAGCTAATATGTGATGTGTTGTGGATTGTGTTGGATTGATCTGTGAACTGAATTGTGTTGTTGTGCTGAGACGTGGAATTGATGTTGAATGATTTATGATCATGATGATGTTATGAATTGTGAATTTTTAAGGTGGAGAACTTCACTTGGGTGATAACCTAGACTGCTTAAGGTTGCCTAATAACTCATTTAGTAATTGAAATAAGAAGTGAAGTGTAGTGTATGTGAATGTGTGTGTGTGTGTGTATTGATGGTGACTGTGAGATGGCTTGTGATGTGATGTTGAACTGTATACATGATGTTTCTAAGGTTGAACTGTATGTATGAGGTTTCTGATGTTGAACTGCATGAATGATGTTTCTGATGTTGAACTGCATGTATGATGTTTCTGGTGATGACCTACATGTATGATGTTTCTGATTTTGAGCGGTATGTATGACGTTTTCTCTGTTATATATTATTATGGATGTGAATCGTGATTGTCGAATCGAGAACTGCACCTACGTGATCACCTAGACTATTTTAGGGAATTAAAATATGTATGTATGTGTCTGGTTCCATTGTTGGTGTGTGTGTGAAGTTCAAAATTGCTCTTTCAGGTTAGGTTCGGCGCATTGTTAAACCCAATGGGTTCACTCAATTTCATTAGGAAATTGATCCCCCCTCTTCCCCTTTCAGGTGTGCATGATTAGAGTGGGTGTGTTGAGGTTCAGGTGTTCCAGTCAAGTTCAGGGCAGTTGCTGGTTAGACCTAGAGCAAAACTGATTCAACTTATCGAATCACAGATCTTCTCCTATGTCTTTCAACTTACACAACATACTTGAATACAATATTAATATCAGGGAGAGGATCCATCAGAAGCAACTAAGACCTACCAACATCAAATGAGTCATTTGATCCATAAATAAAACGAATCACGTAATCTTGCTCTTGATACAACAAAACTCTTGCGATAATAGAGCATTTCTCAAGATGTCCAGGATCACAATTGCAAACAGACACAAGTCGATATTGCAAATATTCCTCCCAAGGAACTTTAAGGTTCGTAAAATACTGAGTTACAGTAGCCTCACCTTAGTCATAAGAATATATACATGATTGCAAATAGACATTACGAATTGCATCGCACTGGCTGAATCTCTGCTTCAAGTCCTTCCAGGCAAGGTGCACCTTGTCATAAAACATGGCTGAGTTATGCCATATGAAACGGAGTTCAGAATCCAGCTAAGAACTGTAAAGTTGCAACGGTTCCATGTGGAATAGCTCGGATCTGTCAGATCCGGAACTGGCAGAGTGCCATCGGTGAACTGCAGTTTGTTTTTTGTGCGCAAGGCTATAAAGAACGAGCGACTCCATGTGTGATAGTTCTCGTTCGTCAATTTGATGTTGACGATCGGAATCTAGAGATTATCGATGGGATGAAGGTATATCACATTGGACTAATGATTGGTGAAGCTCAAAGTGAAGAAGATGATGGAAGAACCAGCGCTAGAAATTTTGTCGGAAGTCATGGACGCCATGGTAATGGATCAGAAGCTTAGAGAATGAAAGGAATTTTAGAAAGTTCAGAGAGTTTGTTGCTCTGATACCATGAGATTTGTAAGCGAAAAGGTCTATTTGTTTTATTGATTAACAAACAAGTACAGAGTTCATTATATTTACAAAAAAAGGAAAGAAGAAAAAAATTGCAAAAAGGAATAAGACAATGTTATTGTTAAGAAACAGACAAAACAACTAAAACGAAAATGACGTTGTTAACTTAACTATCTTCCTTTTCTTTTTGCTTCCGTCATTCTCCTCTTTCACAACTGATTTTCTTATTGTCATTTGGGCAACTATCAGTATATTCTAACATTCAGCTCGATTCGAAATCTGCGATTTCAATTCTTCTTGTTGCCACCAACATAAAGTATTTGTAGCTTATGTGAGCTTCTTACATGTATTTTTAGCCTAAGATTTACCTATGATTACCGCGTGTTTGATCATGTATCATGGTTTATGTGCTTCTAAGTCATTTTGCACATTTCACACTATTGCTGCATGGGGTCACTTATGGCCCCATTCGATGTGCCTTATAGTTGTGTTTGTTCATTTTTAGGGCCATGATATTAAATTAGAGGTGCAAAATAAGCCATACGGTCAAACAGGAGTTGCAAAATCACGATTTGTGCAGAGTGCAGGTACACGACGTGTACTTTTCCCTGCACTATATAAACAGTCATTTTTCACTTATTTTGGGGATTCTGTTGCTTCCTTTGAATCCCAAAACATACCCACGACCCCATAAACCCTAGAACACATATTTGGAGCAAACTGATGCCATTGGAGCTAGGATTGAAGCCAACAAACCTTGGGAGAAGTGCTTACAAGTGGAGAAGTGGAGATCATCACACAGATTCATCCATAGTGTTCTTGGTGACCAATCTTTTCTTTACTCCCTTGGCCATGTGTAGCTGACTTCCTAGGGATCATCTTGGATGGGTAGAGTAGTTATGCCATCATAGAGGCACGATTGTATAGACTTGCCATGATTGATCTTGGTTGTACGAGGATGATTTCTAGACTTGTTCTTATTGCCATTTTATACCATGTTTGTTTGATTTGGTCCATTCAATGTGATTTGATGCATGAGAGTGCTTGGATTTCATGGATTGTAAGTCTAGGGATTGAAGTGAGTGTGTTCTAAGAGATTAGATCATCTTATTTCAACCATATTCACATGATTTCTCTCTTGGGCATTTTATCGAACACTTGGCGTGCATGTTATTTTCATTTAATTGGGTATCGAAAGGCTAATTGGTTGATTTCCTAGTGTTAAGGCATGATATGAGAGTGTTGTTTACCTATCCTTATGGTTATAGAGTCCTAGGAGAGGGTTTTGTGTCTTAGCATTTCGTCTAACACCTACAATGCTTCCCTTTTCACTTGATTTGGGTGCGAGAGCCTAGGTTAAGTGGTATATGGATAGGGAGTTGATACTATGAGAGTGTATTAAGAATATAGAAGTGAAATGTGTGGTCATCCGAATGAAAAATCGATCTTGATTGGCTTGTTTATGCATTTAGTCCTTTTGAGCATGATAACTCACCTTACCAAGTGAGCCTTCCTCCTTCTCTTAACTTGAATTAAAATTCTTCCTTCTTTTCCTTTGTTTCTTTGTTTAGTTGTTGTTAGTTGAATTTGAATGAAACAAAACCATTTTCTCAAAAGGCTAACAGTACATAAGAGACTTGAGTAGTAGCCATTCGATGGGATCCTTGTGGATACGACACTGGTAATTCAACCCTTAATAAGGTTGTGTCAAGTTTTTGGCGCCGTTTCCGGGGACTCTCTCGATCCTATGAAAATTTATAGTTGTGTACCGATCAGTCATTTCCTTCCATTTTAGTTTTGCTACATTTGTATAGTCTACGTATCTTCCTTTTTAATTCCTTGCTTTTGCTAGTTGCACCGCGGTTGTCTTGTTTGAGCTTTTTGATACAGGATTACAAGAGAAATGAGCTCGTGGCATGGGACTTTTAATGATGGTACCTATCAAGGTTAGAATCCTTCTCCCAACCCATATTATGATCATCATACTTCATCCAACTACTACCAAGAGACTTATGAGGGAAATCTCCAATGGTGGGGTCAAAATGAGCTAAATGCAACAACAATTTGGAATGAGCAATGTCCTTCTCCACCTCTTTCCATGATAGAGGAGATCTTAAAAATTGCGGAAAACAATGCAATTCGGGTTATTCGCATAGCTCAAAGTGTGAATCTCATCAAGGAAGTTCTTGAAAATGAAAGTCATCCCCATAATTTGGAGCATGTAGATGGTGATGAGCATGGTACTCGTGAGTCGGAAGTGATTAATTCGAAAGAACATTTGGTAGTGGAGGAGATTGAAGAACATATTTTTCCTAAGGACACACCAAATTACTATGATGCATGGGTAGAAGAATCAAGGAGATTTGAAGTTGATGACCCTTTAGAGGTGGTGAGATATGATTTGAAGACTCTTCAAGGAGGTTGCACCTAGAGTGGAGAACTTAAGTATACAATATCACCCTCTGATTGTGGTGCCACCGGACAAGTGTAAGAGTACTCTTCAAAATTCTTGCTTGATCGTGAAGTATTTGTGTCAAGAAATTAAATACACATGCTTCTCGATTCCTCCTAAAGTATTCATGAGAATAGAGCCACATCTAATTGACCCAGAGGACCCCTTGAGTGGCATTTTCGACTTGGAAATAATGGAGCTCAATTATGATGCCCAACCATACTACCTCTTCCTTCCTCAAGTTTCTAAGTTCAAGGGCAATCAATTTTCATCATGGAAGAAACTAATGGACTTCAATGAGGTGCTAAGTTGGATAGCATAACACAGGTATCATCTAGCTAGAGACGTTAAAGAAGAGCTTCTTGGGAGGCACTCCATGCTATCTTTACTTTATCACTTTTATTTGCTTTTGAACTTTAGGATGATTTTGGTGGTGAGACATTTCTCTTTTTGGTTATTGTGTTCTTTTAAATTTTTAAATAATGTTTGGCATGCACTTGAGAATCACTCATCACCAATGATTTTTATCCTTCATGTGGCTTTCTATGGTTGTTTTTTTTATTGTGGTTGTCAGACTCTAGATCTGGAACCACCACTCTTGCCTCTTCTCCACCTACTAGTATATTCGTTCTTACTTCCCCATCTTCGCGTCCATTGAAGATAATGCACGTACTAGTCGTAGGGGAGTTTGATGTGATGCTTTTTAGGAGGTTTTTGGACGGTGAATGCATACTTTTTATTGCTCGTTCACTACTTTCTGATTTTTGAAACCACACTTTGTTAAGCAGCTCTTGGGTTGGTTGAGGTTATTATTGCACTACAAAAATCCGGCTCCTTAGCGTCGATCAGAACCGGAGTTTAGCGTCGGTTGCTGACCGATGCTAAGGCTTTTGGCGTCGCTCAGAAAAGCGACGCCAATTCCACCGACGCTAAAATTTAGCGTCGGTTGTTTAATGACCGACGCTAAACCCTTTTCACAAGCGACGCTAAATGATGGTCCGACCAGTCCGGGCGAGAACCGAACCAATTTTTAGCGTCGGTCATTAGGCGACGCTAAATTTAACAACCGACGCTAGAGTGGTCAACCAATGACCAAACACGCGTTGACTGCGTCCTAGTTAGCGTCGGTTATAAACTGACGCTAAATGACTAATGACCGACGCTATTTACGGGTCATTTTAGCGTCAGTTTGGACCGACGCTAAATCAGTATGACCGACGCTAAATATGTTTTACAGGTCAAAAATTGGATTAGATGAAGGATCCATGTCTGTATAACAAAAAACATTTAATTGGATTAGATGTGTAAAACATAGCAAATAGATTAACTTTTACTATAATAAGTTAAATGAATATATTACCAAACCCTAATCGAACTCTGCAATTATTCCGGGCCTAACTAGGGGTAGAATATTGGAATTATCAAAAGCCGACAACTCTTGATTTCCAAACATCTCACACTCATGTACATTGCTTCCTTCCTCATCACCCATGTCATAGACATCTCTAGGTTTGATATGTACGGGAATGCACCATCCTTTGTCCACTTTATCTTCAACGTAGTAGACCATTCGAGCATCTTTTGCTTCAATATATGGTTCATCTTCCAAACGAGTTCCAGTATATAGCAAATGTGAGAAATTAATGGATGTGAACTCCAATCCATCTTTCTTCACGTATCTAGGATTGTGCGTATTAGCCCATTTGCACTTGAATAACACCACGAAGATTTCTCCATAGTAATTCAACTCAATGATGTCTTCTAACTTGCCATAATACGCCAGTTCACTTGTTTGAGGTCGATTGTCCACTGAGCTAGCGTAACTATGAGTTTCATAGTTGCCGTATACCCCACTATTCTGAGTTTTGAGGGGATTGTCACGAGCAACTATGCGAAACCGATAACCATTAACATCATAAGCAACATATCTTTTTGATTGTCGTTGAGGACCGCGAGCTAACACTCTTAGATCCTTGGAATGGACTACTTGGTTATCGTCAAGAATCTGTTAAATTGACATAAATAATAGTGTGTGACAAGATTATTATATTTCATATTTTTATTACAACCATATCACAGCTTAATTACATAGACAAGCACGTACCCGACTCCGAAACCATTGTACGAAGTCTCTATGAATAGCTTTCTCAATTTCTGCTGTTGATTTTCCTCGAAGTCGTCGTGTTGTAACAGCATACAGTCATTCTCACATGCATCAATGTTCGTGTACCCCATTCCAAATTTTGAGATCATTTTCTTTGCACCATATCCCGATTTCGGTATGTTGGCAAACTCAAAAGCGTCATGCAACAACTCAATGATCAATGACATTGCTTTATCGCTGATGTTGTGTATTCCCTTGATATGATAAAGCCTCAAGATGAAAGATAATTTTGAGAATTTTGTACATCCTTCATATAAGGGTGCTTCTCCATCTTTCATTAAATCCCTAAAGTTGACATTGGTCTCATCCGGCTCCTCTGTGTCATTCGGGTAGCTCATGTCATCCTCTGCAATGGGGTGATCTTCAAATACAGTGTTCATATCATCTTCTAGAACATTTTCTACTTCATTACCAATAACAATATCTTCAGAGGCTTGTATTGTACTAGTGACCTCCTCTGGAATAACACCAAAAGCATCATTAACCAGATCTCGAAATGCTCTTGTATGCTCATAGTTTTGCACTACTGCATTTGCACTCTGAGAAGATTCAGCAATGAGGCGCTCTCCATGTCGATACCAAACAGTGTAGGTTGTGGGAAATGGCTTGCGAAGCAAGTGCTCGTACACATCATCCCTATACAGCCATTTCTTGAATCCACATTTTGGACACAGACAAATTATTTGCTCTCCTTCATGATTATTCGCGAAAGCGAAATTCAAAAAGATTTCTAAATCATCCCTATACTCCTGTGACAACCGATGTTTGGTTATCCAAGACTTATCCATTTGGAAGATGCCTGATTTAGTGTAGGTGATGGAATTAATTAGAAAGTTAAATCGTAATATCTATCAGTTAACTATATAGCTATATTGGAATAGCTATTAGATATCTACAGCAAAGATTATATTAGGTAACAATGGGACATGCAATATAATTATAATTATGTTGACTCATAATAAAGTACCAATTAGTTAATGACATAGCAAATTACAGAGAAAACTAACTCGTACAATAACACTTTAATTGCAAGATTAATAACATAACAATTTCATTGCAAGATTAATACCATAGCAATTTAATAGCAATTTCACATACCAATTGAACATAGCAATTTCAAATAACAAATTAACATAGCAATTTAACATACAATTGAACATAGCAATTCCAAATAACAAATGAACATAGCAAGTAGCTAATAACATAGTTAAAAGAATGCATACCGTACACCTGGGATGAGACGCGAAACAAGGAGAAATGAGGATAGAAGAAAGACGATCACTGATAAATGTACGACACAATTAGTAATCAGTAAGCATAATAATCCTAAAAAAAATAATGAGACGACACAATTGCAAAATTAATATATACATACCTACTACCGAAGAAGAGAAAACAACGAAGAGACGGCGTCACCGCTGCTCCTAGCTCAAACGAAATTACGCCTACCAAAATAACCACAATTTAACTCACTAACTAATAATGCACACTTATTCTTAAATAGATTATTTCACTAACTAGATAATAATATCAAAATCCTACTTCATTAGTTCACAACCTAACAAACTAACTACTAACCCTAAAATCCTATAACTAACTAATTCACTAACTAAATACAACAATATGAAAAAGAAACTACATACCTTAGAAGAGTTGAGAGAGTGGAGAGAGTTGAGAGAATTGAGAGGAATTGCAAACTGCACAAATGATTCTGGCTGTCTGTCCAGGGTTTTTATAGCTTGGGAATTTAGCGTCGGTCGCTGACCAACGCTAAATTGGAAAAGGAACCGACGCGAAATTCCGTGTGTTTAGCGTCGGTTGCAACCGACGCTAAACCCATTATCCCAACCGACGCCAAAAAATGGTCGGTTTGCACCGTTGGTTTGGTCCGGAATCGACTTTAGCGTCGCTTTTTGGATAGATTTTAGCGTCGGTCGATGTTTGACCGATGCTAAACCCTCGGTCAAACGCAGTCAAGGGTTTAGCGTCGGTTATCTGTCGACCGACGCTAAATTCTTTCCTACCGACCGACGCCAAACGTCTCTTTTTTTGTAGTGTTGGTGCTTGTTTCTGAAAGTATTCAACTCGTCTTGCTGCTTTAAATTCTGATGATTCAAGTTGAGTTTTTGATCTGTTGGTGAGTTTGGTGTGGTGATCGAGTCCCGTAGTAGGTTGTTTGATTTTCCACATTTATGTTGCGCCCCCCCCCCCCCCCCCGTCTCTTGTTTTCTAGTACTTGAGGAGCCAACTTTTAAAAGTTTTGAGGATAGATAACTCGCTTTGTTTGGGACAGTTTTGACTCAAAATTTTCGAGAGAGTGTGGTCTATCTTTCCTTTTCCGATCTCTCTAGCTTGTTGCAAAAAGGAAACCATAGGTTCGGACTAGAGTTCTCAAATGGCTTTCAAATGTTTTTATTTGATTGGCAAACTTGCATGGGTGGTGGTTGGTTGAGGTCTACCACAAATCTTGTCACGGCCTGGACCATATTCCCCCATTTGCTAAGTAATTTAGCCTCGAGAAAGTGCTCTAATCCAAGCCTTTAATAATTTGCCAAGTCCTAGAGTAAGTGGGAAGGGGAAGAGCGTCATTCTCCCAAAGCTTGAGTTTTCTTGTTCCGCATGTTTTCTAAGAGTTGGCTACTCATGTATTGTTTTGGAAGAGATGGTGGTTTGTATTGTTGTTCAATCTAAGTGTGAGATTCTATCCTATCTTAGGGAATAATTTGTTACCATTCGCATCATTCTAGGAGCTAAGGTTCTTTTGTCTCGGTTTGTTTAAGTAGGAGCACTTATCTTGATTGAGTCGAATGCTTGAGGACAAGCATTAGGTTAGTCGTAGGGGATTTGATGTGATATTTTTACATGTATTTTATCCTAATATTTTCCTATGATTACCCTTTGATCCCTTTTGTATCATGGTTTATGTGCTTCTAAGTCATTTTGCACATTTCATACTATTGCTGCATGTGGGTCAGTTGTGGCCCCATTTGATGTTCCTTCTAGTTGTGTTTGTTCATTTTTCAGACCATGATATGAAACTAGAGTTGGAAATTAAGTCATACTATCAAACAGGAGCTAAATCGGAGCTCGGATGAGGGAGTTATGAGCGTTGGAAAATCGTAATTTGTGTAGAGTGCAGGGTACACGACGTGTCCTTTTCCCTGCACTATATAAACACCCATTTTTTACTCATGTGGGGGATTCTCTTGCTTCCTTTGTACCCCGAAAACATACCCACTACCCCAGAAACCCTAGAACACATATTTGGAACAAATTGAAGCCATTGGAGCTAGGATTGAAGCCAACAAACCTTGGGAGAAATGTTTACAAGTTGAGAAGTGGAGATTATCACAATGATTCATCCATGGTGTTCTCGGTGACCAATCTTCCCTCTCTTTTCTTTACTTCCTTGGCCATGTGTGGCTGATTTCCTACGGTTCATCTTGTATGTGTAGAGTAGTTATGCCATGATAGAGTTATGATTGTGTGGAGTTGTCATGATTGATCTAGGTTGTATGAGGATGATTTCTAGACTTGTTCTTATTACCATTTTATTTCATGTTTGCTTGATTTGGTCCATTCAATGTGATTTGATGCATTTGAGTGCTTGGATTGCATGGATTGTAAGTCTTGTGATTGAAGTGAGTGTGTTCTAAGAGATTAGATCATCTTATTTCAACCATATTCACATGATTTCTGTCTTGGGCATTTTATCGAACACTTGGCGTGTATGTTGGTTTTCATTCAGTATCGAAAGGCTAATTGGTTGATTTCCTAGTGTTAGGAAATTTATATGAGAGTGTTGTATACCTAGCCTTGTGGTCATAGAGTCCTAAGAGAGGGTTTTGTGTCTTAGCATTTCGTTGAAAATTCATTGAGGGTGGTAGACTGAAACACACGGCTGTGTGTTATAGACACACGTCGTGTGTCTTTATAACACATGTCGTGTGTTATGAAACACGGTTGTGTGTCTTGGTCTGACTATAAAAGATGGGTTTTTGACGGAATTCTTCAACTTCTCTCTCTCTCTCTTTCCTCCCAAAAAACCCTTTTGACGAACCAAAAACCCCCCAAATTTCAAACCCTGATTCCGGGAGCTGTAGAGGTCCGATTGACAATCTGTTTTCGCCTGTGCATTCCTGGAGACGAGAGGAAGAGATCTCACAACTCAGTTTTGGGTATTTCGTAGTTAGGCGCTATCAGTGGCAAAAGGAAGAAGCTACGTTTTTGGAGAAGGAGAGCTTGGTTATTCGAGTTTCTAAAAGTTGTTTAGAGCCTCATCTTCTTGTCAGGTGAGGGTTTAGCGTACGATAGGTAGTGCTGGTCGATGTGAGAAGTTGTAATCTGACCTAGATAAAATTAGGGATTGAATGAATTTGGTAGAGAGTAAAAGATGATAATTGTTTTGTGATTGATTGTTAGTTGATTGTTGATGTTTGTCGATTGACGAATTGATTGTATCAATCCTTGGTTGTGAACAGACATGCAACGAGGAGCAATGAATATGCACCGTATCAATCCTGGGGTTTGAATAGACATGCAACAAGGAGCAACGAACATGCACCGTATCAATCCTGGGGTGTGAACGGACCAGACATGCAACAAGGAACAACGAACATGCACCGTATATTGTGTGGATAGTGATGGGGGTATGGAGATGGTGTTGGTGATGGTCTGGTGGATGAGTTGAAGGATGGTAGAATGTGGAGTTACGGTAGGTTGAGGAGAATAGGGAACAAAAGACTAATATAAAACTTATTTGTTTTATTGATAAAGGTGGGTAATGTACAAGGAGGAGTAGTGCAGATTTTTTAAAGGAAAGTGTAATATTCTTTCCTCTCTTATTTTTCTACTTGTACGTACAAAGACTTACCTCTTCCTTCATATAGAGGTAAGGGAATCCAAAAGACAAAACTCACAAGTTAAATGACAAGGGAGACAAACTCTCACAACACAACTCCAAAAGAACAAACATGAAAAGCATTCTAATCACACAAGTTACTAGAACAAAAGATGACAAACATTCTAATTAACACTAGGAGAGACATTTTGAAAGATAAAACAAAGTTGACATCCAAAAGGCTTAAGATAAGTAAGGTGTTCTTTCATGATCATAAGTCATGGTGACTAAGAATCTTCTCCCATAATGTTGGTCTCCATGTCATCAGACGTTTCGTCTTCATCCAACAAATCATCATTTAATGATTTATCTTCATCATGTTTATTGAAAGAATTTCCAGGGCTACCATCGTTCACTCATTCATCCATGCTTCCATCTTCAAGAGCTTTCAAGAGTTCAGTTTTAAGAACTTCTTTTGGAACATCATTTAAGAGATTTTTTATAAGATCTGGAAGCGTAGGCTTTTCTTCTCATTAGGAGGTAATTGCTTCTTTGGTGGCATCACCCTAATTAATTCCCTTTTTGCATACATGGATTCCTTATTAAAGAAATCACAGTTATTTCACCAACGAAGTAGAATTCTCCGTCCTAACCATGGAATCGGTGCAATCTGTTCACCAAAATTTTCAACATTTACCTTCTGGGTCTTCACATAGTCCCAACGAACTACGTACCCATGGTACATGATAGATTTTTTTGCAAAGATGAACCTTGGATTTTGAAGTCCTGGATTTGCTTCAACAAACTGCTCATAAACAGCACGAACCTTGTTTGGCATATAGATGAACCTTATTTGTACAGATAGGAAATATTCCCCAATCCCAAAACCATGGAAGAAATCAACTCGGTATAACTGATGTTCCTCTGATAAATTGAGTTGTACCCACCATCTAAATTTATGATGCTTATTTTCATAGTATAAAAACCCCATGCTTGAATATAATCCACATAGCAATAGATACGGCTTTTGGATTTGAATATTTCAATTCTCTTGGGGTATACATGTCTCCCCTTTGTTCAAGAGTAATAATCTTCTTGATTTGGAATTTAGCATATGGTCATTCATTACCAGACCTATCTCTTTGATAAGATTGAATTTCAACTGAACCAGTTTCAATTAAAATTTCTTCATAATAATGAAAGTCCTTTGGATACATTCCATAGTCAGCATTCTCCTTCATGTATAAGGATGCAATTTCATAAGCTTGTAGTGCAACATACATTGGTTCAGTTACCATCATATACTGATAAGTGATGGGAATATATGGAAATTGGTATTCTGATGAGGAAGATCCCTCAATTGCAAGCTTATAAGTATCACCCCTCATGTTATCGATTTCTTCTACGGCAATAGCCAACCTTTTTTATGATGTGGCAATAGCCTTTTTCCTTCTTTTTATTTGGCGGTCTCATGACCTTACAAAAATTCTCTTGTTAAGAAATCTGGAAGCGAATTAGCTTGTCCTTTTATAATTTCAATATCAAAGTCAAATACAGAAAGAATAGCTTGCCATTGAGGAAATATTTATTTGGATGCTAAATTTTTTACATCCTTCTCAAGTATACCCTTTATTGCTTGACAGTCAACTCTAATAAGAAAATTTTTATTTATTAAATCACTTTCAAATTTTTGAACACAGAGGACAATGGATAAAACTCCTTTCTTCACAGTTGAATAATTTACCCGAAGACCTTGCCATACGCATGATGTGTATCGCACTAATTGTTCTTTATTATTATGAATCTATTTTAAGGTTCCTCCATAACCTAAATTTGATGCATCAGTTTCTACAATTTTAAAAGCATCAGGGTGAAGAATAGAGAGACAAAGAAGTTACTTTAACTCGCATCTTAATTTTCCTCACAGCTTCAGTGTGGATCGAAGTCCATTCTAGAGGATTACTCCTTTTTTTTTGTTCGAGCACTCCCACAGAAGAGAGTACTAAGATCACCTAGACTAAAACTGAAAGGGGAGGGATGGGGTGGGGTGGGGTGGAAGACTTAAACTTCTTAATCACATTTTTTTAAAAATTTAAATAAATTAATTAATTAACATAAAAACAACCACAATAAAAAAAATTAGTGAATGGAGCAACACACTACTAAGAACGTAGTGAGAAAGAGGGAGGAAAAAAAATAAAAACTTAACAAGATTATCACAAAGTTGTTAGGATTTGGAAAAAATGAAATAGAAAGAAAAGAAAGGGAGCAAATTCCAAACAACCTTAACAGGGAACGTTGGAACTGATAAACCAATCCAACAATAAAATAAATCCACCATAAAACATGGCCCAAACCAAAATTCCTTGAAAATTGGAAAACCAACCGAAAATGATTGGAAGAACCAACCAACCCATGTTGAGAGGAGAGAGAACATCGCCCGCAGGAGAAAGGAGAAGAGGGTCGAGACCCCTCCAACAATCGCTGATCTGATCAACACGGGAGATGAAGGGACAACGCCGGAGCCGGCTGGGGGGTGACTTCGCATGTTGGGATTTCCAAACAGAGTTCAATTGGGTGTCGGCGGCGATCAGGTTCCTCCAGATTAAAACTTGGGCATGATCGGCAGAATCCATCGACAAAGCAAGAATCCAAAACCTGAAACAAAAGTGAAGAAAATACGCAATCAGGACTCAACCGAGCCTGTAAATCAGACAACGGGAAACCCGTGACTATCATCGTGCCACAACTATTTGACCCTACAGGCCAACTTATGGAAGGGAAAAACACAGAGAACAACGAAGAGGACCGGAGAAGAGAAAGGGCAGCCATGGGAGGAGGAAGGGGAGATCGGGGCAGAGAGACGAAAAAGTAGAACTCTCGAAGGCGATGACCAGAGGGGATCGTCGGAGACGACCAGAGGCAACGGAAATTGATTGGGAGAGAAAAGTGACGGGTTTTTTTCTATCTAGAGGATTACTCCTTAATCTATCAAATAAAGGTTTAGTATCATAAGCTGAGTTTTTATAAAATTCTGCAGTATAATTTAAACTTCCTAAAAATATGTATGATTCAGTTTTATCCCTAATTTCATCAAAAAAATTATCTGCAAATTGGATAGCTCTATCAATTAGAATAATAGAACCTTGATAAATATTATATCCAAGAAATCTAATCTTGGTTTGAAAAAGTTTTAACTTTTTTGCTGATACAGCAAGACCTGCCTATCTGATGACCTTTAGAAATATTTTAAGATGTTTAAAATGTTGATCTATAGTCTTAAAAAATATTAATACATCATCAATAAAAACTATAGTAAAATTGTTGTAAGCATTGAAAATATCAATGTTGTCAGGACCGGATCGGACATCAAACCAATCCAGTAAGAGGTTCAAGGGTTTGAGGTTCGACCGGGATCAAACTGTATGAACCGGTATAAAGAACCGGTTACACTATTAACTTGAAAAAAGTTAGATATCATTATAGTAATTACTTATAACTTAGTTATCAAACTTGTAATAATAATTCATATATATGTGTGTGTTATCGAAACCCTAAGAATTCCTCTATCTTTCAATATCCGCCGCTGCTTTTTTTCCAACTCCATATTCTTCTCTGTTTCAGTACTTTGTCTCTTCTTCTTTCTTAATAATCAATCACACATCCTCTTCTCAATATCCCACTTATTCTCCTTTCTTAACCATCAACCACACCAAATCATACCCTTTCAAAAAAAAAACACACACCAAATCATACAGGGCCGTCCCGTGAATTTCGGAGACCCTGTTTGAAATTTATTATGTGGCCCTATAAAATAATAATTTAAACCCAAATTATTTGGGTTACCTTAACTTGACTTGTGTTGGACGGGTATACTGATTGGTTTGAGACAATAATAATACTCATTTATGATGGTATACACGTCCGACCTTGTGCCCACCTTGACTTACCCAATGTCATTCCAAGACTATATAAAATTTATTAATAACTAAAAATTTTGAAAAGTAAATTAATATATGAAGTATAACTTAATATCATGGGGATTGGAATTTTCTAGCATAATTTTAAAAAATATGTACCGTCAGTAGCCAAATGCGTAAAAAAGTCCAGAAATAGCACAATCTGACTAGCAGCCAGCCAAGCGCCAGCCAGGCAGCGATGCGCCACCCAACCAGCGCATCGCCAGCCAACCAGCCACCGCATCGCTGGCTGCCTTCAGAAAATTATTTCCGTTTCCCTCCGTCAGTTTGGGCAGTTAGGGTTTCTTCAAACTCAGCCAGCTATGCGCTGCCTGGTAGGCTATGCGCTGCCTGGGTTTGAAGAAACCCTAACTGCCCCATTTTTAGTGTAAATACCCCTTGGAAGATGAAGTTTTTCACCACGCCTCTCTCAAACCCAAAACTTAGAATTTTAAGCAGCAAGCAGTCACCTACCAAGCTCGGAATATTAATAAAAGAAACTTCATAGTACAAACAGAAACCAAACATTACATTGAAGATGAAACATGACACTGACAACAAAGATTGAAGTACTAAAAGTTAAACAAACATTGGAAAAACTAGTACATGATAACAATGCAAAAACCCTTAAACTTAATAGTGCAATTAACCGTTCCTTGTAGGGTTTGGATTTCTGCTGCTTCGCCTCGTACGTGGGCACGTCCTCCTATTGTGCCCTTCTTGCTGGCAGTAACTGCAATGAGGCTCAATATCTTCAACCCAGTCCATCTCGTTGTGTATGCGAGAATGTCGTGGTCGCCCCATATCCCTGACCCTTCCTGGGTCATGCATCAACTTAGGCCCTCCATGTGGCTCCTAGTCCTCTTTGGAGCCGATAGGGAGTAAACTCCTTCCGTATATCTGTCTTACTGTTTCCAACCTGTAATGGGCGTTGGCGTAGTATAAGGGATCTTGATTCGCGGCGTTACATGCGGCCACGGCATGTGAACAAGGCATCTTTAGTTGTTGGAACTTGCCGCACGAGCAATGACCGTCCCCCTCCTCGTAGTCCAAGCGAACTTCTTGCCTATTGTTTCCCTTCCCGTTGCTGCGATTTATCACCGTCTGTATTTCGAATATGCCAGCATCATAATCGAATTGCCTCACTGTGTGGGAAGTGGCCTTATTCACTCTTTTCTGCAGGCGAGAAAGACACTTCTTCGTCCAGATTGCACCGGCCGCCTGTTCTTCTCGAACCCTCTTCCGTCAATCTTCGAAATACGTTTACAGCCTGTAGAAAGTGGATTCCACCAAAGCTGCAACTGGGAGAGCCCAGATTGACTTGAATGCCCCATTCACGCTCTCCGCCATGTTTGATGTCAATTGGTTCCATCGTGCCCCATCGTGTTGAGCGTCTACGGCTCTTGACCAATACAATTGATCTTCAAGCGCCCACTTTTTATTCGCGGGGTCGTCCCTTGCGAATCTTGCTGCCCCCCTTCTAAACTTTCTCAAGGACCGCCGTTTAGCTTCACGTAAGGGAGAATGGATTACAATGATGTACAGTGAACTTGTTAAGTAATTGGTGGAGTGTCATGATACTTACCTAAATTCATAAGGTGACTTTTGAGTTTTGGGTTCTTGGCGCTTTTGTTGTAATTGCTTACATAGTGTCGGGCGCACCACCGCCAATGCCATCCAAATCTGATTTTTCCATTGCACTCACGATGCCCGCATGTCGGTCGGATATGACACATACTCCGAGACTCTGTGTGACTAACCATTGTATGCAATCAAAGAACCATTCCCAAGTCTCCTTGCTCTCAACGTCCACAATTGCGAAAGCCACAGTGAAGATGTTCTTATTACCATCGAACGAACTAGCCATGAGTAGTGTGTGTTTGTATTTTCCAGTCATGAAGGTACCGTCGACGGCGAGCGTAGGAGGACAATGTGTGAAACCTTCGATGGACGGGGCGAAACTCCAAAATACACGGTCAAATTGGGTGATTGTATCTCCATCATCCGTTGTGATTTCTTTCGTGACGAATTCAACTTGCGTCCCATAGTTCCGATCTTGTATTGCCTTCAATAGGGTAGGTAACTCGTTGTATGATTCCTCCCAATTACCATATATCCGCTTCATTTCCCAAGTGTGCTACCGTACTTTCTTGCCTGCTAGCTCCACGCAATTGTCCCGGATGTGTTTGATTGCTCTGACTGCTCTGACCACTATAATAGGCACTCGCTCCGTCACCCATGAATATAGATTCTCCCTGGATCGGCGTCCTACGGTGGTCGAACTTAAAGTATAGCTCTGCGACTCGGTAGTCTGACTGGGTCGCCATCATGTTGTAGATAACCTCCAACCCAGTAACGTCATCAAGAATGAGTGGGTAGTGTGCCACAATTTGGTCATTCGCAAAGACTGGACATCGATACATGACAGTCCTCAACACCGCCGAAGCTCCTACCTCCATCTTTCGCAAGAAAACTGGACATGCCTGTTGTAGGGAAGGCTGCCTCGTCATTTTGAGGCGACATAATTTTCCCCCGCTGTAGCACACCCCACCCTGTTGTCCGTGTACTATGTCGCCATCCCATCGGAGCCAAAACGAGAAATTCATTCTGTCTAGTCAGAAGAAATTGAGAGTGGAAGTAGGTTTCAAGTATTTTGGAAGAGTGAGTATGGTGGTTGTTGTCTTTATGAAGAGCTGCAGCTTTTTCCATGTGTGTGAGTAATTATATGTTGCAGAATATTTTGGAAGAGTGTGTGGTCCGTTATTGGATGTCTTTGTCAAGAGTTGGAGCTTTTTTCACGTGTGTGCTCAATTATATGTTGCAAACTATTTGATCAGTGTGTGATCAATTATATGAGTGGGTAGTGTGAAGAGCTGCAGCTTTTTTCACGTGTCTGATCAATTATATGTTGCAAAAGTCCATTTATGTGGTGTTGTCAACTCATAAGAGAACACATCATATCAGTCACAACTAAATGTGGAAAGAAATATGAAGTACAACGAAATATAATGTCGACATCGTGCAGTATCATAACATGAAATAAACCTGAAATATGAATTACAATGTAATATGAAGTACAATGAAATAACTCAAAGAACTAGCATAACTACTCACGACCCCTCCCATCACGACCCCTACCATCTCGACCCCTACCATCTCGGCCCCTACGCCGACTTTGTGCCCTCCAATGTGCCCCAGCTGATGGCCACCAGTAGCGCACATCCTCTGTGTCGGCTCTCGCCTCAGTCCATATCCATGCTGCCCGTCGCCAGGGGCAGCATCATCATCATCGAACGATGCCTCATATGTCGCTACGAGTGGTGTGACATAATGAGTCCCGGATGGACCTGCGTAAGATGTGGATGGACCGGCGTAAACTGTAGATGCGCCAGTGGTGATTGTAGGAGTGGTGTATGGCTGGCTCGGGTCCTGAGGCTGTGTGTAATCCTGATGCTGTGTGTAGTCCTGCGGCTGGGTGTAGTCCTGAGTCCCCATATAATCGAAAGCCATGTCTCCAACGGTGTCAAAAGGATAGTGCTCGGAGTATCGAGCTTGCTGCTGCTGTGGATCCCACTGCGGCAATGATGGCTCCCACAACCGCGGGACAGGGGGGACATCTACATGCTGTCGGACCCTACGAACAGAAGGAATCCTGGCAGCTGGAGGATCAGGTACTGGGTAGTCAGCATGTCGTGGATGGGTGGCCTGCCGTGGTGCCCTAGATGCACGCCTAGACTCAGTCATCCTATGGATCCCGCCTGAAGCATGCATCATGGACCGCAATGCAGCATGCATCTCCTGCTGCTCCTGAGGCATGATATGTGACTGGCCAGTAGTCACGTATAGCCGCTCCATACCATCAATCTACAACACATAATAAGAATGGTTAAACCTATCACTAGAATTAGTGGTAATAATTATGACAAAGCTAACGTACCAAAGACTGCTCCACGGCTCCTCGGCGAGAAACTGTACGTCTGGTGATGCCATGGTACCACTGGTTGATCTCGTCGTGGAAGTGATAGGACTCCCTATCCTCGCTCCGCAGCCATGGGCCCGAGGCGATGTGGTCAAGACGAACAGACCACAGCTCACGATATCCCCCAAATCTGGTAACCACATCACTACGATGGCATCCACGCTGTGTCACCTCTAAGTTACTAATGACCTCACCTATCGGCTGATCATACGTAGGGACAGGCTGATCCATCCCAAACTGACGCAGCACTCTATTAGGTCTATGCCACATAGCGCTGAAGAAGCAGATGAGAGGTGCGACGACGCGATAACTGGGGAAAGTCCCTGGACTGTAATGCTCACGGTCCGCCGAGTATGGACACCACTATATAAAACAAATTTAACAATTAGACAACTACGAACCCTAAACTATAAGGGAAAATGACATTGACTTTGTAAGAATACAATACCACGAATGGAGTCCCATCGTCAAATAGCTGGCGGTACCCCCCTACAAGGATGTATCTAGTCTTCGCGTGATACCAGTCTTTCCAGCTAAAAAAATGCGGAATGAACCACGTCATTCATAACACTTGATCAAATGGAATGAAATATGAACATGAAAGAAGAAGTTGAATCCCTAACCTAGTCATACGTGGAATGGGGGAGTGCGTCGGTGCAATCTGTTGACTCTTGTGGACTCGACGCGCAATGGATGTGAATCTCTCAAGCGCCCATGCCTGGACCAAGGCCATCCATCCTCCAATGTCACCTACGTGGTCGCGAGTAGGGCTGCTCTCTATGTGGAAAGCACACCGGCCAAGCTCCCTATATAGCCATGAAAGTGCGGCAGCCCCCCAAGCGTACTCGCCTATCTGGCTCATGACCTGAGCAGAGGAAGGAAGAAGAGTGGGGAGTGGGATCCAGACCGATCAGCAAAGATGCAGCTGCCAAAGAAGTCCAGAATGTATGCGCGACAGTGCTGCTCGATAGTCTCAGGATCGGCTTCTCCCCTAATGGTGCCAAAGTGGTTACGCAACCACGTCATCTTCACTCTGCTAGCAGAAAGGTCAGAAGTAGATGGTTTCTTCCCAAGAAGCTCTAGCACGTAATTCTGCAGATCAGAATCCACAGTCGGAAGGCGCCTCTGCGACTCCACTAGCTCACCATCGGCTCAGACCGGTGAGAAAGTGCACGTCCTCGAGTGTTATGGTTGCCTCACCGTGGTACAAGTCAAAAGTATTGGTCTCGGGACGCCATCTCTCGACCAATGCGGTGATCAGCTCAGGATCAGGGGTAAAATCCAGGCAGTCACGCAACTTATCTAGACCAATGGGGGCAAGGTATGTCTCGAACCTAGGATCGTACTTCACGATCTTCTTAGAGAAACGACAATTAAGCGTCATATGTGGGTCCTAATAGTTGAGGGAAGAAGATGTAACAAAATTAATAACTAGTACTCCATTATTGAGTCAACCCTAAACATTTAAATATAATTAACATTTAAATATAATTAACATTCAAATATAACTAACATTTACATATAACAAACATTAATATATAACTAACATTTCAAATATAAGTAACATTTCAATAATTATTATATACTAATATCAATTAGATACTTACATTATTTGTAATTATATCAATTAGTTTTATAATATAAGTAACATTTAAATATAATTAGTAATCACTATTAGTAGTCAATATGTAATCTTTTAGGTTACTAATATTTACTACTTATAATTACAATTAGTAGTCAATTTGTTTTAGTGATTAAAATCTAAGTTTATAAGTTACTAATATCTGGTACTACTAATTATCATTAGTAGTTAATTAGTATTAGTAATTACTATATATTTTTTTAGGTAACTAATATTCGCTACTAATTACTATTAGTAGTAAATTTTTAAGGTAACTAATGTTCGCTACTAATTAATATTAGTAGTCAACTAGCAGTTAATTTATGGTCCGAATATTGGCTACTACTATTAATATTCAAATTTGATCCTAATATTACAATATAAGTAATTAAAATATGAATATTATTAAAATAAAAATAACATTCAAACATAAATACCATGTAAATATAAATAACATGTAAATATAAATAACATTAAATTATAAATAACATTTCAAATGTACTAACCTTCGAAAATTCCCGACGCTCGATGTCGGTCAGCATCACCCCATAAAATCGAAGGGTCCTCGGGACTACCACTTCGTATCCCAACCGGCACCTCTCCAAACATGTAATCCATCTACAATTTAATATCCACAAGCAAGGTTAAGTACATATAAAATCGTAAAACACAATTCATTTGGATATAATTGACAGCACGATACCTTTTGAGGGAGGGTTTATGCCTTCTTCAAACGAAATTTCCTCGACGGACAATTACTACCAACCTACAAAAAAGACGTCATTAGCGTACAATAAGCATAACTAGAAACTTATGACAAACACAAACTAACAGAAATACCTTTGAGAGAATTGAAATTGAGAGAGTATGAGAGGAGGTGTGAAAAACGGTAACCCAGTTTCCAGCCAGCGATGCGCCAGCCAGCCAGCGCAGCGCTGCTTGGAAACAAGGTTACCGGTAAGTAACGGTCAGCATCTAACGGATCTTTCTCCAGCTGGCGCAGCGCTTCAACGGTCATATTTTCTGAAGGCAGCCAGCGATGCGCTGGCTGGGTGGCACATCGCTACCTGGCTGGCGCGTAGCTGGCTGCCAGTCAGATTGTGCTATTTCTGGACTTTTTTACGCATTTGGCTACTGACGGTACATATTTTTTAAAATTATGCTAGAAAATTCCAATTCCCTATCATATTTATATATTTAATAATAAATCTTTTGAAAACAATGATAGTAAAAATAGAAAGATCACTTCAAAAAGAAAAACAATGCTGAAAATAACAAAATACTTAGTTTGATTTTTGTCAAAGATGAGGATTGAACTAGGGCTGTTAATGAACAGAGCCGCTCGAGATTCGCTCGGCGTTCGGTTCGGAAAAATTGCGTTCGTGACTCGATTCGGTTCGAAACGAACACGTTCGTTTATAAACGAGTCGAACCCAAGCTAGGTGGGGTTCGGCTCGGCTTGTTCGCGAACATGTTCGGCTCGGAAGCTCGGCGAGCCATGTTCGCGAACAGGCTCGTTTATTGTTCGCGAACAGTTCGTTAACGATATTCGCGAACATATTCGTTTAATAGTTCGTGGACTAGTTCGTTTATAGGTTCGCGAAAATAGCTCGTTAATTATATTCGCGAACATGTTCGATAAGAGTTCGCGAACAAGCTCGTTAGTAACATTCGTGAACATGTTCGTTTATATAGGCTGTGAATAAGATTGTACGTATATATGTTCATAACACATTGATAGAATTAAAGCTAATTAACATATTTGTAATAATATCCTTTAACTACTATAAAAGGTTAATAGAACGAATCACACTTCTACCACTAAATTTGGATTATGTGTAGAAAAGAACTTTTGTCGAGCAAGGCAATTAGACGTGATCAATATATAGTTGGGCTTTTGGTTTGTTGATATATTTAAATTATCTATTGCATATTTGGCATGCTAACATATCATAAAGTTCAATGAATTAGGGTTCATAACAAATGACAGAGTTTAGTGAAATGAGTTTTACGATAATACTTTATATAGTATAGTGAATTAGGGTTTAACAATAACATGTTATAGACTTAGTGTTATGAACTTAGTATTATGTGGATCTGAATTAACATTATATCTTACTAATTTAGGATTTAGGGTGTAGGATTTAAAGCTTAGGGTTTAGGGGTTAGGGTTTAGGGTTTAGGGTTTAGGATTATGTTGATATGAATTGACAATATCACAAAAATACGTTATATGGTATAGTGATATAAGGGTTTGACAACAAAATGTTATAGACTTAGTGTATATATGAACTTAGTATTATGTTGATATGAATTGACATTACATCTTACTAATCTCAGGGTTTAGGATTTCTGGTTCAGCGTTTAGAGTTTAGGATTATGTGGATATGAATTGGTGTTATAACTTAATAATGTTGAATGTTAGGATGTAAACACCACAAAAAAAGGCTCTTTAGCGTCGCTTACCGGGGAAGGATTTAGCGTCGGTCGATTAAAAACCGACGCTAAACCCTTGACTCGCGTTTGACCAAGGGTTTAGCGTCGGTCGACAAGCGACCGACGCTAAATCTGACCAATAACCGACGCTAAATGTGGTTTTCGGTTAGAAACGAAACCAACCAGCTTTGGCGTCGGTTGTCGACATATTTTAGCGTCGGTTGTCGACATATTTTAGCGTCGGTCGGCGACCGACGCTAAAACACATATATAATTAAACTTCTCAGCCGCCACCCTAACCCTAATTGAATCTCTCTCCTCCATCTTTCTTCTTCTTCCTTTCTTCTTCCTCCTCCAACCTTCTTCTTCTTCCTCTTCTCTTTTTCTGAAATTCTTCTGCTTATGAAATTCTTCTTCTTCCTTTTTCAGATCTTCTCCATCTTTCTTCTTCCTCCTCCACCTTCTTCTTCCTCTTCTTCTTCCTTTTCCAGATCTCCTTCATCTATCTTCTTCTTCCTTTCTTCTTCTTCCTTTCTTTCTTCCTTTTCTAGATCTCATCCACCTTCTTCTTCCTCTTCCTCTTTTTCCTTTTTCAGATCTCCAGATCCAACCTTCCTCTTCTTCCTCTTCCCTCTTCATCTTCTTCTCCTCTTCCTCTTCTCATCCAGTCATCCATCACCGTCATCGTCATCGCCCCCGCCGTCATCGTCGTCGCCGCCGCCGCCACCACCATCATCACGTTGATCGGTCAAGGATTGACTGATTGGACAAGTAGTGACCAAAAGGGTGACCTAATAAATTTAAGTGACCAAATTGTATAACTGGAAAATGGAGTGACTGATTGGACATTAATAGAAAATAGAGTGACAAAATAGAAAATGAAAATAAAAAACGAATAAAAAAAAAAAACAAAAAAAAATTGGGTTGGTCAGCGACCCAACCGGTCAAGGATTTAGCGTCGCTCGTTATACGGATTTAGCGTCGCTTGGTGTACGAGTGACGCTAAATTTTAGCGTCGGAGGAATTGGCGTCGCTTTGTCTGAGCGACGCCAAAACCTTTAGCGTCGGTCAGTGACCGACGCTATGCTGCGTCTCTGACCGACGCTAAATAGCTAATTTTTTGTAGTGAAATATCGATTTAGGGTCCATTCACATAGTTCATAAGTTCATAACTTTATCTATCAAACGTTTGACGTGTTATAAGTTTTAGTGAATTAGGGTCTCACGATAACACGTTATACAGTTTAGTGAATTAGGGTTTGATAACAACACGTTATAGACTTAGTGTATATTCACTTATGGTTATATTGATATGAATTGACATTATAACTCAGGGTTTAGAGTTTAAGATTATGTTGATATGAATTGTCGCTATAGAGTTCAGTAAGTTTTTTTTTCAATAAAGAATTTAGTAAGTTTATGTGTCATTAATTAAATTTAGATTAGACTTTTATATTTAAAATATAATTTTTTGTGAGTTTATGATTTTAATTATAATTTAAGTTTATGTGTCACCAAAAAAAATCATAAACGTATTCCACCTAATTTAATCATAATTTTAAATTCATAATCCTAATTTTTTTTTTTTGTTATAAAAATAACAAGATAATCCTAATTTCAAATACATAAACTTATTCCAAAAAAAAAAAAGACTAACCGTTGCGGATTGGGATTGCTCATCTCTATACCTGTACCCCAAGTCCCCAACCCTATCTTCATTTTCTAATTGCCAACCAACAATAGCACAAGTCACAACAGCTTCACCACAGCCGCCGGCCCGCCACATCCCTAACCCTATCGCCGTCCACCGCTAGCCGCAACGACGGCCGCCGACCATTGTCCCTCCTCATTACATAATTGTATTTGATTCTTTAACCGACGGTCTAGTAAGGTAAGTTTTAGTTTTCTCCTATAGATGAATTCTTTAACTCTTTCATTACATATTTGTATTTGAACTATGAATTTTCATTTGTGAAGGGTACAAGCATGACGAACGAAATGGATGTGGATGTTGAGATAGACTTGTCGTAGAACAAGTATTGTGCTTTCATTAAGCGGTAAGTTAATTTAATTGTGTTTCAAATTATTCCTTATGGCTAAGAAACTCTTATTAGTGTGAAGAGTTGGATAAGATTATAAAAGGATTGTTGAATGTTGATTGCTAAAGTGGAATTCATGCTTATAAAAGGATGTGGATGTTGATTGCTGAATGTTGATCGACTTAACAGATCATCATATATAGTTCATGCTTATAAAAGGATGTGGATGTTGAGTGGAATTCATGCTTATAGTGTGAAGAGTGGAATTCATGCAGGCTAAGTAATGTATTTAATGTATATTGGCTGCAGTGGTAATATATATTGGCTAAGTAATGGCGTAATATATATTGGCTGCAGTGGTTTCGCAGGCTGTAGTGGAAGAAGCAGGGATGGGAGAAGCAGGGGAGGCAGGCTGCAATGTTTCGCAGTAATTGGATACTATATTGGCTACTTTTGAATACTCTCTGGACTTACCTTCTGACTTTTGTGATTGTCGTACATTTCGTGATCTCAGAATCATTGATTTTAAGTCTCTGTAAACGCTTAATTTTGGATGGTCGAGAATTTTAGATTGGCTTCGGAACTTTTGGATGTTAATTTAATTTTTATGTTAATCAAGCTCTTATAAACGAGCCGAACTATAAACGAGCCTAATTTTTGTAAACGAGCTCGAAAGCACATTAAACGAGCCGGCTCGTTGAAAGGTTCGTTTACAAAGCTTAACGAACGAGCTTGAATCGAGTTCGAGCTCTGGCTCGTTTAAAGGTTCGTTTACGAATCTTAACGAACCAGCTCGAATCGAGCTCGAGCTCGGCTCGTTTCAAAGTTCATTTACTAATCTTAACGAACGAGCTCGAATCGAGCTCGAGCCGAGCCCGAATCGAGCAAATTTTAAACGAACCGAGCTCGAGCTTGCTTATTGAAGCTCGATTCGAATCTGAGCCGAGCTCGAGCCGGACAAAAATTAATCGAGCCGAACTCGAGCCTGAGAAAGTTTGGCTCGATTCGGCTCGTTTGCAGCCCTAGATTGAACCCATGACCACTTGGAATATAAAACAAAGACTCTAGCCACTAGACCACATCAACAATTATGTTTACTTTTTGCACAGTTTATTTATAATATATAGTTTAGGTGTTTTTACTGAACCCGAAAATTTTGAGGCCCCAATATTTTGAGGCCTTGTGCCGGAGAGCCGGCCAGCACACTCTCAGGGCCGGCCCTGAAATCATATCATCTCTTATAAAATCCCTTATAATACAGATTTTGCTGGAGTTGGAGCCGCGAGGAAGCACGCAGAAGAAAATATGAACCAGAATGGAAACTTTATTTTCGTCCGAATCTGAGACTGAGAATCACTATTATTGAAGGTATCGATCACGAGGACGTTGTATTGCGCTTTTTAGCAAGGATTAGGGAGGGTCCACCATGGAAACAAGCGTGTGAAAGAAAGAACTACATATTTCTGTTGAAATCTGAAAAGAAGTGGCTGGAAACCGTTGAAACCGTCCAACACGGTTCAAACAATTTCCACGAGTTGAACCGGATTTTTTTTGGAAATTAGCCAGCTGAGACTTTTACCTTGGACCGGTCAGGAATCCGGTCATCAGTTTTTATGGTTCAACCGGCTGGTCCGGTCCGGTCCGGTTTTTAATTACACTGGAAAAATATCATTCATTATTCTTTGAAATTCAGAAGGAATATTTTTAAGCCCAAAAGGAATAACATTTCATTCATAATGTCAAAAGGCACTATGAATGCAATTTTATACTTATCTGTTTCAGCAATTTGAATCTTCTAAATCTATTTTATTATGGAGAGGGTACCTAATCCATCTACAAGCTTATGAAATTTCATCCTTACACACAAATGGGAATGCTAACTTTGGAATGTATCCAAAGGATTATTATGAATAATTTTTACTTGAAATTGGTTCAGTGGAAATTCAATCTTATCAAAGAGATAGGTCTAATAATGATGGTTCATATGTTAAATTCCAAATCAAGAAGATTATAACTCTTGAAGAATGGGGAGACATGTATACCCCAAGAGAATTGAAGTATCTTTCAAATTCAAAAGCTCGTACATGTTGCTATGTGGATTATATTCAAGTCTGGAATGGTGCTTCAAACTATGAAAATAAGCATCGTAAATTTTGTTGGTGGATACAACTCAATTTATCACAGGAAACATCGGTTGTACCGAGTTGGGTTCTTCAATGGTTTTGGGATTGGGGATATTTCCTATTTGTATGCCAAACAAGGTTCGTACTGTTTATGAGCATTTTGTGGAAGCAAATCAAGGACTTCAAAACCCAAGGTTCATGTTTGCAAAAATCTATCATGTACCATGAATAGTACGTTGGGACTCTGTGAAGATGGTGAACGCCACCCGGTCGTTGTTATGCGGGCGGTTCAGCCAAATAAAAACTACTAATGCTAAAAAACGTATAGCAGATCGTATTCCGAGGGCTTTCTATGATTGGTTACTTCAGAACTAGCAAAATACTAAAAGTAAACACGTTGTGCGTGGTGTGAGTTCCACGACTTCTACTTCTAAGGAATGCAGAAAAATTAAAAAGGATTAAACTAAAGCAGATTGGGAATTAGGGTTTTGAAAACAAGAATGACAGATGAACTTAGACTTTGAATCCTCCTTCGTTCCCTAGAGCATTGGCAATCAACAGGTCATCGGATTTCGATTCTCATTCAATCAATTACTAAGACACCACCATAACTCCTTACCCTTAGGTTTAAGACCGGCAAACGTTCGCTCTATCCATTCTAACTACCAAGATTAACTAGCCGCCCGGGTACGGTCGCCTCTCGCAACGACTTAATTAATTGGTGTGATTACTAGTGATTAATGAGTTACTCTTGCAGTGAATTAACCCTAACCGGTTCCTACGAAAGGCACACTCCAATTATAAGGTCAATTGTTCAATTCGATGTTCTAAAGTAAGGCGAGCGTTCGCTTCTATCCTTAGCTTAACAAGAATCTAATCTAGGTGATCAATCCAGACAAGAAACATGAACAATGAAGGACGAATCAAACATGAAAAAGAACTGATTGAATTTCGAATCTAATCACCGCCGATCCGTGACCGCTTTAAAGCCCTGGGTCACTTAGGGTTCATCTAGTCTAAGCTCTAAAGGGTTTAGCTACTCATGATTATTACAAAAGAAACAAAGACAAGGAAAGAGTTCATCATTCAGAGGAAGAACAAAAAAGAATCTGAAAAACCTAATTTAGACGACTCTGGCAGACTTCGATCTTCGGTAAGTTACACTCCTAGCTCCGGTTCTCCGAGATGGAAGGGATGGCGTCACGATCTCTATCCGGCTCTTCGAACTCCAGCTCTTCGCTCCAGAACTCAGAGAATTCTGATCTCGAAAAGTTGTATTATGATTAATTATGATTGTCTTCTTTTGGGCCGCCGAGTTAAGTATAAATACTTAACCCTAAATTAGCCGAGTCAGCCTAATATTTTCGCCGAATATTCCTTAAGAATTTCGGCGAAAATTCCTTTGAGTTCAGGGGCTGATTTCTCTGGTCTTGAATTTCGGTCTGAAGAGTTGATTGATTTCGCCGAAGACATGCTTTGACTCGGCACCAGTTGATTTGCACTATTGATTTTGCCGAAGATGCAAGCCTGTTTTCGCCGAAAATGCAAGTGTGAATGGGCAGATTTCGGTTTGAACTTGATCGACTCCTTTGATCGATTCCGGTTTGATTCCTCGAGGTTCCTACGCCTTAGACACGTCCATGGCTACGTTATTTGACAGCGAAAACCTGTGCTAACACAAAAACACTAGAAAACCATCAAATAGACCCGAAACGGGCCAAGGTAACACAAATGGCACGAGATTGGGCAATCGATTGAATATTCGTTATTCTACCCTAAAAACCATGTCTTAAGCAAAGAAATGTCGCTTAAATGAGGCTGATAATCACGTCAAATCGAGTGTCATCAGAAGACCCAAAAGGTAAATGCTGAAAAATTGGTGAACAAATTCCACCAATTCCATGGTTAGGACGGAGAATTCTACTTCTTTGGTGGAATAATTATGATTTCTTTAATAAGGAATCCATATATGCAAAACTATGATTAATTACAGTGATGCCACCAAAGAAGCAATTACCTCCTAATGAGGAGAAGTCTACACTTCTGGATCTTATAAAAAATCTCTTAAAGGATGTTCCAAAATAAGTTCTTAAAACTGTACTCTAAAGTTGAAAAATTATGTCTTATAGAAAATCTCTTATAGAAAATTATGTCACTAAAGTTGATGAAGATGAATCATGAAATGATGATTTGTTGGATGAAGACGAAACGTGTGATGACATGGAGACGAACATCGTGGGAGAAGATGCTTAGTCACCAAGACTTATGATCATGAAAATGACACCTTGCTTATCTTAAGACTTTTGGATGACACCTTTCTTTCATCTTTCCAAGTGTCTCTTCTAGTAATTTGTGTGATTAGAGCATCCACATCAATGGTTCTATTTGCAATTTCAAATGTGGTCCCTACTTACTGTCACCTATCAATTTTTGCAATTAACACACTTTCCACTTTCACATAACTCTCATCAATGCAATTCAAAGCAATTGCAAATGTGGAACCAACACCATTTTTTAACTACACTTATAATGTATTAAGTGTTCCATAAAATAAGATGAAATAAACCAAAAAGAAAGAAATAAATGAAAAGTGGGGTCCATTCCATTTGCACTTCCATTTTCATATTATCCACATTTGCATAAAAGATTTTCTCCATCCATCAATGTCATTTGCTTTTTAACTATTTTACTTGGCACATCATTGCCACCTCAACTTGAAAGCCACCCCATTTGCATGGATGGGGATGCTCTTGGAATGTTTGTCATGTTTGTTCTTTTCGAGTTGTGTTGTAAGAGTTTGTCTCCCTTGTCATTTACCTTGATTGGACGTGTTGTCTTTTCGTTCCCCTTACCTCTATATGAATTGAAGAGGGAAATCTTTGTACGTACAAGTAGAAAAATAAGAGAGAAAAGAATACTATATTTTCCTTTAAAAAATATGTACTACTCCTCCTTGTACATTATCCACCTTTATCAATAAAATAATAAGTTTTATATTAGTCTTTTGTTTCCTATTCTCCACAACTTACTGCAACCCCACATTTTATCATCCTTCAAACACACAAGTTCAAGAATAAAAGTGTTGTTATTTACCAGTTAAGTTAGACAAACTAATTTATAATTATATTAAAACATTAAAGCACATTATTCCTTTACATTTTATGTTGAACCAAACAAGCTCAACCCTTTTGTTTCTTGTTCTTTTTGGAAAGTCTTTAGTTTCCTTCTTTTCACCTTTCTTTCCCGTCTATGCTTGGTTTTTTTTGTTGGAAAGTCTCTTTCATGGAGAAATTTGAGTAACAACACTTGGAAAGATATGAACACCTAAAGGAGTTTATATATCTGGTGCTCAGGAAGAAGAGAACTCACTTTTGTGAGCGTGAAAGCTGTATTGTGTAGTGTTGCTACAAAGGTTGATTTTTACTGTTTGGTTGTAAACAAGGCTTAACTCAAGTGGGTTGTACTCGAGAGTTGGTGTGTTTGCTATTGCAATACGAGTGACTTTTCAAAGCTAGCCTTGGGATGTGGAGTAGGGAAGATTGTCGAACCACGTTAAAATCTCTATGTTCCTCCTCTTCCATTTCCTCTGCTCTTCTTCCCTCATTCTTTCTTGGAAAAAAAACCTCTCATATTACGAACTATTTGATTATTATCAACGTATATACGAACTATTGTCTATGTTTCAGCATCACCACCTATTGGATGTTGAGTTCCACGTAGCACGCTGTCAGTTTTCTAGCGTTTCGTCCATATCTATTAGTGTGAGCTAGCAAACTTGCACATGTGGATTGTTTGTCGCACATGTGACATATTTCACATCATTATTTTAACTACCCATGCCTCAAACATTTAAAAATGGAAAAAACTATAGATCTGTATTCTCATCTTCATCGGCAACTGCTACGCCGTCTCGCCGGAGATCGTGTCCTACGGTTCCCAAAAATGCTAAATTGAATTTAGCCGCTACATTTATTATCAATCAAAGCCTTCACAAAATCCTACCAAACAGCCAAACACTACCGCAACAAAGATAACAAGATTTGGGGGGGGGGGGGGGGAGGGATTCCAATTCCAAATAGCAACAGAAAACACCAGAGATGAGTAATTAGAGAGGGAGCCGGATAAACACGATGACGATTATGGAATAATCGGAACCGTTAGATCTGTAGGATCTGCAGAAACAAAACGAGCGAGGATCAAGTAGAGGAGGGAGGTGAGGGCGGAGATTTGGGTGGAGACAGAGGCGCACTTGGCCTGGAGATCGGAAGTATGTACGGACGAGGAGATGGAGTAGGTGAGGAAGAAGAAGGCGGAGGTTAGGGCGAAGAAGAGATTGGGAGGGAGAGGTAGGAAGGAGGTGGAATCGGAGAGGAGGAGGAGGGTGAGGTAGAGGAGGCCGACAAGAGACTGGAGGGAGGTGAAACGGTGAACTGGAGTGCGATCTTTGAGGAGAGGGTTGGAATCAAGGAAATTAGGTTTGGTGGGAGAAGGCGACAAGGAGGAAGAGAATCGGGAGGTATAAAGGGAGGTGTGTGAGGCGTGAGGAAGAGGAGGAATTAGGGAAGGAATGTGGAAGGGTTTTGTGACGTAGATTCTGGCGGCCAGAGCAGCCGTGGAGGTGGACAGAGGCCTAAGAAGGAGAAGTAAGAGAGGATTTCTATATTTATTTCATTAAAGTGTATTCCTTTATTTTATATTTTATAACGATTAATAAATTATAAAATATTACCACAAAGGATGCCAACTAGACTATTTTATACAGTCAGTTAACTCCGTCTAGCCAGTTGTTAGGGAAATCATCAAAAACTAACGGCGTGCTGCGCACAATTCAACATCTAATAGGTGGTGATGCCTGAAACATAGGCAATAGTTCGTATATACAATGGTAATAATTGAATAGTTCATGACATAGGAGGGTTTTTTATTGCCTTCGTTCCTTCAATTGTGTTCCTTAAATTCTGTTCACACTGAAGAACTCGTTTAAGGATTCAGTTCTCTAACTGAAACTCCTTTCCTGAAATCCACTGGAGTGCAGCAGGCCTTCAGGCCCACATTTCTACACGAGCCCGTCACTTTCTGTTTGAATTTTTTTCCATCCTCTTGGTGCATTCGATCTTTCTATTTACAATCATTATGATCCCTAACTCTCATTTCATTTGGTATTAGAGCTTGACTGTGAATTCAAGATTCAATTCTGCCCCAAAAATCAAAGAAGCTTATCTCAGTGGACCCAAAGAGTAGCTCAAGAAACGTTGAAGGGACCTCTTGAGCTCTAATTTTTTATGGTATTAGATATCAGTTTTGAAAAAAGAAAGTTGGAGGTATTTCTAGTTAGCATCGATCTTGCTATCTGGGAAATGGTACAAAATGACGATCTTGCTATACGAGATAAAAACTTAACTACGGAAGAAAAATCTAAAGTTTAGTTAAATGCAAAAGTCATGCATGTGTTTTATAGTGCTCTTTATGATGAAGAATTCAATAGAATATGTGCCTGTAAAATTGCTAGTGAAATTTAGAAAATCTTAGAAGCTACGCATGAAGGAAACTCCTCTTTGAAAGATAAAAAGACAGAACTTCTAATCCATGAATATGAAATGTTTAAGATGGAAGATACTAATTTTGATTTCTGAAATGGGGGCTAGGTTTAATCAGATTGGGGGCGGCTCGACTGAGGGGCATCCCACCAACTCCACCTCTCCCGCTTGCACCTAGGATCTGACGGACCAAGTAAAGAAGTTGCGCAAACTAAACGTTGAGATGGCAACGATGATGAAGCTTCTAATCACCCAGGAAACAATGAACAACCAGAGGGGGAACTTAGGGCGGATTGGCAACTGGAATGGAGAACTCTGACGAGATGTTTAGAATGTTCCTGCCTGATGAGATCCTAGTTGAGGCCCTAACAAAAATGAACAAAAAGGTGACTTATTTCGGAGACATGTAGCCCATTGGAGTACATGGACCATGAGAGAGGACCAATAAGAGTTGCAACGGACGTCCATGGGTTCAATTGTAAGCCCAAAGACCCTAATTTGGAAGTCAAGAAAGAAGGAGTCAAGTTATCCTTGTTCTAGAAGGAATTGTATTCTGCCCAGTCCTACTATTTCGCCCATAACTTCCTCTACATGACTTTGATTAATACAAGGTCAGCGGCGTTGAAAATTTTATTTAATTATCTTTCCATCCATATGTTATGAGCCTTCACATTCGTTCTTATTAAGGAGATACATACGTTTCAATATGACGGGCAGAGTAGAGAGTCTTTTCCTTTTACAATAGGACTTGTTTTTCCTTATTTGTTTTAGCTACCCTTTCCATGTTGGAATAGGATGATTTTAGGTTATTTTATTCCTTAATTTCGTGGCTCCCTTCCCCTATATAAAGGGACCATTGTAACTCTTTCAAATCACATTCGAGTCATACTTATTCAGGTTGCTTTAAGCACAATGGTTATTTTTTGGTTTCTTCTTTCCTTGGCGTGTTGTCGTTAGGTTAAAGAGATTATATGGTTTATCATCTTCGGTTATCACCCCTTGGTGTGGCACCATTCACTTGATACTTCGGGTTCCTAGCTTCTTATAGCTAGTGGGTCCAAGTCTGTTTCCATCTCTTGTTTGATGTTTACATTAGATTGTCTTGTTGCCTACCATTTGGTATTAGGTCACGGACCACGGTTGCTATCGGTTCATATCACTACCCCTTCACCAGTCCGGCCGAGGCAGTTAGTAATGCGACAACCTTTGGACAAGGCACTGTTAAACATTAATCTGCCTCAGGGATTCATCTCCCCGTCTATCAAGGTGTACGATCGAATAGGGAACCCTGACCAATATCTCCTGACTTTTACCATCGCCATGCAGATGTTCAATGCCTATGACACCACGTAATGTCGAACGTTCCCATGCACCCTCAAGAGGACTGTCTTGACCTGGTATGGAGCTTTGGTGGAGGGCAGCATAAAGAGATGGGATGACTTATGTTGGATATCCCTACAAAAGTTCAGCAACTAGATAGAAGCAGGGAGGAACATGGTCGTCTTCGGGGGGGCTCAAGAAAGGGCGTACTGAAACACTCTGACAGTATTACGATAGGTGGGAAAATTTTGTGACTTCGGTGCCCAACCTCAGTTTGGAAATCACCATGTATCACATTAAGACCACCACCCTCAGCACAGAGCTAGTCACTGTGAAAAGAAGGGTATAGTTACAACAATAAGAGAGATAAGTATCCCGACGACCGACAAGACAACCAGCCCCACATAAAAAGAAGGGGTCAAAAACACTGGCGGTCATCTAAGTATGGGTCATGTAACAGATTGGTCACCTAACTCTGTTTTGTAACAGCGTGGTCACCTAAGTTTGTAAATCATAACCGACAGGCATCTCTGACGATTTTCACCGAATCGCCGGTGAATTTTCTAGCTTAGAGGGCAAAATCAGCCAACAAAATAATATTGTTAACATGGAGAAGATGGAATAAAAATTTATTGTTGTTGATGTTACCTTCTGAGCTGGCAAATTCACTTGAGATTCGGTAAACATTCGACGGAGATGCCTGTCGGTTACGATTTACAAACTTAGGTGACCATGCTGTTACAAAACATAGTTAGGTGATCATGCTGTTACATGACCCATACTTAAGTGACTGCCAGTGTTTTTTACCCTAAAAAAGAAGATAGGAGGACTGATTTGTCCTAGATAGTGATTCAAAATAATAATCTACCTAAGCAGACTATGTCGTATTCCCTAGGGCTTCCGGAATATAACTACTCAATTCGTGTTAAGCAAATCAAATAACCAAGAGTGTGGTTGAGGTTTCACCAAGTAATCCAAATCAAACAAGGAAACAAACAAACAAGCAATGATTACAACAATATGCACTAAAAGTTGAAAAACGTGATAAAAACAAGTAATAGCCTAGACACGGTTCTCGAGGACTGTGCCTCTCCCCGATCATCATTGCGTGAAGCATGTAAAGAAGAGCCTCATCCTTGATAAATGGAACAAGGCACGCACGGAAGGAAAATAAGGCGTTTGATCCACTCGTTCACACAATGTGAAGTCTGAGTATGTCAACTGAAAAGAAAAGCCCATCCTCGGTAAATGGAACAGGGCATGCATGGAAGGGAAATGAGGCGTCTGATCTACCTGTTCACACAACGTGAATTTTGAGTACGTCGGCTCACTGCCCATACATATGTAAAATGCCATTGTATAGCCAAGGGACCCCTCACAACAACCTAGAGAGCGCCGATTGTACCTCCAGATTATGTTATGGGGTGCAATTGATAGGCCCCCGGGTCATCAACCCTCAAGACCCAACACAGCGAGTACAATTGACAGATCCCGAGGGTACGCGCCTACCAGCCCCCTACGACGGTTGGGGAACTCGAGTGAAGGTGGAGCTGACAAGACAAAAGACATTGCATAGTATAGCCCATGAAACTTTTATGGACTATACTAGGGGACAATTGATGGGCCCCTAGGTCATCTGCCCTCAGGCCCCAGCATGGCGGATAGATCCGTCCTCAAAACCTGCTCCTGAAGCCTACTCGACATAGCTAGGACTAATGGAATACCTCCCATATTGTCCCATCAACGTCAGATAAGCATACCACATGCATCAGCCACTAACTCTGTTGACCCATCAGTTAGAGGATAGACCTTAACACAAGGATTGTTACCAAGGGAGGTCCACTGAGAGTCTGCCACATGGAATGTCGACCCTTACCAACATGGCCCTATAAATACTGGGACCACACATCTAATACTACACGCCCTCACAATGGACGGTAAAGGTTGTGGACTTACGCCCTCACTAAAGGTTAATCCCTGGTACCGCTCTCAAGGAGCCTAAGGCGCATCAAGGACAACCAGCAGTCAACCTCCAATTGAACCACTTTATTGATCTATTAGTCTTACTGGGCGGATCAACACTATATTAGAAAAACCCATCAAATTATCATGATTCATAATTTCATATCAACATGAATCATGATCAACAACAATTTCAATGACTCAAATCCAAATCACATATTTTTCCATCAGATTTCCATCGACCAACTTTTTGCCTGTAAAGTTTCAATAAAAAAATTCATCGCCATAAATTATACCGATAGAGTTCTATCGTCGAAATTATACCGCCAAATTCCATTTAAGGCTTATGGTTTAGGATTATGACACTAAATTTCATGATTTAGGGTTTAGATCCTGCAGCCAAATTTTTCCACTAGATTCCACCATTTAGGGTTCTATCACTATATTTGTGTCGACGTCGACAGACATCTGGCGGCGGAGAAAGTCCAGTG
The DNA here is from genome assembly GCA_034768395.1 of Linum lewisii. Taxonomy (NCBI): domain Eukaryota; kingdom Viridiplantae; phylum Streptophyta; class Magnoliopsida; order Malpighiales; family Linaceae; genus Linum; species Linum lewisii. Next base: position 70,294,035 of record CM068296.1, on the reverse strand, counting down.
ATGATGATGGAAATCTGGCGGCGGAAGATCAACGACATATACGAAAGTCAGACGATGGAAATTTGGCGGCAGAACTTCAGCGACATTGACAGAAATCCGGCAACGAAAGTTTGGCGGTGGTGATGGAAATTCAGTGGTGAATGTTCGGTGACAGAAATCCGGCGACAAAGTTTGATGATGGCGGTGGAAGTCTGAAGACGTTGATGGAAATCTGTCAGCAAATTACAACTTTGATAAAAATCCAACGGCAAAAGTTTGGCGACAAAAATCCGGTGACGGAAGTCTAGCAACTGCGACGAGAATCTGGCGGCAAAAGTTCAGCGACGTCGAAGAAAATCTAGTTGTGAAAGTTTGATGGTTGTGGCGAATATCCGGCGGTGAAAGTGTAGTGACGTTGATGGAAATCTGGCTGCAAAAGTTTGATGGTGGCAATGGCAATCCAATGACGGAATTTTGGTGAAGTCGACCAAAATCAGATGATGGAAATTCTATGTTTGTTTATCTATCTTTGATTTGAGTATTTTATCGTTTTCTGCTACTTCTGGTTCGATAATGACGCTCATTTCCAGTTTAACCATAAGTTTAACTCTGTTGGTTTGGGACAGGCGTGTTACAACACCCCTCCCATCTAACTCGATTCTTGATCGTATAATTTGGTGTAAATTGATCTTTAGACATTACTCAACCTTATCCGGGTATGATTTGGCGCTTCCACTAAAGAGGAAACAACCAAAAACTTTGTCAAGCTACCCGACTAACCCAACACTATAGAGATCCATTTGGGCTCTCATAGTTCGGCCGAAAATTTGTTTTTTTCTCTAGCACCCTTGTCATCGTATCGTTCTCACCATGGAAGGTCTCAATTGTAGAAAGATGGAACAATTTTCTCACTGCCCATGTTGTCAATCTGAAGAAGAATCAATTGAACACCTACTATTTAGATGCCCATTTTCATAGTGGCTCTATAATTCCACGGGCCTCCTCTAGATTCTATCCCCCACAGTCACCTTGCCATCGTCTAACGCTTCATCTTCACCAATATCTCCCCTACATGGTCCTTAGTGGGCCCTGACCTGGTGACGTATATGGAAGTCGCAAAATTGGGTGGTCTTTGAGTACTCTCAATACTCTATTTATGTGCTTCAACATCTTTACCTTCACGATTCCTAATCCCCTGTCGCCTCAAGCTCGAGTCGCCCCTAGCCTTCGCTCGAAGATTTGGTTCCCACCCGCTCAACATCGCCTCAAGATTAATGTCGACGGAGCAATAAGAGCGCCAATTGGAGGAGTAGTTGGCCTCGTAGTTCGTGACTCTTCTGACGCCCTTCTCTTTGTCGTTGGTAGAGCTTACCCAGGTATTGCGAACTGTTTTATTATTAAACTTTTGGCTTTCAAGGATGCGTGCATGCTTTCTCGACTTCACAAATGGACCGCGACGTCGGATATTGAAGAAGATGCAACTGATGTCCTATCTAAGGTTTCTCGTCGAGATCATTTCTGGCGAGATGGTGGTGCGCTAATTGCAGACATCGAGGCTTTCCTTGCATCCAATCCAACACTAAAACTATCAATGGTTCCTAGAGAAGCTAACTCGACAGCCCATTATGTGACTCATCATGCCCTCCGTTGCCTCCCAAACAAGAGACTAATACACCTCTCTCGACTTTCTTTTTCTCTTGGCTACCTCCTATCAGAGCTATCTCAGACCAAAAAATTCTTCATTCCATTATTCCAATTAAAAACGTCATACATGAAAAAAGTAAACTCCATGCGCTTTACAGTACACAAAGTGGTAAAGAGATTCGCTACCTCATATCATATGGGAAGTTAATGTGTCTGTCTGAGAGGAATACTGTAGATCATCATTTCTTATTAAAGATCTTATTATCGCTGCTTCTCTTCTCTTCTCTGCATTCATCGTTGCATAGACCGATCGATGATTATGATTTGATCCAACACACTGCTTCTCACTCCGCATTCCGTTTCTCCAAACTCACAAATTGTGATCTTTATATTCGAGCAACGATATCAATTACTGCTCCAGTAATTCTTCCTTCAGTCTTCCGTCCAATTCCTCGATCAGACACTTTTCCGCTGGTGCTGGCCCTGGTATCATTTCCCCTTTCTTCGTTTCCTTCTGTCGCTTACTCACTCTGTCAAACATCGTTCATTTCTGTATTCAGATTATTCTTTCCTTTCCATTCATCACCTGCATAACTGCTGCTACTCATTTAATCGAATCAGAGATTTGACCATATGCTATTTGAGGGAAATCTCTCCAGAATTTTTTTTTTTTTTTTTTTTGCTTTTATCTTTGTGGATCGGTGTGTGGAACGACGTGCTTGCCTACCCAGATTATGGATTGATTCCTGTTTAGGTTCCAATTATTTTAGTTCAGTTTTGTTCCAAATCGTTCGTTTCTCGTCATCCGGTTGATTTTATTATGGTGATCCTCCGCTCAACCTAATCTTGAATTCAACTGATAGTGCTAAAATATCTACTGTCTGAATTATGTAGCGGCTCCCTGATATGGGAATTCCTCTCCCTTGGTCACGTTTTCATGATCTGCAAAACTTGTTTGTTCGATCAACGACTTGACTTGCTTTGCTCGTTCATGGCATGCCTTTCTGTAATCCGTCACTCATTCTTATGTTTTGTCAGCTAAAATAAAAAACCCATTTTGATGATCCTGTTTTCCCACTCTTCTTATCTTCTGTATGATGATGAGCTTGTACCCTTTTCTGGTCGTGACTAAACAGATGGCACTGGTCACAACTGCTGAAGTCTGTGATGCAAACCCTCAGCTGATCGTCAGCGGTGAGCTCCGGGCACTCCAGCCCATCTTCCAGATATATGGACGCCGCCAGGTGTTCAGTGGTCCTGTTGTTACCCTCAAGGTGTTTGAAGACAACGTTCTGATCCGGGAGTTCCTGGAGGAGAAGGGCAATGGCAGAGTCCTTGTTGTGGATGGTGGTGGCAGTATGAGATGTGCAATCTTGGGGGGTAACCCTGTGGTTCAGGCTCAGAACAATGGATGGGCTGGAATTGTGGTGAATGGGTGCATAAGGGATGTTGATGAGATCAATGGATGTGATATTGGGATCAGAGCACTGGCTTCCCATCCCATGAAAGCTAACAAGAAAGGGATAGGGGAGAAGCATGTCCCTGTCACCGTTGCTGGGACTAGGATCTCTGATGGAGAATGGCTTTATGCTGATACTGATGGCATCCTCATTTCTCGAACTGAGTTGTGTGTCTGAAACTCAATAAGTTACCGTCTTTGTATCAGACACCCCTTATCTCAATTTATTATCTTCAGCTTTGGAGTTCATGTGGCAAGTATGTTTTTGTGCTGTTCTGCAACATTACAGAGTGTCATATTCCAGCTGGGTTCTATATAAACCAGTTACCTTTTCTTGAAAACAAGTCTATTAACCAGTTTGGGTGTTGAATCTATTAGTGTCAGTTGACAAAGTATACTCATCGGTTCTGATGCTGCCCTATATTTCAGTTCATATGAATGATTGATAGCATATCTATAACGTTCCTAGTTCTATTCATCAGTGATTCCCAGGGTAGAATTCAATTACAAAGTAGTTAGTACAAATTTTCATATAGGAAAAACAGTGACTCATTTAATCACCAAAACATACAGATTCAGAGTCACCAATTTCCTCTTCAGCAAGGGTGCTACTAGCATCGTCTCTGCAGCTCATAGTCATGCTGGAGACTGATGATGATGATGGTCCAGCAGCTCCTGCAGTTTCTTCTTCCCCATACAGGTAGCTCGAAGCCTTCCTCTTCCTCCTATGCATCTGCCATTTCCTCACCATCTCTAATGTAGTCTCCTTTTCGTCCCCGCTTGTTCGCTCTTCTTCAGCACCACCATTACTATTACCATTACCACTGCCGATTACCCTTGCTCCTCCGCGGCCCTGACGATGGAGAAGCAAATTCGGGATAGGGAAGAGGAGCGTTCGGCAGCAAGTCATGAGAATGATCACCAAGCCAATGTAGATGTAGAGCGACGTCCAGACGTAAAACGTCCATTTCCATCTCTGCAGAAGCGCCTTGGACCATGGGAGTTGGGAGTTGATCACCATTTCAGCTTCGTAGAGCTGTGGAAGGTAAGAAGTAGCTGCCCTGGGACTCAGTCTAACTCGAATAGCTCCTGTTCTTGGATAGTAGACTTCCTTGTGTTTCAGTAGTTGGAGGGATATCTTCTGGGTTTCATCAGATATTCCTAGTAACAAAGGGATTACCATCGAGAAAGTTCGAGCCATCCTCACTGGGAAGCTTCTGAATTTAAGCATGCAGGGTCTGCTAGATCTCGCCATCACATCCCCACTTGCAGACAATACTTGCGCACTCACCTGAAAGGGACGACATTTGTAACAGAATGGAACATGAATGTGAATAATGAGGAGGTGAGACTGAGATGAGGTACCTGGAAGACTCCAATGTGTCGATTATAATCGGATTCAGGCATTAGAAGAGCCAGAGAGACATGGAAGGTATGACCCACTGGAATAGCATCAGCCAAGTGAAGAATGGCGATAGGGTTAGGGTCAGTGTAGTCGAACAGAAGCTTGTGGGTGGACAAAACAGGCTCCTCAGCCCACATTCTGATTAACCCAACTCCTAAAAACACAGACAGAGCCATTACCATGACCAGAACGAAGGACACATGAATGACGCCGGCAACACCCAGTCCAATCTTCCTCATCATCAGGAAACTGCCGTGGGTGAGCTTGCTAGGAGCAAATTTAGATGTGGCCATATCAGTCCTGCGGTAGGATTCGGAAAAGATAGAAGAGAGAGTGAGGAAAGGGGACAAGAAGAGGGAAACAATGCAGTTGTAGATGATGTCTGATTGGATTGACAACAATTTAGTGAACCAATCTTGCTCCTTGTCAACCGCCATGGCAGAAGAAGAAAAAGGAAAGCTATTTTCTTTGTTGGTTGAGTTGAGGCCTGAGGGTGGTGATCAGATGGGAGTTTTGTTTGGCTGTGTTGTGACATATGACATCATCATCGTCATCAATATACAATATAAGTGGAATCAAAGAGAAATGTTTAGAGTGTTGTTTGGCGACACCCAGGAGAAGATAACTGATACGTGGAGCTTCAAGGGAAGTACGAATTTGACAGCTGTACTGTATCAGTTTCTTCTTCTAGTTTACACCAACCAAACCAAACCAAAGCTTTACCTTCTTCTCATCGTAATTAATATATTGGGGAAATTACAGATTCATTCATTTCGCAGGGAGGTAAGGTGACAATGTGGTCATGTGTAGGCAGAACCAAGCATCACCATCCCAGGGCGACATCTAATCTAACACGAAATCTTGAGCCTCAGCTTTTAGTAAGACCCTCAGCTCGTCTTATTAACGAGTATAATGTTGTAAAATAAAAACTTTTAGTAAGACCCTCAGCTCGTCTTATTAAATGTAGTAATTGCATACACTTTACAAAAAGTGCATTCTCGATCCACAACGGAGATGCATGACAAACAGACGGTAATGCTAAGGAAAAAAGATATCTGAGCTAGCTCATGAGCGCCGTATTCCTGTCTCTCCTAACAACTGAAATCTGGAAATCCTGTCTAATAAAAAAAATCTCGACATTTGTCAATAATAATACAAACGTCTCCTCCCCTCCCATTTACTGCACTCACCACTTCCATGGAGTGTACTTCGAGTAGAACTTCCCCATAACCTAAAGCTTCCTTCCACCCACTCCATAGCTTCCAAGCGACCACACTACTCCACATGAGACCATAGCACCACTACTTTCACGTATCGCCATGCCTCGACTCCATCTCCTCTCGTCAACCATGAAGCCTGCGCGCATTGATATTGCATTTGAGCAATCGTTGTGCAGGTGGATGTCAATGCTTACACAACGGTGAAACATCTGCATTATGTACGGAGCTACCAACCTCTTGTCGTTGTACCGCTCGCCACTCTTGGATAGCCAAAAGCCCTTTTCCACCACCCTTCCTGCGGTCGTTGACTCTGATTGCCACACCCTTTGGTTCCGTTCCCTCCACAACGCCCACAACACTTCCGCCAATTGGAATTTTTTTCGGTGACAAAGTCCTTACTTTGTCACCTGTACAAAGTTTAATCTCCACCATTGATCTCATCCTAACTACCCAATTAATTATTACATCTAATTAAATAATCTTTTAAAATTCTCCCACTTCCCTTGTTATTTAACCGCCGGATATGCAAAGGATTTCCCTAATTTAATGTTTAATTATTAATTTTAATATTTTTAAATATCTCATCCTTAAAATATGCAACAAATTATTTTCTTACTTATTTAACTAATCCTTATCTTCTTCTTCACCATCTAGTTTTTGTTTTGTAATTTGATTTACTCGGTTTGAGTTCCCAAGTCAACCAACCTTCTTCCGCATTTCATTTCGATCTAAATAATTCTCCGAGCGATCATTTCCCCGATATTGATGCTATATTTGATCCCGACGAGAATGCAATCCCGACGCAAGAATAACAAGAAATCATGCGTGGCTACGATATTGTTCCTTTCTTTTCAGTCAATGTTCTTTTATAAAAACTACTTTCATAGAAACTATTTATGTTTCTTTATGCTTTATTGCTCCCATGAAATCTATATTTTTAAGGATTCAGATTTTGACTGTGTATATTTTAGTTTCAGTTTTTGCTACTTTGAATATTTTATACTCAATTGAAGAATTACTCTCTTTCCTGTTAGGTAAGTTCACTACTTTGGCCATTTTCGGTTTTGCTGTTATACAAGTTCAATACAACAGCCATCATATCATATTAATCATGTTGACAATGAGCTCTTTTTTCCAACAGTAGGTATTTTTATACAAGTATTGTACACCAATAGTAGGTATTTTTATCCAACAGTAGTCCAACAATTATGACTTTTTTCAAATGAAGACACCAATGCTCCTTCAGCTTCTGCAAACATACCGACCAAAGATCAGAAACAAGATTGATTACATCAAAATAATATGAGCACTACCAAACACTCAGGTTGAACATAAACTTACACACTACAGTTACAACAACAAATACTAGTACTATACAAGTATTGTACACCTACTAGTATTGTCGAAAAGAACTCATAAAAACATAAAATGCAAATAACTCAAAACATACTAGTCCCAGGAATCAGACCTGCATTTGTGTAATAAGCATACTAGTCCTACGAGCATACACGTATTGCTTCTACCAAGAACTGAGCTATACAAACACTAAATTCGTCACACAAACAACCACAACATATTTTGTCCCTCCCCTTATGAGCAAAGAGGACAAAAGGTATGGAGAAAAATTAGTAAAACACATACTAGTACCATCACCATAAAAGTTAGATGAAATCATACAAGTTTTGAGCCAAACCATCGCTTTTAGAAAACGTAATCGAACATACTAGTACAACGAGCATACAAGTTTTGCAATCAATGTTCTCATAATCACAGTCTACCACTTCCCAATTCTTGCAAACAAAAACTCACCTCTATCTGTAGCTGAATGGCAGGAGCAGAGTCGCGGGTATGGGAAAATTGGATGCGGCAAGGATCGAATCCTAGAAATCAACAACGGAGGGGTGACATGCAATAGAGGGAACAAATGGAGTGGATTAAAATCGGCATAAGGACTGAAATAAACAGAAAAAAAATGGATGTCGGCATGATTACCAGCGATGATGAGATCGTCGTCGCCGTCGACTGTAGAGGAGAGAGTGGTGAGGAGAACGCCGGCGCCGGCTCCGGAGAACGCGGGATCTGCAGAGGAGAGATCGGAGGATGAAATCGACCCGATCAAGTAACTGCACTGCAAAGAGAAGGAGCGCCGTCCGGAGAGAGGGCCGGCCGAAGTCCTCACAGGCAGTTTCATCGTTTTTTTAGAGGTGTGGGGGCGGCAGTGAAATTACCCTAGGAAGTGGGGTTGGTCAAAAGTAAAAAAAAATTAACTCCTTAAATACTAGTTATGTTGTCCGTTAGATCTAATTGAAGGAGATCCAACTTCTCTCCTTAAACTTTGAATAGGATACAAAAGACTTACTTTGTCACCCACCGCGCTCCGCCACCAATTCGTTATCATCTCTTCACCCACGTAGTGAGTACTTGCCATAGCCAGCCTGTAAACTCATCAACTGCATTGCGTGACACTGTTACCTTCTCCCATAAAGCACACTCCCGCCAGCACTCCTCCGCTGTTTCACAAAAAATGAAGAGGAGGTCATCTTCTTCTCTGAATCCATCATACATGCCACACTCATCCGGAACCTCCAAGCGCCTCCTATTCCGTAACATCGCTCTAGTTGGAACAACCTGTCTCGCTAACCTCCACACAAAATGATTCAGTTTCGGTGGCAAACTCCAAATTTTCCTTCACTCACTCTCCGTCCTTAACGCACATCTGTCCACACACTGCTCCATGTCAACTTTGTAGACTAACTTAACCGAGTAGATGCCCTTGTTGTCGTAATCCCAAATCCCCGCGTCTTCCCCGGTACTTCTTAACGTATAAATACGTTTGACCTTGTCGTAGTATGACGTTAATCTTGGGAACTCATAGCTCACGTAGTGACGTCAAATGTTTTGTTCTTTTAGATAGGATGAGAGATTCATTTGAGCTTGTCTTCCATCATGTTGAACCATGATTTTGGGCCTAGGAGGTGTTGAGTACATGGGGAGTGTTTCCACTTGTAGTGGATTGGGAGTTCCTATGTCACTTCCAACTATTGAAGATAGGAACAGAAGATCTAAAATACGATTCAGTGGAGACAATGCGGTATGTGACCCCATGGACTGCACTGATTGATGGTATACATCTGATTCACAATGATGTGGATGGAGGTCAGCTTGGTGATGCAACAAAGCAAGGGGTTGTATAATTGTACATGGAGGCAACCCATATTGAGAGCATTTTCGGGGACAACGAGAAGTTAGACACTAACTAGTATCACAGCTTCAATGGCAGTGATCCAAAATTAGAATTGTTCGCAGTCGCGGTCGATGTGGGCATCATACACCTCATTGATGATTCAGATCCCAACACTTAGTTCCATAGTTCCGCTACCTAGTTTCTCTGTTTAACTCAAATCAAAGCATGTTGTGAAGGAAATCATTAGATGCAAAACAAGACACGTAGCGGAAATACGAATCAACCTCTGACATCCTATAACAGCTCGATTGCATATAAATCAATAACAAAAGGTTTATCGTAACTCACCTTCTTGAAGCGTGATATTAGCTCGAAAACTTCAAATGTAGCTCCTCTACTTAGTCCACGCTGGCTCGGATCCGGATCTTCCTCGCCAAAACTTGCTAGAACTTCTGGTCGAAGAACGGCTTTTAGGGTTATGGCGGCTAGGGTTTTCTCCGAGAGAAAGTGTGTTTTGGCTTAGGATTGACTGCTACCTTAGCAGTCTTATTTATAGGATTAGGGCAGAAACCCTAATCCATTCCTAACCCTAAAGGGTCGCCAGCCCAGTAGTCCCAATCCACCATGGATTGGGCCAATTAAATTATCTGGTCCATACTATAGGCGTGTGACATTGTAGGACCCGGTCCGATTAGCCGTGGCCCAAACCACTAATTAACATTGGTCTCTAGCAAGACATATTAATTCCTAATCGGCCCGAACTAATTCTATTAATCAGGTCCAACACTTAACTAAATCGTATGCGAATTTGGACCGATGGACATAAATCCTTTAGTCTCCCACTTGGCCGAGGGACAAGTCCGCACGTTAAGATTTTATGTGTCTCCTGGTCGACCGTTTTGAGAACGTGATAACAATGGAGCGGTTACTCACTTATAGCTCAAAACTTTTCTACTTGTCACTGAGATTCTTGAACTGTTTAAAAACAAATAATTCTAACAACAATCCATTTGAGCATGGCCATGCATTTCCACAGTTCTCACTCTACAAGGGGCCCGGGTCACCGTATCCTGCTTTGCAGTAGGAGAGACATCTCTAGTCTTGTATCGATCATGCTCCCACTCAAATCATGACTACCCTAAAAACAATGCCTTTATAACTCCTTTATTCAGGTGAGCGTTTACAGAATCAAAGGTGAGTCACTCATTGAAAGAGGTCATACCATACTCATGTCGGAGGAATCCACTAGAAGTGTATAACTTTAGAAAGTCTTGGGTTACTTTCCAAAGCAGGTCATGTCCAGTATGCAACACTAATACATACCCATGTATATGGCAGGACAAAACTTTGTCTCTATAGTCCGTGAAACTCGCGACTATCACAACCATCATACAAACTAGTCCTTTATTAGAGTTCATTTATGTTCAGTTTAACAACTCCAGACTAGGGACAAAATATAGCTTGAGAGGTTCAGTTCACTTATGGGGTTTCATGCATCAGCGACTTGTGGTGATGATCCCATTGAACACTACTCAACTATTGAACATTTCATTCGATTCTAAGCCAAAATCAAATGAGAAGGAAACATATTTCCTTTTGTTGAAACAATAACTCCAATGTCATACATCTCATGTAATAAACTCTATTACATAATGTATACATCAAATCTAAGAAGGATCTTCCAGACAATCTCCAACAACTTTTTCGAGTCCTTTTGCCAAGTTGTGCTACTTATGCTTAGCACCGCTTAGAGGCATAGTCAACAGATCGACCAACTTGTCATCTGTTGAAGCTTTGCACAATCTGATCAAGTGTTTCTTCACATAGCTGGTGAACCGCCCGATCGTTGTTATGCGGACAATTCAACCAAATAAACTACTAATGCTAAGAAAAAGCTATAGCAGATCGTATTCCGAGGGTCTCCTATGACTGACTACTTCAAAACTGAAAAAGTACTCGAATGCAAACACGTTGTGCGTGGTGTGAGTTCCACGACTTCTAAATCTAGGAAATGCAGCGAAATTAAAACAAATTAAACTAAAGCATATTGGAAACTAGGGTTTGAAAACAAGGATGACAGACGAACTTAGAATTTGAATCCCCCTTCGTTCCCCAGAGCATTGGCAATCAACAGATCAGCGGATTTCGATTCTCATTCAATCAATTACTAAGACACCACCATAACTCCTTACCCTTAGGTTTAAGACCGGCGAACGTTCGCTCTATCCGTTCTAACTACCAAGATTAACTAGCCGCCCGGGTACGGTCGCCTCTCGCAACGACTTAATTAATTGGTGTAATTACTAATGATTAATGAGTTACTCTTGCAGTGAATTAACCCTAACCGGTTCCTACGAAAGGCATGCTCCAATTATAATTGTTCAATTTGATGTTCTAAAGTAAGGCGAGCGTTCGCTTCTATCCTTAGCTTAACAAGAATCTAATCTAGGTGATCAATCCAGACAAGAAACATGAACAATGAAGAACAAATCAAACATGAATGAGAAACTGATTGAACTTCGAATCTAATCACCGCCGATCCGTGACCGCTTTAAAGCCCTGGGTCACTTAGGGTTCATCTAGTCTAAGCTCTAACGAGTTTAGCTACTCATGATCATTACAAAAGAAACAAAGACAAAGAAAGAGTTCATCATTCAGAGGAAGAACAGAAAAGAATCTGAAAACCCTAACTTAGACGACTCTGACAGACTTCGATCTTCGGTAGATTACACTCCTAGCTCCGGTTCTCCGAGATGGAAGGGATGGCGTCACGATCTCTATCCGGCTCTTCGAACTCCAACTCTTTGCTCCAGAACTTGAGAGAATTCTATGAATTCTGATCTCGAAAAGTTGTATTATGATTAATTATGATTGTCTCCTTTGTTTGGGCCGCCGGGTTAAGTATAATACTTAACCCTAATCAGCTGGATTCCTCTTATTATTTTCACCGAAATTCTTAAGGAATTTTCGGCGAAAATTCCTTTGTGAATGGGAGTGCTTTCTCTGCCTTTTCTTTTCGGTCCGAAGAACACAATGTTTTCGCCGAAGTCATTCTTCACTTGGCGTCAGTCGATGTGTGATGTTATTTTCGCCGAAATCAATAAGATATTTTCGGCGAAAATATCTTTGTACTCGGGCAGGATTTTGTTTGACTTTGATTGGCCCCTTTGATCGATTCCGGTTCAGTTTCTCGATGTTCCAACGCCTTAGACACGTCCATGGCTACTCTATTTGACGGCAAAAACCTGTGCTAACATAAAAACACTAGAAAACCATCAAATAGACCCGAAACGGGCCAAGGTAACACAAATGGCACGAGATAGGGCAATCGATTGAATATTCATTATTCTACCCTAAAAACCATGTCTTAAGCAAAGAAATGTCGCTTAAATGAGGCTGATAATCACGTCAAATCGAGTGTCATCAAATACCCCACACTTAAGCTTTTGCTTGTCCTCAAGCAAACTGAATAGAAATGCTCATGTTCATAAATGATAAGATCGATTAAATTGGAGCTCAATCAAACACAATGAATTATTAGACAGATCGATCCTAGAACAAGAAACCTAACATGCATAAGATCAGCCAAACTACCTGGTCTCACTAATAAACTGCACACGACAAGTAATTAGCAACCAATTATGCACGAATTTGACCTGACCGACCAGACTCCTCACACAGGATATATATAGTACAATGGGAACTCTCACTCTCTGCGTTTAAGGACGTGTTTCTGCTCTCGATCATTTTTTGTTACCGAATTCTGTCATAGGTTTGCATTTCGACCACATCTCCACCACTGTGACAACACGAGTATCTAGTCAAGAAGGACTTCCCTGCTAGGACTGTAATGAATACTACACTACTCAGGTTTATAATGAGATGGATGATGGGAATGAATGATGATGGCTTTGTGCGGTGTAGCTTTCGACTAACTTCCCTCGAATCTAATCTATGGCTTCCTACCGTCTAACCAAACACGGGTGGAATGATGAACGCTCGTCCTATGATACCCTCAAGCAACCTAGCACTTATTCTTTTTCTTTGCAAACACATTTTTTTTTCTTTTTCTTTTGACTTCGTTCTTCCATTTGTAGGGAGAAGAACGTTTTATTGAACAACACTGTGAAACTTTTCTTATTTTTCTGATTTTTCTGCTTCACTTTTTTTTTCTTTTTCTGAAGCTTGCTTCTTTTCTTTCTTTCTATTTTTTTTCTTTTGTGTCGATTTTCTTTTAGTTGCTAGAGGGGTTTACACGTCTGGACATATTAGCTAAGACCACCTGTTTAATGGCTATAGGCAGGTTACCACAAACCGACTTCCGGTAGGTCAATCTAGAACTACAACCACAGGGGATCAACGGGGAATGAAAGAAATGGGAAATGGCTGTAATGTATTATCGAACCGAAAGAACAGGCCAAGCTCAGGGGTCTAAACCTAGTGGATTTTATCGTTTGGTAGGCTATCTGGCTTAGTAGCTGAATCTAGGTGCCCCTATCCTTCTAGAACTCGTGTCATCGTGTGGTCTCGAGTAGGTCTCATGCAAATTCTAACTCATTCAAGTAAACAGAAAACCACTCAGAAAGAATTAAAATTGCAAGTTACGTGCAATGGATCAAAAGCTCACAGTTGGTTTGCTAATCGGATTCGGTCATTTTCATGCAATCAAGGCTACAAACTACAAGTGTGATTTTAAAAATTCTGTTCTGACCAGGCAATTTAGCATCAAAGCATACAAGTTGGTTCTCAAGTTCTAGGTTAAGCAGTCTAAGCATCATTATGAAAGTTTGAACAACAACTTAACATCAAAAATCAAGAACTGAGCCATTCTAATGCTAGAGAGACTGGAATGGAATCACGAGGCACACAAATAATGCAATTAAGGGCAATCAAGTTCATGCAAGGTTCTCTAGCATCCTACCCCACACTTAAATCAGACTGTGTCCTCACAGTGAAGGGACTAGAGTTCAGAGTGAAGTAGAAGAACCTGGATCGAGATGATTGGCGTAGTGGATGAGCACGGATCCTCGGAGCGGAGGGAATCTACCCAAGCGAAGCAAAGGGAATCTCCCTACTGCCTACAAAACAAAAACAAATGAAACATAAAAAGGAAACCGGGACAAGTGTCCCGGATCCACACAGAAAAAAGTTGGACCGAAATCCGAAAAGAATAAATAAAAAAAAGACACCAGAAAAGGAATACAACCCGATCACTGCTTGTCCGGTGAACCGGGAGGTGGAAAGTGGAGAAATTTGCCGAGCTGGCGTTGCCACGCCAGCTGTGCCTCATATCGCCTGTCGGCGCGGCGCATATGTTGCTGCATAATAGTCCATCGCGCCTCTTGAGTGGCGTTGTCGGTGATGCGCCACTCCTGCAGGCGCTCATACAACTCTCCAACATCCGCAGGGTGGTGTCGGGGCTGATGAGTAGGCGCCGGATATGGATTGGGAATGTGCGGCGGCGACTGGTGAGCATACCCTGCCTGATGGTGTGGCGAGGGTATATAATCTTGGAATTCTGGTGGCGGCTGCGGCTGTTGCTCCTCAGCATCATCTTCTTCCTCCGACTCGACCACAGGCTGGAGTGGAGGATCAGCTGCTACATGGGGACTGAGGTCGAGTTCTAAGTCGTACTCAACCGCTAAGTCTCCTCCAACGGTCCTAACTGGGTGTCGTGGAATGTGCGGGCCATATTCATGGCTGATGCCGAAGGAGAGGATGAGCTGTCCTATGAAGTTGCCCCCCAAAAGCCTGCTAGGTGGCGTCTTCCTCCTGGTCTTCTGGCAGAAGATGCGAGCCAGTACCCAGCCGGGGTGTAGAGGGTAGCTCTCTCGGATGGCTCGGAGAAGCATGAGCTCCTCCTTGAGGATATGGTGGCGATCCTTGTCAGGCACATATAAAAGGGATCTGCGCCAAACCATATGTATAAATTTAAAGAGAGGGTGAGAGAGCGACTTAACTGAGTTGCTCGTCCCGAGGCGATTGCCAGGTACGCCTGTCATGTGGCTCCAGAGCGCGTGGTACTCCTCGTCGTCATCATCTTCTCCCCAACCGAGGTGATGATCGTGATAGTGCTCGTAGGGGATGCCAAGATGAGCAGCAAACTCATCGTAGGTGAGCTGCCTGTACACCCCACCAAGATAGAAGGTGACAACCTTCTGGCGTTGCTTCCTCTTGTGCTCGTCCAGATCAAAGGTTGCCCAGAACTCCTGGAGGGCAATGTCTGGGTAATCAGCAGCTATAGTGGTCAGCTCCAGGAGACCGGCCGGTGCTAGGGCGTCGTGCACGTTCCGGTGGTAGTCCTCATCATGCTCCTGGAGCGACTCCATGGATAGAGGGCGCACGTCAGCTCCCCGGACGTGCTCGAGCTTCTGGAAGCACTCGAAGTAGAAGTCAGGTAGACGGGCGATAGTGCGATGGTATCCAGCCCGGCGAGGGAGTGCGGGTGGTGGACCTAGAACTGCTGGTGTGACGGGAGTGGCAGCTCCTGAGCTCGAGGCGCCATCAAGTCGCGCCTTAGTCCTGCGCTCATAAGTGGTGTTCCTAAAACCAGAGTGAAACCAGATTAGTCAACTAAAACCCTACCCCACACTTAGTAGAAAAACTCAATTTCACAAAGAAATGAGGGAAACTAAGTGGGGTAAGCAGAGCAGAGTAACCGGTAACCATAGACAGTAAAATACAAACTTAGGAACAGCCAGAATCGGATAAGCACAATCAGAGTTCAAAAAGTCAAACCGACATTTAGAAAGTCAACATTTTAGCATAGTGAACCCTAATCATGGCAAGACTATCATAACTTGGAGAATGACGGTAAAATATGATCTCAAATGGAAAGCACGATAATATGAACGAGAATGAGCACATCAGGCAGCCAAATGATCACAGCAATTCAAAGTCAAACCGACATTTCTCAAAAAAGTCAACATTACAAAGAATAAATCTTATGCATAGCAACATATGATCAAATGATATGGAAATTAAGCACGGAACTCCCTAAGCATGTTAGAACAGTTCTACAAGTTTAGCTATCCTAGTTCACACGAAAACAGTCGGCACGCAAAACGAGGCAAACCGAAAGTCAACCCCGACGAAATTCAGCAATCCATATGTCAAAAGATTCGTGTCGAAAAGTTATACAGCTTACCTTGAGGTCATGACTGCTAAAAATGAACGAGTTGGGAGGAATCGGTGAAAAACTAGAAAACTGGGGTTTCTGAGAACTGGAGTTGCAAAGCTCCGATTCGGACGTTCTAGGGCTTGAATCGATCGAAAAAGGGAGGGGAAGGGAGCGGCGGTGGTCGGCGACAGCGGTGGCGGCGGTCAGATTTAAAGAGGTGGGTGGCGGCGATTTTTAAAACGGATAGGGGAGGGGGTTTTCGGGTTGCTGAACGAAAATGAAAGAAGGAGAGAGAGGAAGTGGACCGGATTTTTAAAGGAAATTTTGGGGTGATTTTCAAAATTATTTTCGGCGAAATTAAAAGGATGGTTTCGCCGAAAATTTCAGTTCAAATGCACTGCCGGATTTTCAAAGGTAGTTTCGCCGAAAATTTCAGTTAAAATGGTTGATGGTCTTCGAAAATAGTTTCGCCGAAAACAGAAAACTTTTCGAACCAAAAATGATGAACAGGGAGAATCAGGTTCGAAAATCGAAAATCGGTTTCGCCGAAAATAAGGGTGGTTTCGCCGAAAATTTTGAACTGCTCGGGTTTAAAATATTTTCGCAAATCCGGCCAACTTCAGAAAATCACAGTTAAATCCACAAAAATCGGAACGACCTCAATCAACTTGCAACTGACTCTATGACACACAGAATCTGCACGAAAAATAATAAATCAAACAAACTGAAACTTTTGGCTCCCCCGAACCAACTCTAAAATACCAAGTTCAACAAAAAATTAAAACAGACTCCAGCCGTGGGTTGCCTCCCATGAAGCGCTCTTTTATTAACGTCCTTGAGCTGGACGATACCTGGACGGTATTAGGAGACATCCCAACTTAGATTCTCCTTCACGCTCACGTCGGAGTTCATGAAGTACAGCTTCGGGACTTCTCCGGTAAGCGTGAATCTCTTCTCGTTTGCATGTAAAAGCTTGGTACGTCCATCGGGAAGATGATCAACGAACTTGAACGGTTCGAATAGTTCTCTGGAGGGGTCATCCTTCTGGAGTGTGATGGTGGAAGGAATGAGGACTGTTGGCTTCTTCTTTTCTTTAATCTTCGGCTTGTTATCACCAGGATTGGTGATCGTTAGTACTTCCTTAGGAGACGCTTTCGGCTTCTCCCTCCATACTTGTTCCGGCCCCGGTTGCTCGGAACAAAATGGTGGTGTAGCTGCCTCGATGGAAGACGGCAGAATTTTTGGTCTCCAAACCATTTGGGTCTTCGTCGTCTTGTTCTTTCCTCGAGGTCTGCTCGGTGGTTTAGAAGAGGCTTGCAGTTCCTTCTTCTTCTTCTTACGCGGCTTCTGAACCGAAATTTCTGGCTTCTCCTCAATAACCTGTTCAATACCTGCAGCAACAACTGATCTAGAGACACTATAAGAAGCATTAGTAATGGAGTTGACCGGAGTCAACTCCACAGTTTCAACAGCTAGGCAGTGAGATTCTTCATTCCTAGAGTCATATTTCATGCCATCTTTAAGACGGAAAGTTTTCGTTTCTTTACCAACTCTTAGAGTTAAAGAACCATTTGGAACGTTAATATTCATTCCAGTAGTAGCCATGAAAGGTCGACCTATGAGAATGGTAGAATCATTTGTACTAGTATCCATAATCACATAGTCAGCTAAAAACGTGAACGGACCACATTTAGTAATAACGTCTTTAATCTCTCCCTTAGGGGTTTTAAGTGATCTATCAGCAAAGACGAGTTGCATACTAGGCGGTTCAAGTTCTCCTAGGTTTAATTTTTCATATAGACTCACAGGCATAACATTAACAGATGCTCCTAGGTCAACTAGGCAACGTTCAATCTCAACATCATTAATGACCAGAGGCAAAGTAAAAGAACCAGGATCAGATAACTTAGCTGGATACGGAGAGGCAGGTTTCTTAGTACGAATGTCAGGATATCCTTCCTTGTTCCCCTTCATGCCAGTCTCGATCCTTGCATTTGGCAGCAATGCTCTAGGAAAAGGAGGTTTTACGACGTACGGTGCAAGAGGAGGATCTTCCTTAGGCGCCGGTTTCTGTTCTTCTTCTTCCGGAGTTTCAGCGATCCTGCGTAAGACAGAACAAGCATCAGCAATTAAGTTTGGTAGTTTTCGAGCGGTTACCACCTTTGCTTGCTCCTTCCTCGGATTCGGTTCTGTCTGGCTTGGAAGTTGGCCAAATGGTCGACCAGATGCTAGCATGCTCGAGATGTTGTTCACGGCTTGCTCAATCCTTTGTCCAGATGCTATCTATTCTTGATTGAGAAGAGCTTGAGCCTTGAACTGACTGTCATGATCATCGAGTCTTTTGATGATCTGGCTGAGCTTCTTATCCAGGTCACTGACATTGTTATCTCTGTGATGCTGCTGGCCTGGATAGGTATTGTTAAGATATTGATTCTGGCGATTGCCAGGAGCAGTTCCATAATTACCTGGATTGCGATGTGGTGGCTGGTAGACACCTACCGACGGATGGTTAGGCTTCTGATCCTGAGCTGGACCAGCTGGGCGGTTATTCTAGTTCTGGTTATGATTGGCGCCAGCATTGTAGGGAGGTCTGTCTTGATAGTTCCCTTGCTGTCTGAAGTTACGATAACCAGCATAACCATTCTGATTATTGGCGAAGCCTTGTTGTATGAAATTTACCTCTTCGGCAGACCAGACTTCTGCCTTACCAAAATTCTGACAATGGCCTCCATTATGTGCGCAAGCTCCACACCACTCGCAATCGGCAACGTAGACAGAAGCTGCCGGTGGCTTGATCGGTGTGGTAGACTTCCTCAGATGCTTCTCTACCTCTGCCTTGATTGTAGCTTCGAGATCTAGCTTGTTCATTGATCCTTCAGATTGTCGCTCCCAGTTCCTTGACTTGGAAGCACAGTTTGCGAAGTGAAGAAGAGCAGCTTCAGCTGTTAGTGTAGTGCAATCCCCTTCAGCTAGAGAATTGACCCACTTGGCGGATTTTTCTCGAAGTCCTCGAGCAAAAATTTCAGCTAACTGCCTCTGCTCGAATCCATGATGAGGGCAGGTGTAGAGAAGTTCTTGGAATCGATTCCAAGTATCATACAAGTTTTCTCCTTCTTTCTGGGAGAATCTGGCGATGCTGTCCTTGATGGCTGTTGTTCTGGCCGGAGGGAAGTATTCTTCAACGAAGTCCTGAGCCAGAGTAAACCAATCAGTGTAATAGCCAGGTGGTTTGCCAGTAAGCCACCTCTTAGCAGGGCCTTTCAAAGAGAACGGAAAAGCTCTCAGACAAAGAGTGTTCTTGTCGAGGTTCCCACTCTTGAAAGTACTGCAGAGATCAAGGAAGTCTGCAAGATGAGTGCACGGGTTGTCTAGGGGCCTGCCTTCAAACTGTAAATCCCTAGAGATCATAGTCAAGAATGGGATCTTGATCTCATAGTCAGGATCACCTTCAATGCGCGGAACGGCAATGGCAGATCAAACGCTAGTCGCGCTCGGCTTGTTATAGTCTGCTAGACTTTTCTGTGCAGGTGGTGGTGGTGGTGGTAATCTATCGTCCATGGTAGGAGATGAGGGAGTGAGAGTGACTCGGTGTATAAGCGGATGAAGATGACGGTACAGGTGAAGATGGAGATGAGGAACTCTCCTTCGGTTCCTCGATCTTGATCAGAGTGATGAATGGATTGGATCTGCCTTTCTTCAGGATCTGTGATCGTAGAGGTGGAGCAGAACTGCCTGGTCTCTCTGCACTCTTAGCCTGTTTGGTTTGAGAGCGAGTCCAAGGACGGTGAGGCATACACCTGTAAACCTACAGATAACAAAGACAAACAAAACCAGTGTAAAATCGAAGTGGGTGGAAAAATGAAAGATGGAAAGTAGAAGAATAAATTGCCAGTTCTTCTTTCGAACAATCAAAAGAAGTCCCCGACAACGGCGCCAATTTGGTGAACCGCCCGGTCGTTGTTATGCGGACGATTCAACCAAATAAACTACTAATGCTAAGAAAAAACTATAGCAGATCGTATTCTGAGGGTCTCCTATGACTGACTACTTCAAAACTGACAAAGTACTCGAATGCAAACACGTTGTGCGTGGTGTGAGTTCCACGACTTCTAAATCTAGGAAATGCAGAGAAATTAAAACAAATTAAACTAAAGCAGATTGGAAACTAGGGTTTGAAAACAAGGATGACAGACGAACTTAGACTTTGAATCCCCCTTCGTTCCCCAGAGCATTGGCAATCAACAGATCAGCGGATTTCGATTCTCATTCAATCAATTACTAAGACACCACCATAACTCCTTACCCTTAGGTTTAAGACCGGCGAACGTTCGCTCTGTCCGTTCTAACTACCAAGATTAACTAGCCGCCCGGGTACGGTCGCCTCTCGCAACGACTTAATTAATTGGTGTAATTACTAATGATTAATGAGTTACTCTTGCAGTGAATTAACCCTAACCGGTTCCTACGAAAGGCACGCTCCAATTATAAGGTTAATTGTTCAATTTGATGTTCTAAAGTAAGGCGAGCGTTCGCTTCTATCCTTAGCTTAACAAGAATCTAATCTAGGTGATCAATCCAGACAAGAAACATGAACAATGAAGAACAAATCAAACATGAATGAGAAACTGATTGAACTTCGAATCTAATCACCACCGATCCGTGACCGCTTTAAAGCCCTGGGTCACTTAGGGTTCATCTAGTCTAAGCTCTAACGAGTTTCGCTACTCATGATCATTACAAAAGAAACAAAGACAAAGAAAGAGTTCATCATTCAGAGGAAGAACAGAAAAGAATCTGAAAACCCTAATTTAGACGACTCTGACAGACTTCGATCTTCGGTAGATTACACTCCTAGCTCCGGTTCTCCGAGATGGAAGGGATGGCGTCACGATCTCTATCCGGCTCTTCGAACTCCAACTCTTCGCTCCAGAACTTGAGAGAATTCTCTGAATTCTGATCTCGAAAAGTTGTATTATGATTAATTATGATTGTCTCCTTTGTTTGGGCCGCCGGGTTAAGTATTTATACTTAACCCTAATCAGCCGGATTCCTCTTATTATTTTCGCCGAAATTCTTAAGGAATTTTCGGCGAAAATTCCTTTGTGAATGGGAGTGCTTTCTCTGCCTTTTCTTTTCGGTCCGAAGAACACAATGTTTTCGCCGAAGTCATTCTTCACTTGGCGTCAGTCGATGTGTGATGTTATTTTCGCCGAAATCAATAAGATATTTTCGGCGAAAATATCTTTGTACTCGGGCAGGATTTTGTTTGACTTTGACTTGCCCCTTTGATCGATTCCGGTTCAGTTTCTCGATGTTCCAACGCCTTAGACACGTCCATGGCTACTCTATTTGACAGCAAAAACCTGTGCTAACATAAAACACTAGAAAACCATCAAATAGACCCGAAACGGGCTTGACGGCAAAAACCTGTGCTAACATAAAAACACTAGAAAACCATCAAATAGACCCGAAACGGGCCAAGGTAACACAAATGGCACGAGATAGGGCAATCGATTGAATATTCGTTATTCTACCCTAAAAACCATGTGTTAAGCAAAGAAATGTCGCTTAAATGAGGCTGATAATCACGTCAAATCGAGTGTCATCAATAGCCTTGAAGTAGACATTACTTCATATAAATGTGGCTTGACCTAGCTTTTGGGGCTTGGTTCCTTCAAACGAGAAGTGGCTTCATTGTTGTCACAATGAAGACCTACTTCCTTTTGACGTGAAGGAACCACATCAAGCTCTTTCAGAAACTTATTGATCCACATAGCTTACATTGTCGCTTCTACTACAACAATGTACTATGATTTCGTAGAAGATCGAGCCACCAAAAAATCTATTTGGTACTCTTTCCAGCATACTACTCATTCATCTCCATGAAGACGTATTTGTATTTTGACTACGTGCCATCACGATTAGTCAAATGGTTGGCATCACAATATCATTTAATAGTCAACTTCCTTTTCACCTCCAATCACTAGAAAATAATCCTAAGTCTTTAGCAAGATACTTAAGGATACTCTCGACAATCCAATGAAAAATCACTTGGATTCGATATATATGGTATACAGAGTCAACAAATTAAAAACTTCGCTAGCCTCCCCTTAATCACGCTATTCAGCCAATCGTCACTTTTGAGTTTTCAATTAAAAAAAAACCACTACATCTTACCTTTGTGCTCTTCTTTGTTTTTTCCTAATTCAAATTTTTTTCCCACATCCTCATCACACCAACACCATGATTCATGCAGGGGAATCAAATAAAAATTCATCGGTGCCAATCAACTAATTAGCCACTATTTTTTTAACGTAAGAGTGATAATATTATTATTGATACTCCATCAAACACAAATCATTCAAAAGTGACAACAACCACTTAAGAGGTCCCTCACCTAAGTAGGTACGGGTTGAGTAAACAGACTTCAATAACAGCTCCCTTAACAGCAACAACATTAGCATTACGTTGATTACGGAGCTCCTGACGACAATCTTCAATAAGTTTGCCAAATTCTGTGCTTTCCGTGCTTTTCCTGCTTCCTTCATTCACTACATGGAAAACTATTTGGCTGTCAATTTCAAAAACAGTACCCTGCAAATTCAAGTTTCCAGCCCAGCATAGCACATCTCGTAAAGCCTCAGCTTCGACTTCCTTCGGTGGTGGTGTACCCTCATGGAGGCGCTGCATAATTCCTTGAAATGCTCCTCGTGTATCTCTCATAACCACCCTCGTTCCATGTTTATGATACCCATCGAAAAGAGCACCGTCAACATTAATTTTCATCAAACCTGGTGATGCGCTTTATTATTGATGTATTTATTCCCTCATTAGATGACATTCTTGGTGATTTATCTGTCCAATTGGCATGGTTTTGAGTGAGTTTCGTACCCCTTGGCCCCTTGGGGCCATTTTATGTGTTTTGCACGTCTTTTGTTCATTTCAGGTGATCCATGATGATTGGGGACGAAACGAGAGGCTGGAGAGACCAAAACAATGGAGCATGCCGAAAACATGAAGACACAAAGCGTGTGTTACCAAATACACGGTGTGTGTCATCATAAAACACGGCGTGTTTTTGTCTCTGACGAAAAAATCAGTATTTATCCATCTTGGAGAGGGAAAACAGGACACTCTCGAAGGGAGGAGACCATCTTCATTCTTCTTTCTTCACCGACAAACCAGACACTCTCGAAGGGAGAACTTGGAGCTTTGGAGTGACGATTGAGCAAGAAGAAGCGAGGATTAGCGCGGGAGTTTCTTAGAGTCATTAGGATTAGGTTATCTCAGAGTAAGATGTCTTCTTCTTTGGTTTTCTTCTCCGTTGTATCTATGATTTCTTCCATTGCCATGAGTAACTAAACTTCTTAGGGTTGTTAAGATTAGATGAAGCATTAGTGAGGATTTTTTATGGATGATGTCAGGTTTTTGTTAATCGATGTTTATTCAGACTTAGATGTGATCTCTCCTAAATCCTAATTTGAAGCTCTAAGAATCCGTTGATTGACCATATTGTAGGATTCTGTTTCATCTTTGATTTCGCTGGTCTGATGATAAAGAATTTTACCAAGGTCGTATTCCACGAGTTCCTCTCATAAGATAATACTCACAAAAT
The DNA here is from genome assembly GCA_034768395.1 of Linum lewisii. Classification (NCBI taxonomy): domain Eukaryota; kingdom Viridiplantae; phylum Streptophyta; class Magnoliopsida; order Malpighiales; family Linaceae; genus Linum; species Linum lewisii. The sequence goes on along the minus strand of CM068296.1, from coordinate 70,270,409 downwards.
TCATGAAGGGTCTAAACATTTGAATTGAGATTTGGTTTTGAACGAGAACAAATCAAAAGCAAAAACAAACAAAGTAAAACTACAAGTGAAATTGAGGATCAAACAAGAGAGAAGGAAGTTTAGCTTAGCAAGGGGTTTCTTCAAGCTCAAGGTTCATGAAAGCTGGATTGAATCTCAAGCAACGATGTGTAAACTAATGACCATGCAATTCACTCAAGTAGAATCAACGAACTCTCGCACAATTGACTCTCTACTCCTAGACCAAATGCACCATGCTCTCGCTATGTGAACAAAGGTAATGGAGTGCCTTAACTTGCCCAATGAAATGCTCAACTCTTGATCTTCATGCTAACATTCATCTAACACAAGGTAAATGATGCAAGACACTCTCATGTCAATCATATAACACTAGTATAGCAATCAAAAGGGTCTCTCTACCTTCAAATGAAAGAAAACTCAATGCACACCAAGTGTTTGATAAAATGACAACAAGGAAAACAAGCTCAAAATGGTTGCAATTGTATAATCCAATCTCTCAAATCATCCAATTACAATCCTACAACCTTAGATCAACATCAATCAATCATTCTCATGTATTGAAAGACAAACAATACCAAAAGAACAAATCAAGATCTAATGGCTACAAAGCACAAGGTCTAGGATCATCATCTTACACAAATGGCTAAGAGAAACTCAATCCATACAATCAATCACCTATCCTAGCTTGATCCATCCCCCACTAAACTAAACCTAAGCTTATCCTAGCATAACCATGGAAGAAACCTGAAATTGAGTAGAGGAGACCATCCTTGCTTCCATGGAGGATCTTGCAACTTGGCTCTTCAAGCTTCAATCCAAGGTGTAGAAGGCTTCACTTAGATCCTTGATCTCCAAGTTGATCAACAATTGAGGGAGGAGGATGATTGGTTAAGAGGGAATGGTGATTGGCGATGATGAAGAATTGAGAGAGAGAGAGTCCGATTGTTGTAAAAAAAATAATCCCTCTTCTAATTTTCGCCCGCCTCTTCCTTATATAGCACGCCAGAAATACCTGGAATTTTTGGCGAAAACTGTTCAATATTTTCGCCAAAAATCTCTTTGAAAAACACCGAGCGGCTTGACATTTCTTCATAGGTTTTCGGCGAAAACTCTGGAAGTTTTCGCCGAAAACTTCTTCATAAATCGGATGTCCGTCTCCTGTTTCTTCTGTCTGCGAAAAGCTTAGAGTTTTCGGCGAGAACTCTAAGTTCTCGCCGAAAACTTCTTCAGGAAAGTTGTATTTTCTTCGATTTTGCAAAGTCCATATCTCCTCCGTCTTAGCTCTGATTGACCTCCCGTTTGATCCTACGTGCTCCTTGTCACCAGTACTTCAATGCAAAGACCTGAAAATGCAAAGAAAACAACTCCAATAGATATAGAATTGGCCTCAAAGTGGCAACCGGACAACAAAATAGCACTTTGCATAAAACTTCAATAAAGGCATATTAATCATAGCAAAATGAGATCAAACATGGGAGATACCTAGGCTAATCAAGGACTAAAAATGCACTAAATATGATCACATCATCTGACCATAAGCGCGAATCACTATAGAGTTTAGGAGGTCGTTAGGTTCTGCCAATAGCTTGACCATAGGATTGGAAGACCTAATCTCTCTGCATATTCGTGTGACATTTCATTGTTCTTGATAATTTCAAGTTAGCTTGACCATAGGAGCTTGTAGGTTTGATAGAATAGACTCTCTACGGCCTGACCAAGGAGTAGAGATAAACCAGGAAGTGTCGAGTCATTGAAGTCCGATAAACTGAGATCGCACTGCATTATCCATCTAAACCGAACTAGTGTGGATTCGAGTCTGGACAACCGCCTTAGTCATACTTTGAAACCCCAACTTGTTTACATGCTTTACTTGTTTTAATTGCATTCTTAGTTAATTAATTCACAACCTTTTCAACAAACCAAACGAAAAAAACCCTGAATAGCTTTTACACACATTCGTTGAGTAATTTAAGGAGAAAGACCCAAGGAAAAAACGATCTCACTAGAGCATTCTAGTGAGTAAAATTTGGTGTATGTATATTTCTCGCATCAAGTTTTTAGCGTTGCCGGGGACTTTTCTTGTTTCAGGCAAGATAGCACGTACGGAAGAAAGGAGGGCGAGTAAGATTATAGCTGAAAAGGGAAGAGTTTTCTACACTCACTTCGGCACTACTCATGTACCGCCTCCAGCGAAAACACCTAAAGCAAAGAAAATCCTTTTTACATCTTCGTCTTCATCTTCACCTACGTCATCCACCATTGCTACTGCAGATCCTCCTGTTCAACCTGAGATAGTCGATATGGCAGAGAGGACGCTGAAAGATTATGGCCGTCCAACCAATGATGGGACCACCTCTTGCATTCAGATTCCCACCACGGGCACTCGAAACTACACATTCCTCCTCACATGATCAACATGATCCAAGCAAATGGGAACACCTTTTCTGGAGGAGTAAACGAAAACCCCAATGCTCATGTGAGGAACTTCAGGAGGCTTGCTCATACTGTCTCCAACAATGAGGCAGGTCATAATACTGTCAAGCTTCAGCTATTCCCTTTCACTTTGAAGGGACGAGTAGAACAATGGCTATATGATCATCCTGTCAATCATTTTAGTACATGGGATGATCTGTCAAGAGCATTCATAGAAGAGTTTTTCTCTCCTTCTAGAACCAAGGCACTCAAGGCACAGATTGTAGCTTTCCATAGAGGTCCGAAGGAGAAATTCTATGAAGTTTGGCAGAGATTTCAAGGACTTCTCCGAGCCTGCCCTCACCATGGATGGGATGACTACTCCAAGTTTAGTACATTCCTCAGAGGTTTGGATTATGAGAAGAAGAAGGATTTCTCCTTGCGGTTGAATGGGGACTAGAATCACATGACTGCAACTGCAGCTTTAACTTCTTGTAAGAGCTTTGCCATGAAGATTAAGTCTCTTATGCAAGCTAATCCTATGAAGATGGATGAAAGACATCCAGGGAAAGTGAAATTCTCTACTGACACCAGTGGACAATATTAGGAATTAGTTGGAGCTGGATAACTCAAGGTTGGAAATGAAAGTGCAACGGTTGAGGCACGAGTTGGGAAGTGCTCATATAACTCCCTCATCAGGTGTTCCTACAGCTCTACCACCAGGGTTCAAGATACTTACTAGATCCACTCCACCTCCGGTAGCAAAAGCAGAGAATGTAGCAGCAGTTTCTACCCCTTGCTCAAACTGTGGTGGTGCAGGTCATTCAGCAGAAAGTTGCACATGGAAATTTGAGAGTGACCCCAACCACCAACAAGAGGAGGTCGATTATGTTGGTGGTCAGAATCAAGGGAACTTCCAGAATAAGAATAACAATTTCAGGAATTCCAATGGCTACTAGAACCAAAATCCAAACTCCCAATGGCAAAACAGAGGGAATTGGAACAGTAATCAGAATCAGTTTCAGGGAGGATATCAAAACTAAGGAGGTTATCTGAGGAACAATGAAAATCAGAACCTGAATTCCCAATGGCAGAACAGAGGAAATTGGAACGGTAATCAAAATTAGAATCAAAATCAGAATTCCCAAGGGAACGATAACCGAGGTTCAAGCTCTTCTGCACAGAAAACCAATACTAAAATTATGTTGGAGAAGATTCTTGCTGAAACCCAGACGACAGCCGAATAGTTTTCCATGCAGTGAATGAAGGAAGTAGAGAAAGCACGGAATTTAGCAAACTTATTGAAGATTGTCGACGGGAGCTTCGTAATCAATGTATGCTAGTGTTGTTGTTGTTAGGAGGAACTGTAATAGAATTGCAGACGTGATAGCGTGCAAGTCTGTTTACTCGACCCGTACCTACTTAGGTGAGGGACCTCCTGAGTGGTTGTTGTCACTTTTGGACGATTTGTGTTTGATGGAGCATAAATAATATTATTATCACTTTTACGTAAAAAAAAAAATTGGTGACTAATTAGTTGATTGGCACCGATGAATTTTTATTTGATTGCCCTACATAAATCATAAGGTGTTGGTGTGATGAGAATGTGGGGAAAAAGTTGAATTAGGAAAAAAACAAAGAAGAGTACAAAGATAAGATGTAAGTAGTGATTTTTTTTAATTGAAAACTCAAAAGTGACGATTGGCTGAATAACGTGATTAAGAGGAGGCTAGTTGATATGAACCGATCTGCAACTGTGGGCGGCAACCCTATACCAATAAGCTAACAACACAAACAGACAAGTCTAACCTATGTAACCGGAGGTGGATATGACTTGGACCCGCTAGCTATAACCAACTAGGAACCCTGAGTATCAAGTCGAAGGTGCCACACCGTGGGATGAATGCCCATGATGATAAATCGAACCTTAAGCAATACAACAATGAGCAAAGACTTGAAGAAGTAAGAACAAAAGTTCTGAAATTTCTTTGTATAATTCAAGGGGGTCTGAATTACAATGAGGTCGAAGGACTTTATTTATAAGTGAGGACCGAGAACAAGCTCTCTGATTCCTCCTACAACTCTAACTCATAAAAATAACTTAAAATATTCCTAAATAGTCTAAGTAGGAAACATAAACCGTGTAAAACACTAAAAAGTCTAAAATACTGAAATCTGACAAAACTGGCAAAATCCGGGGAAATCCTAATCCGGCAGAAAACCCTAATCCTTGTTTAAGATGGATGGAGTGTGAAAAGTCCCTTCTGGATTGGGACTCCATCTTCTCCGTGTTTCCTACTCCTAATAGGACTTGGAAACACAGGCGGCGCGCCGTGGCGTGGGATTTTTTGATTAGGATAGGAATCCTGGTCACGGGCGGATTTTTGGGCACCGCCGGGTTGTTGGGCACAGTCCTAGGCACCGCCGGGTGCTGTGTCTTAGGTGACCTCCTTGAGTCCTTCTTCGAATTGGACTGGGATTGAAGGAGGTTTGTCCTTGAAGCCTAGGGAATCCTTAATGCCAAAGGATTCCTGAAAGGCACGACTAGAAATCAGGTTTGACCCTAATCACGTCTCGTACGGTCTCTGGCTTTGCACCTGCGCCTGGGTCGGCATCGGCTCTGGGCTTTTGGTTGTCTCAGTCTGGTGCTCACCCGTCGGGGCCTGGCTGGGTATCAGCATTTCTCCTGAGGTGTCCTCGAGCTCCAGCACTTCATATATCTTCAGTCCTCGGTGTGGTGCCGGCATCAGTGCTTGGCTCGGTGCTCGGCTTGGCCCGGGGCCGGTGCAATATCGGTCTGACATCCGTGCTCGGGGCCGGATCAGCATCAGCATCAGAACTTGATGATGGGGATCCTGGTCTGGTGTCTTCTCCTCCAATAAGGTATGGCCACTTCTAGTGATCCTCTCAGCATCCTCTTCATGGCCACCTCCACTCCAAGCCTTAATGGGGACATTGGGGTTTGGTGCAGGTGGTGTTGTGGTGGCACCGGGCTTGGTGGCCGTGATCACTTCACTAGTGAAGTTTGAATTTGTTGACTCTGTATCCCATTTTTGCATATATATATAGATGTTTATAAATATAAACTTCTACACCATCACACCATACCACTTGTTCTTCTTCCTTCTTCTTCAGCCATTTCTTTTTCCTTCTACTTCTTCCTTGTTCTTCAGCCATGGTGTTAAGCAGCTCCCATATGTAATATATAATATATTATTGTTCCAGCCTCGTCGCCTGGCCTAATAATGGAAGCCCAAGTTTCTTGGTCTTCAAGCGATGGTGTACCTCGTAAGTAGCAGGGGGTAGTTAGTTCAAGGGGGAGTAAGGCGATCAGTTTAAGGAAGGAGCGGAAAAGGAGGGCGAGTGACGTACCGCGGAGCGTTTGTCCGCTGGGTAAAAGTGTTGTCACCCGGTTCTGTGGGGGTGTACGGGGTATTTATAGTACCCTTGTCTTGGTCGCCAAGGTTGAATCTTGGCCGCTCGTTGTAACCTCTGCAAGATGTCGACACGTGTCTGCTTCACCTTGGAACCTAAGAGCCGCCGCGTTGGGTTACCGCACTGGGCTTTCTTTCACTTCTTGGGCCCATTTGCTTTATCTGAGCTGCCGCCTAGGCCCAGCTTGCTAGCGGCGACCGCTGTGTATGGGCCGCTGTTTGAGCCTTCAGGCCGAGCCCATCAATTACCCCCAAGCCCTTAGCCGAGCATTCGCTTGGGTGAGGGCTTATGTATAATCTGGACATCTAGCCTGTGATCGCCGTAGGAAGGCCATCAATTGCCCCCAAGCCCTTAGCTAAGCTTCGCTTGGGTGAGGGCTTCTGATCGCTCGTCTCCTGTCTTCCTGTGACTTTTGTTCCTTTCCATCGCCTTACCCTCTTAGTCTATTGGTTTTCCTTTATCTCTGATTTGTTATGCTTTCTTTATCCTAATTCAGCTGCGAACAAGTTGCTTTTGCTTGCATGTCATACGTCGCTTTGAATATTCTACCGTTGTCGCTGTCCGTGTCTTTTTTTCTTCGCATATGTGTCTCTTCATCTTCGAGGGCATCACGATCTTTTGCCCTCTGTCTTGCTGGAGAAGCTGGGGAAATCGGGGTATTTTGGTAATCCTCCAGAAGTCATCATTTCCCCAGCCTACGAAACGTCTCTTAAGCCGCGCGTGCCCCCAATCAACCATCGCGACGGTTCTCTTTCCCAAGCCTGTCGACACGTCTCCTCAGCTGCGCGTGCCCCCATTCTTTCCCCGCGACGGTTCTCCTTTCCCTTAAACCCTCGCCTTTATAAACCCCCTCTACTCCTTCTTCTTCCACTTTCCAAACTTCCCCTGCTCCCTGCTTCTTCTATTCTCTCGACACTCCTCATCTTTCCAGCGCTCTCTGCTCCCCGTCTTGATTTCTTCTTGACCGGAAAACCAGCCTATTTCCCATTCCAGTTCCCAAGATGTCTGGAGCTCCCCGCCGACCTCCCGGTACGTAACTTCCTTCCGCATTCTTTGTTCCGTAAACGTTTTCTTCTCGTTGTAGCCTCTCCTTTTCTTGCCTTTGTCAATATGAGCTCCTCAATCGACAGTCAGAACCAGAGTCACTCTTATCCCTTAGGTACCGACTCCTCTACTCCTACCAGTAGCTCTATTCGTGAACCTGCTCTCTCCAACGATTCACTTACTTCTTCCAACCCTCAATCTCCTACTGAAAATTCTTCCTTTCCTTCCTTAGCTGACTTGGAAGAGTACGCTGACGACTCTCCTGCTCTCCCTTTCTGGGGTTCTCACCAAGTCGGCTTTCAAGTGGCTCTCAACCATTTCGAGATCAATCCCGAGGAAAGTGCTTTCGCTGGCCCTTATGTTATAGACAACTGGCGGTCAATGTGGCAATGATCCCCCCACGATGAGCGAAAAGTCATTGGTCCTGGATATTTTCCTTCGGGCACCGCTCAGAAGATCGCCCGAGTTTTGTCTTTGTCTATGCTTCCTTCGTCCTAGAAGTTCGTCGTGGCCTCCCGGCTTTCCACCATCGGCAACTGCCCCCTGGATGGCATGGTATATGGACCGAGGCCTTCACCAACGGTCTTCGACTTCCACCATCTCCATTCACAACGTCACTCCTCGAATGCTTTGGTGCGTCGCTTGGAGCTTTTAACATAGGATGCTAGGCTACTGCATTTGCTTTTGAGTGCACCTGTGTGGCTAAAGCTATCGCCCCGACCCTTCGCCTTTTTGAGCTTATCCACTATGCCAAGATGACCACGAATGGTATAAGCTTTTGTCACCGACCCGAGTTTACTCATAAAGGAACCTACTCTTCTCCTAAACCTCGCCCACCCTGGTACCATTCCTTCTTTTACTTCCAAGCCAGCGACTCAGATCGCCAGTGGACCGCCTTCCTTCCCTCCTCATGGTCTACTGGTGATTTAAGTCGCATTAACGTCGACCTCGATCCCACTCCTGCAGAGGTCCTTGCCCGGAGTCATGTTCATCGTGACTGCCATCATTTGTCCACCCAAGCGGGACTAAAGACTTCTCAGGGGGAATTCGAGGAGGTATAAATATAATACGTTGAGGACCTTTACTCTCTTTTGTCAGTCTTTTCTTTGTTACCTGTTATATTTTTTCCTTACTGTGCTAGAGTTGAAAATGCCTCGTTCTTAAGATTTTCTGCCGTTGCTCACGGTTGTCGTTGTTCCGTTTCTCTCTTCTTTTGTAGGTTTTACCAACCTCTCTGGGTGCCTCATTAGCACCACTGCTCGCGGACCTGTGGGCGAGACTCACCCCGAAGTTTCTCGCGCCAATCCTCTTGTGCCTCCACCTATTGTCGCTTCACCTTCCGTGCCCCCTCGCTCGGCCGACAAGGGCAAGGGAAAAAGGAAAGCGACCGAGGGCGATGAAGATCCTGCTCCTTTAAAGAAAAAGAAGCTTAGGGCCTCCAAACCCCGGAAAAAGGTGGGGGAGTCATCGAGTCATCAGCCCCAGGCTCGGCCGGCCTCTGTCGACCTAGATGAAGAGGAAGGCGAGCCTCTGATTCGATGCTCCCGTCGCCCTCCCCCTCAAAATGAGGAAGCCCGACCCTCTTCCAGAGAACAGCCCCGAGATCAATCTTGACCGCCCACTATCGCCACCGATCACCCCCGTCGCACTTCCTGGACCGAGCGGGCGAACACTAATTTCTATCGACCTGCCCCGCCTGGACGATGGGAGGACGAGGGTCCTTTTCGGCTGCCGTACTTCGCCGTCGTTCATCCCATGACATCTCATATATCGCCCAGGATGGCGAGCAATATAGCAGAGGAGTTTTCTCGTGGCGTTTATCAGGGGGTAACTGAGCCTGGTGTGAGTTCGGAGGTGTCGGACCTTCATGGAGCGGCTTCGATCCGAATGCTGCAAGTGAGTAAATTCATAATTGCCTTTGATATTTTAGTCCTGCGATTAATAATCGTATCATCATAGTGTTGTTTGACTAAGGAATGTGTAACCCTTGTTACTAGGCTATTGCTGAGCTTGGCGATTTATCTTTCGCTTGCAAGCATCTCCAAGAGGAGAACTCGAAGCTGAAGGAAGATGTTGAAAATCTTCACTCGCTTCGCATGAACCTTACTCATCTGCATAATGAGGAGATGGTATTGGTCTTTGATCTTTGTCTTTCTGTGGTACTTGGCGTGGCGATTAATTACTGATCCTCTTTTTCTTTTGTTTCCCTTTCAATATGTAGCGCCGTGCCAACGTGGCGAGTATCGCTATCTGCAATCTGAAAGAGAATCTAGATGATAGGACTGCTCAAGTCGCTCGCCTGGAAACTCACCAGAAAAATCTACAGGAGGAATCTGATCATCTGAAGGAAAGCTTTGAAGCAACTCGCGATCAACTCTCCCGTCTCGGGGCTGAATTGAAAGAGGCTCAGGCCAAGGTTGCCAGTGTGGATGCGATTGCCGCGGAGCGTGACAACGCAAAGGACCTTTTAAATGACTCTTTGGCGGCCCAGGCAGCGACTGATTCTGAGCTAGCTGCCCAAAAAGTGCTGTATACCGAGTCCGTTGCGTACTTTACCCAATATATTGGTGAGAGTATGCGCGTGGTTATGCGCAGCTGCCGGAATGAGTTTTATAAGGTTTTCCCATCGAAGAGCTGGCCTGGCCGCAAGATGGTTCGTGCTGTGCTGAAGGGTCTTAATCGCTACAACGCTGGGGTGCCTGATCCTATCGATGATGATGAAGAGATCGTCTTTCGGGACGCGGATCGCTTGGAGCGGGAGGTGACCGCTGAGGATGCAGAGTATGTGGCGGCTAAACGCCGAAAATGTGGCCTTCCCGATTTGAACCCTGATGGTACGAAAGTTCAGCCACCGCCTCTCGAGCCTACTCCACCCTCCGGCGATCCAGGCTCTAGTTCTCAACTTGCCAAATCTGCTGACAAGGGCTCGGGTGATCAAGGAAAAGGGGTACCCCCTAAAAGATGTTGGGTTCATAGCGATATCTGATGAGGCTGCTGTTATTGTTGCACATTTACCTGTTCGATCCTTGCCTTTTTTTTCCTATCTCTCTTCTTTGTTTTGTATGTTAATGCGCTACATTATCGCTGGCATCATGACTTTTTACTGCTACCTTATTTCCTGTTTTTTATCGTGATCTGCTCTCGTACTGTCACCCGCGGTTAAGGCTAATGCCTTTGACAATTTTTAATGCTCTTAGGTCTTACATAGTGATTTCAATGCCCTTAGGTCTTACATGGCGATTTTGAATGCCCTTAGGTCTTACATGACGATTTCAATGCCCTTAGGTCTTACATAGAGATTTCAATGCCCTTAGGTCTTACATGGTGATTTTTAATGCCCTTAGATCTTACATGGCGATTTTTAATGTGTGAAGCGTTGTTGGAATGAGAAAGGATACTTTGACACTTGGCCATTTTAGTAAGACTCGCATTGCTTACCAGGCTACATTAGTCATAATATCGCCTAAGGTGCATTGAGTTCCATGTTTTGGGGATCTTTGTTCCATCTAACACAGCCAGCTTGAAGGTATTAGCACCAACTACTCGCCGCACTCTATATGGGCCTTCCCAGCCGGGATTAAGTTTAGCTGCCTCGACCGCCGGCCTGAAAATTTTTCGCAGTACTAAATCATTGAGCGTGATGTGATGTGGTTGGAGTTTTAAATTGTATCGCCTAGTCAGCTGTTCTTTCTCCGCGATTAATCGCATCTGTGCCTTTTCCCTCCTTTCGTCAATCATATCCACATAGTTCCTGTTCATTTACTTCGTCTTTGTACTCCTAGATTCGGATGGATGGGATTGAGATTTCTACTGGGAGAACTGCCTCGGTTCCATATGTCAATGTATAAGGTGTTTCGCCCGTCGCTATTTTGTAAGCCGTTTGGTGGGCCCATAGTACGTGGTCAAGCTCTTCGACCCACACACCCTTGCATCCATCCACCCTCTTCTTCAGTCCCTGTAAGATGAGCTTGTTGGCCGCCTCCACTTGCCCATTGGCCTGTGGATAAGTGACCGAGGCGAATCTTAAATTTATCTTTAAATCGTCACAGAACTCCTTGAAGACTTGCGAGTCGAATTGAGTGCCATGATCGCAAATGATGCTTTCTGGTATTCCGAACCTAGTGACGATATTCTTGAACGCGAACTTTTGTATTTGCCTGGCGGTGATGCTCGCGACTGCCTCTGCCTCAACCCACTTAGTAAAATAGTCGACCGCTACCACGAGGAACTTCCTCTTTCCTGAGGCCTCGGGAAATGGACCTAAAATGTCCATGCCCCACCTTGCAAATGGCCATGGGCTAGTGTTCGTCTGAAGAGCCGTCGCTGGTATTTTATGGTAGTTTGCAAATTATTGGCACTTGTGGCACTTTCTCACTAAATTTCCTGCTTCCATCCTCATTGTGGGCCAATAGAAGCCTTGGTATATTAGGTTTCTTTCCAGACTTCTTGTCCCTAAGTGAGTACCACACACACCCGAATGCACCTCGTCCAGAGCCCAGGCTGCATCTTCTTCTCTCAAACACCGTAGGTACGGGCCCATAGCAGATTTTCGGTATAACTCGCCTCCTAATATGGTGCATCTTCCTGGTTTTCATCGTAGTTTGGTTGCTTCTAGAGGGTCGATTGGCACCGTGTCATTATCCAAGTACTGGATAATAGGTGTTCGCCAGTCGCTTTTCCCAACCCCGTTGACAATGTGGAAGCATTGCTTCGCCTTCGTTTCTTTTTCCACAGTGACCATTCACCCCTCTTCAAAGTCTGTCGCCGTTGCTGACTTTGAAAGTGCATCTGCATGCAGTTTTCCTCTCTGGCGATTTGTGATATGGTGACTTTCTTAAATTCGGATATGAGCAACTTTACCTCATCAAAATAAGGGAGAAGCGACTCCTCTTTTATCTCAAAACTTCCATTAACTTGGTTGACCACTATTGTCAAATCTGAGAAAACCCTGATGTTAGTAACTCCCTTACTCTTGGCGATTCGCAAACCGGCTTCTAATGCCCCATACTCTGTCGCGTTATTCGTTCTACTAGTTGCGAATCGTAGTGCCACTTCGTGGAGAACTCCCCCGGGCGACTTCAGAAATATTCCAGCACCGGACCCTCCATTACTCGAGGCACCGTCCGTAAATAATGTCCATTCTTCGCCTTCCTCGACATCCTCTTGTACCGCACCTTCCACAAAAAAATATGTCAGGACTTGGCTTTGATCGCTGTTCGTGGCTGATATCGTATGTCGTATTTGCTTAATTCGATTGCCCACTTAGCTAATCGCCTTGCTACACTCATAGACCTCAGCGCATTTTTATTGGTAGATTGGTGAGCACATGTACTGTATGTGCCTGAAAGTACGACTGCAACTTCCTGGCTGCGCAAACCACAGCATATGCCATTTTTTCTATCGCCGGATATCTTGTTTCAGCGTCGATTAAAGTCTTACTTGTGTAAAAAACAGGGTGTTCAGTTTTGTCTTCTCTTCGAACCAAGACTGCGCTAACTGCTTTGGGGGAGATTGCGATATAGAGAAATAGATCTTCATTTACCTTTGGAGATGCGAGTTCAGGAGGAGTAATTAAAAACTGCTTCAGCTCTTCAAAAGCTTTGTTACATTTTTCATTCCAAGCAAATTTTGATGCATTCTTTAAGGTTGCAAAAAATGGAGCGCAGCGATCGGCGATCCTGGGGATAAATCGATTGATCGCCGCCAGTCTTCCAGACAAGACTTGTACTTCCTTCACGGTCTTTGGTGGTGCCACGACCGTAATTATTGCGATCTATGCGGGATTGGCTTCTATTCCATGCCTGGTTATAAGATACCCAAGAAACTTCCCTGATGTCACCCCGAACACACACTTCAAAGGGTTCAGCCTGAGCGAGTATTCCTGCAATGTGTTGAAAGTTTCACGCAAGTCGCCTAGATGATCGCTGGACTTCTTGCTTTTGACTAAGAGATCATCCACATATGCCTCCAAGTTCCGTCCGATTTGCTTAGCAAAAACCGTGTCAATCATTCTTTGATAGGTTGCTCAAGCATTCTTGAGCCCAAACGGCATTACTCTATAACAAAAGTTCGTTGTTGGCGTCATGAATGTTGTCTTCTCTTGAACCTCCTCATTCAAGGGTATCTGATGATAGCCCGAGAACATGTCTAGAAATGATAACATCTCGTTGTTCGCTGTCGCGTCTACCAGATGTTCTATGTTGGGTAAAGGATATGGGTCCTTGGGGCAGGCATCATTTAGGCTGGTGAAATCGATGCACATTCGCCAAGCTCCTGACGACTTCATCACGAGAACGATATTAGCCAACCACTCGGGATACTGCACTTTCTTGATAAACCCTTCTTTTAAAAGTTTTTCCACTTCTATTGCCACAGCCTGCTGCCTCTCTCTGCAAATGTTCCATCTTTTCTACTGCACCGGGCGACTTCCGGGTTCAATCGCCAGAGAGTGTTTGATGATGTCTGGAGCGATTCCTGGCATGTCACTGGGCGACCATGCGAACAGGTGTGAAAATTCCCGGAGCAACTGAACCAATTCTCGTTTCTTCCTGTCTCATAAGTAGGATGACACTCGAACCGTCTTGCTTTCATCTTCCTCAAAGAGTGGTATTGGAACGTCCGACTCCGCTGGTGTTACCCTTTCTCCTCCATTCTCCGCCTCCAAGCTTATGGTGAGGCAGGTACTTTTAGTCGCCGCTCTATAGCATCTTCTGGCGATGTCCGGATGCCCCCAAGCGAACCCTATTCCCTCTTCAGTAGTGAACTTTAGCACTTGATGAACCGGGGATGAGATAGCTTGGAAAGCGGTGAGCGCCGGTCGCCCCAGGATTATGTTGTACGTAGACTGGCAATCCATGACATGGAAGTCAATGGATCGTGTCACCTGCAAGTCTCCGTCTCTGGTAGTTATCTTCATTGTAGCGATCCCTTTGATGGGGATCGTGTGCCCTGAAAACCCTGAAATGGTTGTCTTCGTTTGCCTGAGCAAGCTGGCTGGTAGGTTCATTTTTTTGTATAGTTCCCAAAAGATGATGTCTGTGGAGCTCCCTTCATCAAGCTCGGACACGGCTATTGTGTGTTATCACCTAGATTACCATCGCTTCCAAGCTCGGACCTCTTACACGAGCCATGTCTTCTTCCGCGAAACCCAGGACTGGGCGACTGACCCGATCTATCATCATTAACTCATGTACCTCTTCCTTCTTGACTTTCTTTGTTGGACAGCTTTCTCCTTCGAAAATAGTTTGATAAACATGATTCACTTCTGGCCGAGACTTTTTCTTGCTGTCCTCGCTGCCGTGTGGTTCTTTAGTCGAGTGAAAACATCGCCTTCTTGTCTTGTGATTCTCCTTTTTCCCGGCGATCTTCCTCTTGTGACTTATTTTTTCGCTTAGTGCTTACGATGAAATCCCTTAGTCTTCCCTCGCTTATCCATCTTTCGATTTCATTCTTCAACTCTCTGCAATCTTCAGTGGTATGTCCGTGGGAATCGTGGAAGTCGCAGAACTTCTGTCGACTTCGCTGATCCACCGGAGTGTACATCGGTCCAGGCCAATTTATGGTATGTTCTTTATGTTGCATATACAGCAGGATCTTCCTTCGCGACTCTGAGAGAGGTGTGTAGTCAGTTCTTTCTTCTTGATATCCCATTTTTCTTCAAGGCGACTTCTCCCGCATGGCGGTCTCTCGGAGCGTTGCCATCTAGCCTGCTGGTTCCCTGAAACGAGCTTTTCTTCCATCTTTGCCGCTCCTGGTAAATGTTCTGCTAACTGCTCCTCAATTAAAATAATTTTGTGTACCCTGGTTTCCAAGTCGGACAGCGATTTCGGGGCTACTTGCAGCAGCGACTCCTGCAACTTGTCGTTATGGACCGACTGGAATAAACTTGCCCCAGTGACCTCATGATCTACCCTTCGGATGGATTGGACGACCCCAGTCCACTCGTCGAAGAACTCCTTCAGCGATTGGTTCGGCTTTTGCCTTAAGCTTACCAACGCCTGCAGCGGGACAGTCCTTGTTTTCTTGCACTCATATTTCTGTGAGAATATCATGGCGAAACCCTCCCACGAGGTTATGGTGCCTTCTGGCAGATTCATGTACCACTCTCTAGCTCGTCCCGCAAGTGTCACCGGGAAAGCCCTGCAGTATGCGGCGTCGCTTGCCTGTTGCATTTGCATGGCGATCTGGAAAGCCTACAAATGCTCGTCTGGATCACTTGTCCCCACGTACCTATCCAGGTTAGGCGGTACTAATCCCTTGGGTAGTGGCTCGGCAAGGATCGCCCTGGACAGAGGCTGGCGCACTGCTAGCTACGCGGGGGAGATTTGAGTCCTGGGAAGGAACTGTTGTAATACCTCGAGATGAGAATCTTGCGGCGGCCGCCTGATCTGAGTGTTGGCCGCAAGAGCTTGAGCTTGCTGAGTGATCACCGTTTTCAGCATTTGAGTGAGCTCGGTGTTTTGTTGCTCGAGGGACCGGAATCGCTGCTCAAGTAGTTCGTAGGCGTCTCCGGCGGGAATTGTACTACGAGACTCGAACTCGTCTTTCAATTCGCGCTCCATGTTTCTAGTGAGATTTGGATTCGCCCGGGAATCTGGGTTGATGTGCTTGACGGGTGTTATCCCATCGCCTCCTTCGCCACCTTCACCAGTTAGTGCGGGAACTGCTGATGAAGCCATTCGCCTTGAATTTGTGTGAAAAGTCGTCTGATCTTCCCCTATCTGGCACGCCCAAGTTTGTTGGTCTTCAAGCGTTGGTGTACCTCGTAAGTAGCAGGGGGTAGTTAGTTCAAGGGCGAGTAAGGCGATCAGTTTAAGGAAGGAGCGGAAAAGGAGGGCGAGTGACGTACCGCGGAGTGTTTGTCCGCTGGGTAAAAGTGTTTTCCCCCGGTTCTATGGGGTGTACGGGGTATTTATAGTACCCTTGTCTTGGTCGCCAAGGTTGAATCCTGGCCACTCGTTGTAACCTCCGCGGGATGTCGACACGTGTCTGCTTCACCTTGGAACCCTAAGAGCCGTCGCGTTGGGCTACCGCACTGGGCTTTCTTTCACTTCTTGGGCCCGTTTGCTTTATCTGAGCTGCCGCCTAGGCCCAACTTGCTAGCGGCGACCGCTGTGTATGGGCCACTGTTTGAGCCTTCAGGCCGCCTGCGGGCCGAGCCCATCAATTATATATAACCTATAATATGTATTATCAGTATGTAATGTGGCTCTTTATCTGATGTTGGAACTTCTTTGGGGTTGGATTGTGTATCTTCCATGCTGGAGTATATATAATATATTAACATAACGGTGAACACTCTAGTGCCCCGATTAAAAGTGAGGTGCCGGTTACCCCCACTGACGTTTGTGCTATTTCTGTACTATGTAATGTGGCTTCGCATCTGGTGTTGATTCTTGTGATGTTGTTGTCAATGTTGGTAGCATTGTAATCATAAGCATTAAGGCCGAGAATCGGCAAAACGAGCTGGTATCTAGATAGGTTATAATTAGCATAGTAGATAGATGGCCAATTGATCCCCAAGTTATGTGCAATCACTACCACTCACCATACACAGCTTGAGAGTAAGGCTGATTCCCAGCTTGAATTTTTTGAACTGGACTCCATATCGCCCAAGGCTTCCATATCGAAACCTCGCTGCATTTGCCCTGATCCCCTCAGCCTCAGGGAGATTGACATCATAGATTTCCCATGTCTTTACCCTCCCTTTCATTATGGAGTGACTTGAATGTGTAGTTCTTGATCATCTCATCCATGGCATCTGGCCCCCGACTAAGGATCGCTAGTCGACCATAGATTGGTATGGGGCCGAACTGAAAATAGAGGGGGGCCATGATCCCATTCTATTTTCTGTTTGGCTCACGACTATCAAATGTCTTTGTTGTAATGTGGTGTTCTGATCATCTCGTGGTCAGCCTTTGTCAATGATGAGAGAAAAATTATGATCATGATGATGGTGAAAGGGTGGAGATCATCAACCATTGTTAACTAACATTCACTGCCACAAATCTGTAGTGGGCAGAGCCTACGAGGGCACCTCTAGCAACTGTCCACCTGCTCATTGTCATCAAGTATATGTCTATCTGGTTTACAATGAGACTCAGTTCCTCCGCAATCACATCAGCTGCCTCATAACAGCCATGTCTGCAAAAGATCATAAGATAAAAAATGACGTGTTAGAAAATATTCGTTTAGGAATCAAATTAAGAACATATGTTAGGACGATGATCTGATTGCTTTCAAAATCAACACAAATTTTTTCATCAAAAAAAATTACTTGAGTTTGCAATAACCGTGCAAGAAAAATGGTATAACCATGAAGAATGCTAGAAAAATTGTGAATGTACCTTTGTACGACATGGGAAACCGAGTTTTGACTTGTCGAATCGTGTTCATCACTCTTTGGTACATTGTTGGGAGATGAAAAGGGAGTTGAAACTTGAGAGTGAAAATGTAATGAATAAGTGAGGGGACAGGGGTATTAAAATATATATATATATATATATATATATAATTATATATATATATATATAATAAATATAAAAATATAATATCTAATTAGTTCCCAAATACAATCATATAGATAATTTGGTATATTACATATATTATATATAATATATTATATAGTACACATAATATATTATTGACTTGTACTGTTTATATTATATATTATATGACACATCATTCTTCTAACGAACAACACACTTATGAATTCATAATGTTGACGAGTACAATTTGGAGTTAAATGATAGATTTTGTAGGTAAATTGTACACTTTTTAGGTAAATAATACATTTTATAGGTTAGCGGTATATTCTTTAGGTAAATGATACATTTTTACATTGGAGCGTATTCAATGAATGGTACACTCTCAAAGCAAAGAGTGCTTTTCTTATATCTAATTTATGATTATACATGGTAATTTGTTTTAACGAATGATATAACAACATAAATCTTAGAAAGTTATGATACAACAAGAAAACATGGATATAGAGACTGTGCTTAATTATCTCTAAATAGTAGCCTAAGGTCGTACACTCTCGCGTTTACTAACCTGGCTACCTAACTACTGATCAAGACTGCACTTTTTGGATTCTTTTCGTTTTCAAAGATAATTCGTGTAAAAGATAGATAAAAAATTGGATGCTTTATTTGGAGATTGATTATTCGTCAGATTTGGAAAGAGAGATGCACTAGATTTTTTATGGAAGGAAGCTTGATCCAATGAAATTGTCCTTAATCATTCATAGAGAGTTTTTTAGTTTAAGGAAAAGTTCCTCTAATTTTTTTAGACAGTTAATTAATTGTTTGTATAGATAATATATTATAAATAAAAAGTTAATTAATTATTTGTATAGATAATATATTATAACTAAAAATATACATTAGTAAAAAATAGATTTTGTCAGTAAAAATAGAATGCGATCCAAAAAATAGAATGTGTTACAAAATGAATTGTGTTAGTAAAAAATGAACTGCATTATAGATAGAGCTGGAAAAATGTTGGCCCGACTCGATGAACCTGCCAGCCCGACCCGCGACCCGGTTGACCAAAAAGTCAAGAGGTTCAACTGGAGGTTGAGGAGGAGTAATTCCCTTCGTACGCCTTAGGCTCCATGTGGGTGGTTTCTTGCAAGGCGGGTAACAAAGGTGCAGAGTCAGTGCATGTTTGAGAGTATGTAGGGTGAAAATGTGTAATGATCGGATGACAGAGAAGTACCGAGGGTCAACCCTTTGGTGAGGATGGACATGAGGGCGTACTATATCAGGGCGTACGGCTTTAGGACATACGACTTCAAGGTGTACAGCAGCAGGGCGTACGACATCAGGGCATACAACATCAGGGCGTACTAGATTAGGGCGCACGGCATCAGGGCGTACAACATCATGCCGCACGACATCAGGGCATACTACATTAGACAGGCCCGCCCATTGACCTGTGCTGCTCGGCCCACCAGCACAGGGCCTCATATCTAATGGGGCCTCAAATTCTTCCTTATGTCACTTAAAGACTAGAGAAAAATGAGAGCTGGAGGCCCATTTCAAACTAAACTCTTTTGCCCATTTGATTCTATTTAGTGGGCCCTCTCGTTCTCTTTCTTCCAATTAGGATAGTAGTGGCCCCCAATCCCCCATCTACTTTTTAAACTAATATACTATTTAGAATTAGGCCAAAAACAAATATGTAGTCAAACCTTTCGAGAAATGTCAAACATAGTCAAAACTATTTATGTCACACTGATTAGACCAATTTTTTAATTTTTACGACAAATTTAGCCAACAACCGTTAAAATTTTAACACCGTTAGTGACTGTACAAACAGAGCTGACGTGGCATCCACTTGACTGGGCAACTAGATGCCTAGTCAGATACCATGTCATTACTTAAATTTTAAAATAAATAAATTAATTTAGAAAAAAATAAAACAACAAACTAAAATTAAAGAATGAAAAAGATAATTTTAATTTTAATTATTCTTATTCTTCTTCCTCTGTCATCTGTCTCCACCATCTCTCTACCGCCGCCGGTCACTCCACTCACCACCCACCACCACCATCAGCTCCGAACCCCACCCACCCCCTTCAACTCCGAACCCACCCACCCCCTTGAATCGGAAAAGGAGGAGAAACTCCGAACCCCACCCACCGCCTTCAACTCCGAACCCACCCACCCCCTTCAACTCCGAACCCCACCCACCCCCTTCAACTCCGAACCCACCCCACCCACTCACTCACCACCGTAGCCGTCTTCGTTGCCGAGTAGGGCTGGTCGGACTTGAAACGGAAGAGGAGCATCGGCTATGGGACTTGAATCGGATGATGAGGACGACGGTGGGACTTGAATCAGAAGAGGAGGAGCGTCGGGACGAATCGGAAGAGGAGGAGGATGACAACGGTGGGACTTGAATCGGAAGAGGAGGAGCATCGGGACGAATCGGAAGAGGAGGACGACGACGTTTGGACTTGAATCGGTGTGCCGACTTTCGAAGTAGATCTGGAAACGATAGATTTGGAAACGGTGAAGGAAAGTAGATCTGGAAACGTTTTGGGGGTGGGGGGAGTTGCAGCGGCGGGGGAAGGGAAAAATAAGTTTTAATTTTATTGTTTTTTGTTTTTTTTTTTGTAATTTTTAATTTATAAATATTTTTGTGGCAAAAAATTGTACACATCAGCTGACACGTCATTTTAGGGTTAAATTTTCGTTAACTTAGACGGAAAAGTTAACGAAAAATTAAACATTGACATTTTTGGGATTACGAATAATTTTGGCTATGTTTGACATTTTTCTGAAAAGTTTGGCTACAAATTTATTTTTGGCCATAGAATTATAGTTTTCCCAAATATGAGAGCTTAAGGCCCAGATTCCGCCTTATAGTTTTTACAAATTAATAGCACTACCTTTTTTTCATTTTCCAGAATTAATTGGATTATGAATTTTTTCCCATACTTATACAAGTGATACAATTGTATTAAAATGTTAGTTGATTTATTTTTTCTATATTTTTTTAATAATATAGATTGGTGATAATATTATAAGAAATATTAATTTAAATGAGAGAGAACTAGGAAAAATGATGTTTGACGATAATGTTGAAATTAGGATAGTCGAAATCTTTAATTTTAAAAATAAAGTAATCCAAAAAATTGAACACTAACTTCAAGTTTAATAATTTTATATAGATTCGATGCGCTTTGTGACTAAAAAATTTAAACTCATTCAAGTTAGCCCAACATCAATTCTGACATCATAACACATATACTAGTGAGATGCTTCGTATATGGAGCATGTCCCAATGAAGATTTAGTGTCGTATTAGTTAGACTAAACTAGGGAGACAAGTAATTTCTGACATAATCCATTATTGTGATTTAACATACATATAACGGGTTGGTTACTTAAATGGTCATTGAACTTTGGCCGAATAACCCAGTAATCATTAAACTTTAAAAAATTTCCCAGCCTTTAGCCGATTATCCTAGAGGTCACTAATAGCTACGAACATCCATATTTCCATCCATCCGTCTATGTGGACTTGCCACCTAGACCGCCACATCATTAAAGTTGTCATGTCAACTCTTTATTTACCCAAAATCAACTCAAGTACCTAACCAAATTACCCAACCAACCCAATTACCAAACCAATCTCTCCCTCCTTCCTCCTCCTTCCTCCACGGAGATGTCTCTCATTCAACCACCGCCGGCGATCCTCGAGAACGATCCTGAGGACTGAGCTCGAAGCTCTGGATAAAGTCGTGAATGAAATCGAAACCTCTATCTAGAAAGGATGAGCCTCCTCATCACCAAGATCGATGCAGGAACGGCACCGGCGAGATCAACGGCGTCAAGATCTCCCACCTTGGACATCGCCTTCGACGGATCCCTCCCTCCACCCTCCACTCAAACCGGATTAGCATTGTCGTCGCGTGATTCGTTGAGGTTTCAGCATTGTCGTCATCTTCTGCTTCTTCTTGTTCGAGAGTACAGATCGGTGGACGGCCATCGATTGCTTCGGCTGGAAACCAGGATTGTTGGGATGGGAGCCCAATTTCGATTCAAGTTCTTAACTTTTGTACACCCAATTAGACTTACAAAAACCGTTCTGCAAATAAAAACCCACCCCGTCAATCTAATAGATTCAACTGCAATTCATCGATTGAATAAAGGGGGAGAACTTCCAGCCAAAAAAAATTAAAGGGGGAGAACAACTGAACATACCGATTGGAGAAGTGGAAAATTGGACTGAGATTCCAAGCTACTGCATGCTTTTCCCTTAATCCTTAGATTTCTAGATCAAATCAACAAAACCCATGCTTTTCCCTCAATCTCTGGATTTCTAACAAAACCCAGGTTCGGAAAACAGCAATAATCAAGAAATCTAATTAAATCAGAAGGGTTCGAGCTCATTTTTCCTAGAAAGGAAAACTCATTTGCCAACACGATTGGTTCAAGAGAGAGAGAGGAGAACTCACCGGTAAACACATGAATCCGGTCATAGTGGAAGAAGGTAGATCTGACAGAAGGAGGAGGGAGAGGAAGGAGAATTGGGTAACTGATTGTGTTTGGGTTTGGGTTTGAGAGTTAGCTGATGTGGATTTTAGTTGACATGGCAGTCTAGGTGGTAAGTCCACATAGACAGATGGATGGAAATATGGATGTTCGTAGCTAACAGTGATTTCTAGGATAATTGGTCAAAGTTCTGTGATGGCTAGGAAATTTTTTGAAGTTCAATGATCATTGGGTTATTCGGCCAAAGTTAAGTGACCATTTAAGAAACCAACCCTGCATATAACAAATTATTAAATTATGAAATGAATTTGGCCACATTTTGATTTGAGAACAAGGCCTCCGAAATCTATTGGGCGGCCCTGACATTAGGGCATACAACATCAGGGCGTACGATATAAGGGTGTACGACATCAGGGTGTACGGCATCAGGGCGTACAACATCAGGGTGTACTACATCAGGGCGTATGGCATTAGGTCGTACAGCATCAGGGCGTACGACATTAGGGTGTACAAAATCAGGGTCTTTGTGTCCCCCCCCCCCCCCCCCCCGCGCGCTAGTTGGATGGATGATGTGGTACTTATAAGGCCATGGTGGAATGGGCTACTCTCCACGTGTCCTACTCTGAGTGGCACTTTACAGGATGTCTCCATCTATCCTGTCAGGGCAAGTGGGAAACAAGGCGGAAGGGTAGCGAGGGCGGCCCAAACCGCCACGGGTCTACGGACCTTGGAACCAAAGGCCCATCAATTTCCCCTAGTACGATCCAGGGGTGGACAACACGGCTTTTGGGTCGTGCTAAGAAGTAACTCGAGTCTTCTCATAGAGTTGGATTCTGAACTCTATTAGGGCGTTCAGGCCGTATCTCATAGAGACATCAGGACGTCGAAGCCCTATGGGCGGATGCGAGTTGGATTCTTCCTTGTGGAATTCTAACTCTCTTAGGGCGTTCATGTCGTATCTCATAGAGACATCAGGGTGCCGAAGCCCTATGGGCAGATGCGAGTTAGATTCCTCCTTGGTAAATTATAACTCTCTCAGGGCAATCAGACCGTATCTCATAGAGACATCAGGGTGCCGAAGCCCTATGGGCGGACGAGAGTTGGGTTCCTCCTTGGGGAATTTTAACTCTGTCAGGGCGTTCAGGTCGTATCTCATAGAGACATCAGGGCGCCGAAGCCTTATGGGCCGATGCAATGTAGTTAAAATCGTGATTCCACGTAAAATTGAAAACTTAGGTGAAATCGGAATCGTAAAATCGTAAGATTTTATGTCCCAACTATAAAAAATATAAATACTTATTAATAAATATAATATGTTAATAAACTTAGAATTATACACTCTTATAACAATTAATATGGATGGCTTATAACAATGAGTTAATAATATGCTCAGAGGGATGCGTACATGGATGGCTTAGTGAAAATGAAACTACTATTTTGGTGAGAAGTGAGAACCATAGAACCGTAGGAAATGGGACAGAGGGATAAGGATTGCGGAGTACAAAGTAATTACTTGAAGCAGGTAGAACCGTAGATGAAATGAACTGTTATAGTTTGGTGAGTTGAAGTTTTGAACTTCTGATGTAGCCTCCGCCCTCCTTGCTTCAATATCTGGGAAAGAGGAAGGTATGAATGAGTCAATTCTGGAAAAGAGGAAGGTATGAATGAGTCAATTTCTGGGAAAGATGAAGGTATGAATGAGTCTATGATTTAATTAGACCTGCAGCATGCAGGGAAGAAGGGAATCGACAGGAAGGACAAAGAAGGTTGACTTACTGACTTGAAGCAGTGGAGAAGGAAGATGATGTTGCTGACCTTGTGTCCGAGTGAGGGAAGATGCTAGATGGTGAGGGAGGCCGGCGAAGGAGGGACTGAGGGGAGAAGGAAGTCTCGAGTCGACGGTGAAGGGACGAGACGACGACGAAACTGAAGAAGAATCGCCGACGCAGAGAACGGACGACGACGAGTATCGGATGACGACGAAGGGGCGAATAGAAGGAAGTCGTCGACGCAAAAGCGACGTTGGTGATTTGCAGCCGAGGAGAAGCACCGCCGGCGAGAAACGGAGAAAAATCAAGAAGAAGTAGCGCCGGCGAGAGTTGTAGAAGAATCGAACTTTCGATTTTGCGGAATTAGGGTTCAGCGAGTTATTTTGGGAAAAGACGGATTTGGGAAAATGGGTTAGATTCTCAGGTTGAACCAAAAAACCGAACCAACCCATTGAGATTTTGGTTTAGTCAGGAAAATTACAAAAATCGTATAAAATCGTAAAATCGATGATTTTACGATTTGAACGATTTTTCTCTCGATTTCACCTGATTTTGAAGGCCCACGATTTTGTAGTGAAATCAGGATCATTTCTCATAGGTGAGATCGTAAAATCGTACGATTTTAAGATTAAAATCGCGATTTTGACTACACTGGGCGGATGTGGTGAACCTGTCGTTGTGCTGGTTCAAACAAATAACTAACAAAGCTAACAAAAGCTAGGGTAGATCGTATTCCACGGGCCTTCTAATGATTGACTACTCAAATAAGCTAGCAAATTACTCAGGTTTAAGCACTTCGTGCGTGGTGTGAGTTCCACGACTTCTAATTCTAAGAAATGCAGATAAATTAAAAATTGAAACTAAGAACAGAATGGAAATTGGTTGATTAAAACAGAGATGACAGACGACCTGAGACTTTGAATCCCCCTTCGTTCCCCAGAGCATTGGCAATCAACAGATCAGCGGATTTCGATTCTCATTCAATCAATTCTAAGACACCACCATAACTCCTGACCCTTAGGTTTAAGACCGGCGAACGTTCGCTCCATCCGTTCTAGCTACCAAGATTAATTAGTCGTCGGGTACGGTCGCCTCTCGCAACGACTTAACTTAACTGGTGGAATTACTAACGATTTATGAGTTACTCTTGCAGTGGATTAACCCTAACTGGTTCCTACGAAAGGCACGCTCCAATTATAAGGTTAATTGTTCGATTTGATGTTTTAAAGTAAGGCGAGCGTTCGCTTCTATCCTTAGCTTAACAAGAATCTAATCTAGGTGATCAATCCATACAAGAAACATGAACAATGAAGAACAAATCAAACATGAAAGAGAAACTTATTGAACTTCGAATCTAATCACCGCCGATCCGTGACCGCTTTAAAGCCCTGGGTCACTTAGGGTTCATCTAGTCTAAGCTCTAAGAGTTTAGCTACTCATGTTTATCACAAAAGAATTAAAGATAAAGAAAGAGTTCATCATCCAGAGGAAGAACATAAAAGAATCTGAAAAACCTAATTCAGACGACTCTGGCAAACTTCGATCTTCGGTAAACTGCAATCCTAGCTCCGAGTCTTCGAGATGGAAGGGATGGCGTCACGATCTCTTTCCGGCTCTTCGGACTCTAAACTCTCTGCTCCAGAACTTGAGAGAATTCTGGAGTTCGGTATTAGTTGGTAATTATGATGTGTATTGTCTCCCCCTAATTTGGGCCGCCGGTTAAGTATTTATACTTAACCCTAAACCGCCGGATTTAGCCTGATATTTTCGCCGAAAATATTGAAGGATTTTCGCCGAAAATCTTAGTGTAAATGGATGGTTCGCCGGCTGCTTTTCTTCTGTGATTCTCGGATCAATTGTTCTCGGCGAAAACTTAGGGTTTTCGCCGAAAACTTCCTTTGATGAGCATCAGTCGATTTGTGCTGGGATTTTCGCCGAAAACACTAACTAGTTTAGGCGGTGCATTCTAGAATAATAGTGTTATTTTCAGTTAAATGACACCTTTTTATTAATTCTAGCAACAATAACATAAAACCGACAAGCATATTCATTTTCATTGAAGGGTTGCTTCAGATGCTTTGCAACTTGCAAGTAGAAACGACTCTGGAGTTTAACTTAACCCCAACCACATCTTCAAGATAGGAGAAAACTGAAGACATGGCGTTTGCAGGGAGTAGATTAGCAGGCAACAATCAAAATGCAGAGTTTGCTTCACAGGTCAAATCCTCTATTTAATTCAACCCATCTATCACAAACAAACATTCAACAACAGCAGAAAGAATATGCCTAAGCCTAACACGGTTCTCAAGCACAAAAATGTTCCATCATTTTCTCTCTACAGGACTATTGAGGTGTCTGTGAGTGTGGCGGCGGACCTGGTGGCAGTGGTGGCTGCATACCCGATTGATTACCACTCTGCAATACAACATTGCCAAAAAAAAACCACATTCACTTTCAATCCAAAATAAAGTTTGTAACATAGTTGTTTCCATATGCAAGCACCCTTTCAAACAATTACCACATCCCATGAACTCTGTAACTTTTAATTCAAACTAAACTCAGTTTACCTGGTATGGATTATAGCCTGGCATCATTGGCATCTGCCCACCCTGTGGTCGGTTAAATGGACTGTTTTGTTGATACATTTGGCCTCCACTTGTGTTCGAGGGGCCCTGCATATTCGGTATACCATTCTGAAAGCCTCCACTTGACGGCAATGAACCTGAGTGCATCGGATTCATGCCCATAAAATGCCCTTGCGTCATTGGTGAGACCATCTGATGTGAATGAAACACATGATTTTATAAGAAAATGCTAGGGTTTTAGTTTTAAACTTTCAGCCAACCATAAAAATGAGTTCGTCCAAGAAAAGATAAAGAATTAAGCAAGTGAAGATAATTGTAACACGAGAAATTGCACACAGTCATACCCTTTGGCCAGGCATTGGAG
The DNA here is from genome assembly GCA_034768395.1 of Linum lewisii. Lineage (NCBI taxonomy): Eukaryota > Viridiplantae > Streptophyta > Magnoliopsida > Malpighiales > Linaceae > Linum > Linum lewisii. The sequence continues at coordinate 70,243,757 of CM068296.1, read as the reverse complement.
GTGTGGACAGAGATCCTGGCATACCATGAGGGGGCATTTGCGGAGGGCGGGGTAGATGAGGATGTGGAAGCAAAGGCAGGTGGGTCGGAGGTTGGAGCTGCTGCATGTTTGGTGGTGGCATAGGAAGTGGGGACATTTGCGGGTGTTGCTGTTGTGACATCTGCTGAGGATTTTGCGGATATCCCCGCTGTTGGTTGGCAGTCAGAAGGGAGGGATGGGGACCAGGAGGGAGAGGAGGAGCTCCTAGAGGAATAGACATTGGCATAGCTTGGTTCTGATCCCCTTGTGAGGGATCTAGAGAAGGTATAGATAAAGGCATTGCAGCTCCTACACCGGGAATGGTCCCTTCGTTTCGGATCAGTCCAGGAGGAAAGGGTCCTGGAGAAGGTTGCTCAGGAAGAGGAAAACCACCAGGTAAGCGACCAGCAAGATTGGGATTTTGCTCACCATAACCTGTCAACAGAGACCAGCATTCAAACCTCAATTACCAGCTAAATTTTGTAGGGAAATAATTTGTTTCAAACTATCATTTCACTTCTGAAATGGATAAGATGATATTTGTGGCAGTACCACCACCAGTTAGCAAAAGTATAACCTTGGTTCTGATTCATGTTAAATTTATCCCTTGCAGTGTCTCCTGGTCTATTTCTGCACCAAAACTTCGTGGTGTGATCATTGCTACCACTGCAAAAAAAAAATATCCCAAATTAGTAACTCAGCAAGAGGTAACCTATCATCTTGGTAACTTAAAAGGCAACCTACCGTTTGTTCATGAAATGCAGTTAAGTTGAGAATCAAATAACAAAGCTACCCTTAAACAAAGATCTAAAGGCTTCTCCAAAATTGCACCTTTGCTTATAAAATATTTTCATAGTCACGTTTTCAAATGTTTGGGAAAGCGGAATAAGAAAACAATAACTATGTTCATAGCCAAGTTTAGAATAATTTTAAGATCCCAGGAGCATAGACAACTTGCAACGCTCACAATTCACAATAACAACTCAATGACAGTAAAGCAAACAATATAGTGCCTTACCTGCAAAGCAAATATCCAATAGGATGCCAGGCAAGGTCCCACACGCTACTGTCATGAGCTGTAGGAACTTCAATCTGAGGAGTTTCATGCCTGTGTACCAAGATAAATATGTTACTACTCAGTTCTGGCCCTAAGAGGCATCCCATTTGACTAATATCAACAGTGAGTTCTATATTCACTGTTGCTGTTTGTACCATGTCTAGTATTTTCTTGCTAGTAATGAAAAATTATTGTAACAGAATGCAATAGTTCCACATAGAGCATACATATTTGTGAGGAATCAACATATGGAGCAATTGCAAAAGCAATTTTCTTTTGGAAACTGTTTTATTTAGACCATCGAAGCAAAAGCAGTTACTAGTATAAAAAGGAATTGCAGATAAACTGAGAAAGAATGAGATTCACCCAACAAGCCAGTGGTAGATAGAACCATCATAGCTCCCGCTGACAAAGTACTCTTCGTGGGATGGATGCCATGCCAATGCTACATTAGGAGATTATATAAATAAGTATTCCAGAAACATCAAGGAACAAAGTATATGACAATGAAAGCCAAGCTAAATAGAATAAAACGAAGTGTATAAAAATAAAATGATTTTTCTTTAAGAGGATACAAGTTACTGGTCAGTACACACTATACATGTGTCTGACGTGTTACCTAAGAAATGGTATGCCGATGTTAAGAGATGACTGTAACAGATACTTGTTTGACTTATCAAATCAAAGGTAGCCATGTAAGATTATAGAGTTTCAACTTTCAAGCCTACTTTTGTTTAGTTGGTTGAGAGATTCTCTACACACATGACTATATGGTGTTTACTTAATAAAACACATCCAGAGTACCAGAATCACCATTTCAAGGTTTTTCTTTCTTCACTGGGGAATTTTACCACATATTGCATCAAGATGGTAAACAATCCTACTAACCAGTCACATCTTTCCTGTGTCCACGGAATGATTCCAGCTCCTTCATAGCTCTGATATCATAGAGCTGCAAATTCAGGCCAAAAAAAGTGTTAGGGAACATTATAGAGCAAGAGCAAGTCATGAAGACAAATGTCAACAATCAACCTGAAGACTTTGAGACGAATGGTGAGAAAGAGCTGACCAACCTTGATTGTTTGATCCTTCCCAGCAGTTAGCACCCAGTTACCATTTTGGTTCCACTTCACACAAAGCACTGTATTTTTGTGGCCATGACTGTCAAATATGAAATTGGTCAATAATTATGATCTCCAGAAAATAAGACCTGGGAATACTCACTACCAAAAGGAAACACTTACAATGAACAAAGCTCCCTCCCACTTTTGGCATCCCAAAGCTTTACAAGATTGTCTTTGCCACCTACAAAACCAATATCAAAACTTAGTTTATAAGAGACAATTATAATTAGAAATCTCAAGTCTTCAAAAGATGCATCATCAAACCTGAAACTAGCAAAGATTTTGTAGGGTGCCAGTCAACACTCTTCACATCCCAACCATGGCCTGCACAAGTTCAACATAGTGCAACAAGATCTGTGCTATTATTTCAACCAAACCATCACGTGAAAGCACAAGACTGGATTGCCTTCAGTTGAGGAAATGGAAAGCACAATTGCACAACAGAGATAAACGTTTTATATTTAGTAAAATGTTCAGATGCCTGGAAAACAGTAAATTCACTATCAACCAGAAAGCAGACAGGAAAAAGGCCACAAAATGTGTGCTAATGAAAAGGAAAATCTAGACCAAGAGACAAGTTTTCTTCATAGGTAGACTCCATATGTTCATCTTGAGTTAATGAAACATAATATCGACTCATAACTAGGACATACAACAGAAAGAAAGTTATTATTATCACATTTAAAGACACAAAATTTTGTTACCAGTTAATGATCGCTCTTCTTGGCACCGAGCGAAGTCCCAGACTTTAACAGTAGTATCATCAGAGCAAGAGCAGAATTTCAAATCAGTCCTACAGAAGCTGTGAAGGAATACACTTACAGGGTCAAATTAGCAACAACAGCTTGCAAAAACTAATAATAAATCAGTAAATTATTCACCTCAAGTCACGGACTGATTCTTTATGAGCAGTTTTATTAGCCTTCACATTATTCATGTTGCTCTGCCAATACCTAAGAAAGTACTAAAATTAGCATCAGATCAAAAAGAAAATGTTAGGATATGGAAAAGGCAAGTGAGATAAATATTACTTAATGGCTCCCCCGTCATCACCAGAGACCATCCAGTTGTCATTGTGACTCCATACCATAGACCGGATCGCTTGGTCATGGGCCTACACTTTTCAAATCTTATCAGATGGTAATCTTAATATACATACAAGTATTTTTAAACAAACTAACATGTCTACCTGGAGTATCATTTCAAAATTAAATGATTGTCCATTCCACAGAGTGAATTCCCCACTTTGAGATCCAGTTATTAGACGTCTGCCATTAGGAGTCCACTATGGATGAATAGAAGGGTAAGCAGATTGCAGAAATTCAAGAACACACGTTGCAAGACCCTCACTGTTGAGCATAAAATAGTAATTCCACATGTGATGTATAATATACCAGGTGCACATATTATACAGGTTAATCTGGTTATGTATGTCCTGAAAATCTAGAGGAGGAAAGATGACACATAAAACATTAACTATAGTAAGATAGGTCTAGATTTACTGAAGAAATAATGATTTCCATGACAAAATAACAGTTTGAATTTATAACATAATAATGGAATTGTATTCCCAATATTTTTTGCTCAATGACTCACCAATACACGATTAATAGAACATCGGTTTTTGTTTAGAGATGTATGCACAAACTTTGCACTGAAGCTTGTTGATGGGTTATCAGAATAAGCAACTGTAGGTAACATCTGTAGCAACATCAAGAAAGTTCAGATGTTATCAACCATGGAAACAGCTTAAGAAACCTATATCAAGAACTTCACACAAGAAAGAGAAAAAATTAGAACACTCACGTCAATGGCTGCTGCAGGGGTAGGCTGCAATCCTGTTCTATCCCTTGAATCCCGCTGCCATGTCCGAATCTGAAAAAGAGTACCGCTAAGACTTCAGGTGTAGATGATAAACTGAACGGTTGGTAATGCATACATATCAGATTCATTCAAGTATAATGTATACAATCACTGTGACAAACTATAAAAGCTGATGCTAGAAAAAAGTTATAAAATTCCATGAAATATTTCCTATAAAGAGCATCTAAAGCTAGTTCTAGTAATTTCTCTGGGGCTTCCTTCATCTAATTCTTTGATATCAATGCACATTATCATTCAATTGTAAATTAAAATGGTAACTGAATTTTAACGAATGCCTTTCATTATGGTTTTTTAGACATACCCTCATAAATCATTCTCCGGTGATCTTAAAAATGGTTAACACACTATATTCCAACAATACAGAAACTCAAAGGCCAAAGCAATACCTGCATATACCGTACAGCGGTACTTGTATAATCAACTGCTCGTCTCTGTGTAAGCTTTCTCATCCTTTTTCCACCTTAAGCTTTGACTATGTGCTACATAACCACCCAGATTAAGCGATGTGAGCACTTTTAAATGCTAAACAGAAAACTTTAAGCAAACTGAATGCCGTTACAATACTTTTTTCCTGGGCTAGAATTGGACATAAAGTGGAAAGCAAGTTTCCATGAAAAATATCAAGGCCAACAATAGCACGAAAGAAAGGCCAAGGCAATGAACTTGAAGTAAAGTTCAAAAGCCGCGACAAAGAGGCTAACTATGAACAATGTACTGCCTAACATACTATTAAGACTAATACTCACCACATTAAGCTTAAGCTTTAACTATAAACTCGGTAAAAAGGAATGAAATGAAATCCAACAATGGCATTGTTCTAACCTAGGACAAACTCACAAGAAGTAACCAGTCAACCACACCCAACAAAGCCTGGAAAATGGAAGTTATGTCAATTAAGCAATTTATAAAGGCGATGATATTAACTCAAGACTCAAGTTACTCATCTATTCGCAACGCTAGTCCATAATAAATAATTTGACCAATGCCACAAGGACCAGTTAACAGTTAACAGGGACGATCTAACATATAAAACTAAAGAACTGAGAAGCAAACTTACTATGAATATTGAAGATTGAAGACTACCGATACTGGATAATAGTGCCGATTGCCCGTGCCGCGTAGTGGAGATCGCCGGCGACGCTGAAAGTGAGGAGAGGAGGCTGGACGTTGTAATGGAACTAGAATCTTGGAAAAGGAAGGCCGGAGAACGCCGTTCAAGGTCGCCGTCAGGTCACTGGAATCTGGAGGAAAGGAGGGAACAGGGGAACTCGAAGTCTTTTGGAAGAGAATGGTCACCTCGAATCCTCGATGGCCGATGCCGACCGCTGGAAGGGAGGACGGGAACTGGGACTCAGCCACTCTGGGTCGCGACGGCGTGGTGGGCTGGTAGCGACGGGAACTCGAATAACAGAGAGGAGGCCCGCCCAAGGAAGTGGAAACCCTATTTTTTCTTCTGTTCACGCGATAGGGAGAGATAGGTACAGACAGATCAGAATTTGACTTTAGTTTAGAACAGTGGAGACGGTCTAACTTTGGTCAAGGTTGGTCAATATAATCAACTCTCATCCAACTCATTATCCCGAATCAATTTTGGTCGGTTAATCAACTCTCACACATAAATAGAAGGAGGGGGAGATCGATTAACTTATTGTGATTGTAGAATCGAACATGAGGTCGAAACAATGAAAGCAAGGGTTTAGGATTTGATGGTTCAATTCAAGTCAAATCGTAATAATAAGCAGATGATGACTAAAGAAAAGAACGGTCTAAGAAATTCTTGGTTTTTAGAACCGGACATGAGGTCAAACCGGTGAGAGCAAGAATTTAGGATTTGGTGATTCAATCTAGGTCGGACTGTAAACGAGTCGGGCCATTTTACCTATTAAATTAATAAATAAATAAATATAACCATATATTTTTTAATTGAGCCGGTTAAAGTTGGTAGTATAGAGAGTTCAGTCACTACAAGAAAACATGACATAAGTCACAGTTTTTTTTCCTATTAGTCACAGTTTTTTTTCCTATTAGTCACGGTTTTATCTGTGACTAAAAAAATTAGTCATGGTTTTATAAACCGTGATCATATTGACCCAATTTTGTCACGATTTTTAAAGAAATTGTGACTAACAAATCTGTCACGATTTTATTATTAAACCGTGACAGAATTTAGTCACAGTTTCTTTAAAACCCGTGACAAAATTGGGCAACAATAGTGTTCTAATGAAATTTTCATTGACCCAATGGTTAATTTCCGAAATTATAGGACCAGACCCTCAACTTCTTCCGTTATGCAAAATGATCCATAATATTACAATGTTAACAAAATGTCCCAATTAATTACGAACCAGTCATTCATTTTATTTATTGTGTGGACTGAAGAAATAAAAAGTTACAATTTAATTAATTATCAAAATTAAAAACAATTCTGTCGCCGTCGATTCCCGTCGCCGCAGGTTCCATCTGCCGTCAATTCCCGCCGCCGCAGCCAATTCCCATCGATGTCACCAACAATCCCTCTTCAGATCTGGAAATCTCCTCCTCTGGGTTCAGATCTGGTCAACGGCGGTGAAGGAAGAGGCGGCAGTTTGGTGGTGGGAAGTCGAAGTTGTGGTGGGAAGTGGCAGTGGTTTAGGGAAGAAGAAGTCGGAGTTGCGACGAGATCTGGGTTTAGGGATCTCGATCTAGAGGTGTGGCGGCATCTGGGTTTAGGGATCTCGTCGGAGATGCGGCGGCGGTGTGGGAGAGTAGATGTGGCTGGAGATGAAGGGAAGAAGAAGGGGCAGAGGAAGATGTGGTTGGAGAGTAGATGAATCCCTAAAGAGAAGAAGAAGAAGAAGGCAGAGGAAGTTGTGGCTGGATCGACGGGTTGGAGAGTAGATGAAGAGAAGAAGAAGAAAGAAAGTAGAAGGGGCGGCTCCAATGGCTGGATCGAATGGAAAGAAGAAGAAGAAGAAGGAAAGTAATGATAGGATGGAGATGGCACGGATTGGTTTGTTGATGAATGGCACGGATTGTCAGGCTGGAAGAGAGAGAGGGAGACAAAAAATTAGTCACGGTTTCTTATGAACCGTGACTAATTGGTCACGGTTTGTCAGGCTGGAAGAGAGAGAGGGGGGTTAATAAACCGTGACCAATTACTCATGATTGGACTTTCCAAAAGTGTCCCTACTAAACAACCAACAAATCCCTTTCTTCGGTCTACCCGATTAGCCTGTTCTGGTTGGGTTACAAATCAAACCGAAATATTTAAACACTCAACAATTCGACAAATTAGTGTGATATGCTTATGTTGACTTGTCTTGGATGTATGATTAACTAGGTGGCTAGAATGAGGTTTAATTTCATAACGTGTATATTATATGGCTGTGATTGTTGTGTTGTGGAATGGTGGATGCAGGAGGATGATCCTAATGAAGGATCATCCTAAGTAGGACGAGCAGAAGAGTAGCCCTAGACCTCATGACATGATCACCCCTGTCCACTTTGCTTTCACATGTGGGGTGGTCGGTGAGGCTAGCAGTCCACTCGTACTAAGTGGTCGGATTATGAACTTGAGTTGTGGTTGGACGATATGCATGAGTTGGCAATTGGAATATGTCATTGAGTGTTGGTTGTTGTGATTGTAATGATTTGAAAATGGTAGAAACTGGTAGGAGCCAACGTTACCCTAGGAATTGTGTTTCGCCCACCAACGGACTAGTGGATTAGAGCCTACCGACGGACTAGCAGATTAGTCTCCCGGCGAGGAGTGAAATTGTGAAATTGTGGAATTGTGGAAATGTAGAAATTGTTACACGCCTTCTAAGGATGAGAGGGTTGCGGTGGCCGGCGGGATAGCGGGGGAACAACTCCTCTAGCGCCTAACTGGAATCACATAGAAGTTTAATTGAATGATGTGTGTGTATGTGTGTGTGCGGGTGTGTGTGATATGGGTTATGATGATGAGTTATGTTATTATTCTTATATGATGATGAATTGCAAGTGATGTGGCATGATTCTGATTATGTTGATTTAGGGCGATGCATGACCAGAGTATTAGTAAAGGGAAACATGATTGATCATCTAGCACTATTGTATTAGATGTTAAAATGAACTAGATGTAGGTATGAGTCCCATTATTGTATTACAATGTGGTAGTCCGGGGTGCTCCCTAGGTAGATTCGACGTATAGTTAAGCCTAGCGGGTTCACTCAGTTTCAATTGGAAACTGATCCCCTCTCAGATCTTTGTGGCTAGGTGTTGGAGTTGGTGGCAGAGTGGCAGTTGGTGTTCGTCGAGGTGTTGTAGGACTCATGAGGTAGAGCTTGGCAGCTGGACCAAGAGTTGACTTTATTTGTGTTTCAGTTGACAATTTTTCTTTTGGGGTTATCTTGTAACGAAACTGATTTGTCGATTTGAAATTGTAACGTTTGTTTTAGAATTGGATTTATTGAAATAGAGGCCTCTGTTTGTGTATTTATCTTTGATTTATGTACTTTACTATTTTCCGCTATTCTAGTTCGATAGTGACGCTCATTCTCTGGTACTACCAAAAACATGAACCCAGTTGGAGTTTACCAAACAACGATCTTCTAGCAATCGGGTCCCCAACTTTATTGTTATGCCAAGTAAAGGTAGGTCCATACGTTTTATGATAAAAATGTTATCCCCGCTCAACCAAACGGTTTGGAACTCAAGATCGGTAGACTAGGGTACTGGAATCGGTGCTCTTAAGCTCCCCTTGAGTTTTGGGTCATTCGGGTTTAAGTTGGGTCGAAGTTACAAAGAGGGGAACGGTGATGCACCAAAAAGTGCCGATTTTGGGCCCTGAAGTGCGCAGGCGCACTTTTAGAAGTGCCAGGCGCACTTTTCAATTAATTCAGCAAACTTTCGGCGGAATATTCAAAATGTGCGCCTTTTAGGGGTCAATGTGCGCCGGCGCACTTTTTGACATACCAGGCGCACTTTTCGTGCATAAAAGGACGGATTTGCACGGAAATTCATAACTTCTTTCCCCTTTCTCTCTCCCCGAAAAGCCATTGACGAACCTAGTGCGAGCAATCTTCGAAGGGTGATTCCGGGAGCTGTAGAGGTCGGAATTGAGTTTCCGTTTGTTGCTATGGATTCATAGCGACGAGGAGAAGAGATCGCTAACCTCCATTTTGGGTTTCTGGGTGTAGGTCGTGAGCAGTAAGGAAGGGTAGAGCTACGAGTTTGGTGGTTGGGAATCGAGTTTCTGGGGAACTAGAAGACGATTAAAGCCTCGTCTTCTATTTCAGGTGAGGGCTTAGCGTTGTGTAAGTAGTTTGGACAGCGTGAGGAGTTTCAATTGGACTTAGAACAAAACCTAGGTTATGCATGAAAATGATGAGCGTAAAAGGGGATAAATTATTCTGTGAATGTACTTGATTGTTATTGATGATTGTCGTGGTTGATTGTTGTTGTTGATTGCTATGGTTTGGGGTTGGGTGTGAACTGAAGTGAATTAAGTAATGAATTGACATAGAAATGAGAATTAGGATGGTTGGGAAATGAGTGCGGGTGCTATGATATTATGAATCGCTGGTTGTGGATGCAGGAGAGTTGCCCTGCCAATGTGGGGTCGCTCTGAATAAGAGGAACAGGTGGGTGACCCCTAGACTCATGACATGGTTTCCCCTGTACTTGCAGGTGGGGGAGGCTGGTGAGCTAGCCGGTTATCCTATTGATTGTGATGTGTGTGATGTGAACATGACAGGGGCATGGAGGACGAGATGTGTTGTGAACTATGGACTATGAATGAGATGTGGCTGATTTGTGTTGTATGTTGGTAGTAGATGTGATGTATGAGTTGAGAATGTGATGTTGAGAATTGTATGTTGGAAATAGAACCGGAAGGAGCCCACACTACCCCACCCGAGGTACTGGTTGTTGAGTCTGATCCATTGGGGTGGATCCCCTTGTCATGGGTGTCAAGGGAGTGATGAGATTGATGATGAGATTGATGATGATGATGATGGTTAATGAGAACGCGTTCCCCATGCGGTAGGGGAGCGCGAGGACTTCCCATGCGGTAGGGAAGTGCGTCGGCCGGCCGGTGGTGGTGTGGATAACTCCTTGGCGCCTAATAACTCACCTAGATAATATGAATGTGAATGTTTGTGTGCTTGTGGTTGTGGTAGTGACTTGGTTGATGGATGTGATGTGATGATGTTGTGTGTGCCGTGGATTGATGTATTAATTCTGTGTGATTTTATTGTTATGAATTGTGCTTGAGAACAAGAACTGACCAACGTGATCACCTAGACTGCTTTTAGGGAATTAAAATATGGAAAGGGGGGTTGGGTTTGGTTCCATTGTTGGATGTCTTGTGCGGAGTTGGGACCGCTCCATAGAGTAGGACAACGTGTAGGTAGGCCCAGTGGGTTCACTCAATTTCAATAGAAATTGATCCATTTTCCCCTTTCAGGATCTCGTGGCTAGTAGAGGTAGCCGAGGAGTTTGAGTTCGAGGTTGATTTCGTGAAGTTCTGGACGGAAGCCATGAGGTGAAGATTGGGATTACGCAGAGTTGACTTTTCTGTTCATTTCAGTTGACTATGAGATTTTGGGGGTTTTTATGTACTTTCTGACTTATGTTGGATTGGAGGATTTATGATGGTTTGGATTGTACTCGGATTTCAGTTTCGCGTTTCTATGGAGGCCTTCCATGTTTTTACTGTCTTTTGATCACCGCCAATTTCCATGTTTTACCCTTGTTTTTTTACTCGGTAGTACCTGGGACCGGCTCAACCACGGGTTTACTCGGGTTGATTCGGAACGGGTGTTACAAATGGTATCAGAGCCTGGTTTGTCGCTGCTGTACCGGTTGATTATCTTCTCTCTTTGGGGAGTAATTAACCTCGTTGGGAGGGAGGATGAGACATCGGTACGGGGCCGACATTCCAAGGGTTTTTGTGAAACTGTTTTAAATGGGTGGGATGTTTTGAAATCAAGTGGTGAATTGAGTTATTTGAAGTTTCTTGAGCGGTCAACTGAAATGTTTAATGTCCTCCTGTAGTGAATCCAGTCAAGCAAGGGGAAGTAGGTCCACTGGGAACTCGGGTTTTGGAGGAGGAGCACCTAGGTTTCAGCCGAGTCTGTTGAAGGGATGGAATTTTGGGGAGTTCATTGGGGAAGCAGCTGATCCTGAGGTGGCAGAGCAGTGGCTCCAGGAATGTGAGTACAAGTTCCTGCAAATGGAACTTGAGGAAGGGTTGAAGGTGCAAGCAATGACTTTTCTGCTTAAGGGGCATGCACTGAATTGGTGGAGGTCGATGCCACAAAGTCGGGTGGTTCCGCCAGAGATGGAGTTGGATGAGTTTGTGGAGGTGTTTCGTGATCAGTTTTGCCCGGACCTTTGGCGTGAGGAGAAAGCCAAGGAGTTCATGAGTTTGGAGCAAGGGGAGAAGTCCGTTCTGGCATATTACATAGAGTTCACTTCTCTCTCTAAGTGGTATGATGAGCGGGCCAACCGGGAGAGGAAGCTCATTAACAAGTTCAAGAATGGGTTGAGAGTGGAGATTCAGGAGGGAGTCACCACCGCTGATATGGGGAGTTTAGTGTCGGTTAAGGCGGCGGCGCTAGAGAGGGAGAGGTTGCAGAACCGAAAGAGGGAAGAGAAGAAGAGGAAGGCAACTGCCCCGCCTACTCAGTCTGCCATTCACAGTTACCCGGCGAAGAGAACTCAGACTTCCTTTTCTGGGTTCAGGGGCAGCCAGTCGATGCCAACGAGGGGTACGATGACTTGTTTCACTTGTGGCCGACCAGGTCATAAGAGTGTGGCTTGCCTTGCTCGTACTAGTGGCACAGTCCGTTCGGGAGGAGCACCGTCCGGGTTACCACTATGTGACAAATGTGGGAAGCGTCACTTCGGAGTTTGCCATCTGCTGGCAGGTGTGACCTGTTACACTTGTGGGCAGCGCGGACACAGGAGTCTGAACTGTCCAACCAAGAGAGCTACCCCAACTCAGTCTGTGGGATCGGTGCAGGGCCCTAGAGCTCCGTCTGGGAGTTACGGAGGGAGAGGAGGAGGCAGCTTTGGTAGGGGTGCTGGACGAGGGACGGGAGCTAATGCCACACCTGTTGGAGCTGGAGGGGAGCAAGGAGGCTTTATGCTCTTACCAGGGGTGCGACAGAGAATGCGAACGACGTGGTGACTGGTATGATCTCGATCTTGGGCCTTTCAGTTTATGCTCTGTTTGATTCGGGGTCAACCCATTCCTTTGTATCTGAGAAATGTTTGAGTAGTTTGGGTGTTGTAGTTAGTAGTTTGGGTGTTAGTTGGGGCGTCAGAACTCCTTTGGGGACTTCTGTTCGGGTGGATAGAGTGTGTAGAGGATGTAAAGTGTTAGTGGGAGGTGTAGAGTTCTTGGCTGATTTGGTGGTGCTTCCTTTCAATGAATTCAACGTTATCCTCGGCATGGATTGGTTGGCTAGGCATGGGGCTTTGCTTGATTGTCAGAAGAAGGAGGTGTTGCTTCAGGTGGGAGGTGTCGGCCAGGTGGTGTTCAAGGGTGTTAGGAAGAGGGAGTCCGCACCTATGGGAGTAATTTCAGCAATGCAAGCTTTTTCTCTGATTCAAGAAGGGTGTGAGGCTTTGTTGGTGCAAGTGTCAGTTGAACGGATTGAGGAGTTGGAGAAGGTACCTGTAGCTCGGGAGTTCGCGGATGTGTTTGAGGAACTACCTGGGGCACCGATCGAGCGTGAGGTGGAGTTCAATATAGAGTTGGTCCCTGGAACTGCTCCAATCTCTATTCCACCTTATCGCATGGCACCGGCGGAGTTAAAGGAGTTGAAGGAGCAATTGCAGGAGCTCTTGGATAAGGGGTTCATCCGCCCAAGTGTATCACCGTGGGGGGCACCGGTGTTGTTTGTGAAGAAGAAGGATGGGTCGATGCGGATGTGTATTGACTATAGGCGGTTGAACAAGGCGACGATCAAGAATCGTTACCCACTTCCAAGGATAGACGATCTCTTCGATCAATTGCAAGGGGCTGAAGTGTTCTCGAAGATAGACTTGAGGTCGGGTTATCACCAGTTGAAGGTGGAGGAAGGATCGGTGCCAATGACAGCCTTTAGGACCCGCTATGGACACTATGAGTTTCTGGTGATGCCGTTTGGTCTCACCAATGCTCCCGCCGCGTTCATGGCTCTCATGAACAAGGTCTTCCACGAATATTTGGATAAGTTCGTGATAGTGTTCATCGATGATATCCTCATTTATTCTAAGACTAGGAAGGAGCATGAGGAGCACTTGAGGATTGTTTTTCATAGGTTGAGGGAGCAGCAACTATTTGCCAAGTTCTCGAAGTGTGCCTTTTGGTTGGAAGAAGTATTGTTTCTTGGGCATGTGGTTTCTAAAAGATGCGTGGAGGTTGACCCAAAGAAGATTGAAGCGGTGGTTAATTGGTCTCCACCTAAGGATGTGTCGCAACTGAGGAGCTTCTTGGGGTTAGCTGGTTACTACCGAAGGTTTGTAGAGGGGTTCTCTACCATAGCGTCTCCTTTACATAAGTTGTTGAGGAAGGAGTCGAAGTATGAGTGGAGCGAGGAATGTCAGAGGAGCTTTGAGGAGTTGAAGAAGAAGTTGACTTCAGCTCCGGTGTTGACTTTGCCAGTAGAAGGTGGAGAGTATGTGGTGTTTAGTGATGCGTCTTTGCAAGGATTGGGCTGTGTGTTGATGCAGAATGGGAAGGTTGTCGCTTATGCCTCCCGACAGCTTAGGGTGCATGAGGTGAACTACCCAACCCATGATTTGGAGTTAGCTGCAGTGGTGTTCGCCTTGAAGTTGTGGAGGCATTATTTGTATGGTGAGACGTTTAAGATCATGACCGATCACAAGAGTCTTAAGCACCTTATGGATCAAAAGGAGCTGAATGGTAGGCAACGACGTTGGGTGGAGCTCTTGAAGGATTATGACTATACCATTGACTACCATCCTGGTAAAGCTAATGTGGTTGCGGATGCTTTAAGTCGAAAGGAGTTGGTGGATCTTAGAGCTTTAAGGGTAGAAATGCAGTTAGATGATGTGGGAAGTTTGTTTGCAAGCTCAACATTAGGCCTATGCTGAATGATAGGATTGGTGAGGAGCAGCTCAAGGATGCTACTCTGGTGGCTATTCGAGGGGAAGTTGAAAAAGGCATGGATAATGGATTTGAGGTAGTTGGCGGATTGTTGAAATGCAAGGGTCGAGTGTGCGTGCCCGAAGTAGAGGAATTGAGGAAGGGGATTTTGGAGGAGGCTCATTCCTCGATGTATGATATGCATCCCGGGATGACAAAGATGTTCAATGACCTGAAGTTAAGTTTTTGGTGGCCAGGAATGAAGAAGGATGTGGCTCGTTATGTGGCGACTTGTTTGGTTTGTCAGAAGGCTAAGGCGGAGCATAGAGCTCTGGGTGGGTTACTTCAGTCCCTACCTATTCCGGAGTGGAAGTTTGCGGACATCACCATGGACTTTGTATTGGATTTTCCGCCGACTAGAGAGGGGAAGGATGCCGTGTGGGTAATAGTCGATCGTTTGACGAAAGTTGCGCATTTCATACCCATTCGGTTTAAGCCTAGTGTGGAGGTGTTGACAAAGTTATATATAGAAGAGGTGGTAAGGTTGCATGGGGTTCCTCAATCCATCGTCTCTTATCGGGATCCGAGTTTCACGTCTCATTTTTGGGAGGGGATGCATACAGCATTGGGAACTAAGCTTAAGTTCTCGACGGCGTATCATCCTCAGACGGATGGGCAATCGGAGAGAACGATCCTTACTTTGGAGGAGTTGTTGAGAAGCTGTGCTATGGAGTTTCAAACCCCTTGGACTGAATTGCTACCTTTGATTGAGTTCGCCTATAATAACTCGTATCATAGTAGTTTGAAGTCCGCTCCTTTTGAGGCCTTGTATGGGAGGAAGTGTAGGACGCCTTTGTGTTGGGATGAGGAAGGTGCGAGGGTGTTGTCGGGTCCTCAAGTTGTGCAAGAGACGGCTGATTGGGTTAAGATTATCAAGGAGAGATTGAGAGCGGCTCAAGATAGGCAAAAAGCGTATGCCGACGGTCGTGCTAGAGAGCTGAGTTTCAATGTTGGGGAGAAGGTATTTTTGAAGGTGTCGCCGTGGAAAGGGCTGATGCGTTTCGGTAGAAAAGGGAAGTTGGCGCCTCGGTACATCGGTCCTTATGAGATCCTCGCTAAGTCGGGTCCGGTGGCTTATGTGTTGGCTTTGCCGAGGGAGTTGGAAAGGATACACAATGTGTTTCATGTGAGCGTGCTTAGGCGGTATCATGGGGACCCTTCTCATGTAATTCAGCCGGAGGAGGTGGAGATTGAGCAAGACTTGACGTATGAGGAGAAGCCAGTCGCGATCGTGGATAGGCAAGTCCGGGTCTTGAGGAATAAGCAGATTCCGCAGCTCAAGGTGGTATGGAGGAACCATGAGAGCGAGTCGGCTACTTGGGAGACTGAGGAGAGTATGAGGCGGCGGTACCCGGAGTTAGTGGAAGTGTATGATTCAGGTATTAATTCCCCTTGATGTTTGCTTTTGTGGTTGCTTGTTGTGGTGTTGGTTCCACGAAGGTCTAGGGTGTGCTCGGTGAAAGTAGAGTGTTGGGAGTGGGTGTAGGGCTGATGAGTAGTTAAAGGAAGGCTGGTGGTTCGTCGTTAGGAATTTCGGAAGTCAATAGGATACTTGGATTGCTGCGATTTTAGCTGTGTGTTCGGTATCATATTGCTAGGATGAGTTAGGGATGATTTCGGGGACGAAATCCTTGAAGTTGTGGAGACTTGTAACATCCCCGCTCAACCAAACGGTTTGGAACTCAAGATCGGTAGACTAGGGTACTGGAATCGGTGCTCTTAAGCTCCCCTTGAGTTTCGGGTTATTCGGGTTTAAGTTGGGTCGAAGTTACAAAGAGGAGAACGGTGATGCACCAAAAAGTGCCGATTTTGGGCCCTGAAGTGCGCAGGCGCACTTTTAGAAGTGCCAGGCGCACTTTTCAATTAATTCAGCAAACTTTCGGCGGAATATTCAAAATGTGCGCCTTTTAGGGGTCAATGTGCGCCGGCGCACTTTTTGACATACCAGGCGCACTTTTCGTGCATAAAAGGACGGATTTGCACGGAAATTCATAACTTCTTTCCCCTTTCTCTCTCCCCGAAAAGCCATTGACGAACCTAGTGCGAGCAATCTTCGAAGGGTGATTCCGGGAGCTGTAGAGGTCGGAATTGAGTTCCGTTTGTTGCTATGGATTCGTAGCGACGAGGAGAAGAGATCACTAACCTCCATTTTGGGTTTCTGGGTGTAGGTCGTGAGCAGTAAGGAAGGGTAGAGCTACGAGTTTGGTGGTTGGGAATCGAGTTTCTGGGGAACTAGAAGACGATTAAAGCCTCGTCTTCTATTTCAGGTGAGGGCTTAGCGTTGTGTAAGTAGTTTGGACAGCGTGAGGAGTTTCAATTGGACTTAGAATAAAACCTAGGTTATGCATGAAAATGATGAGCGTAAAAGGGGATAAATTGTTCTGTGAATGTACTTGATTGCTATTGATGATTGTCGTGGTTGATTGTTGTTGTTGATTGCTATGGTTTGGGGTTGGGTGTGAACTGAAGTGAATTAAGTAATGAATTGACATAGAAATGAGAATTAGGATGGTTGGAAAATGAGTGCGGTGCTATGATATTATGAATCGCTGGTTGTGGATGCAGGAGAGTTGCCCTGCCAATGTGGGGTCGCTCTGAATAAGAGGAACAGGTGGGTGACCCTAGACTCATGACATGGTTTCCCCTGTACTTGCAGGTGGGGGAGGCTGGTGAGCTAGCCGGTTATCCTATTGATTGTGATGTGTGTGCTGTGAACATGACAGGGGCATGGAGGACGAGATGTGTTGTGAACTATGGACTATGAATGAGATGTGGCTGATTTGTGTTGTATGTTGGTAGTAGATGTGATGTATGAGTTGAGAATATGATGTTGAGAATTGTATGTTGGAAATAGAACCGGAAGGAGCCCACACTACCCCACCCGAGGTACTGGTTGTTGAGTCTGATCCATTGGGGTGGATCCCCTTGTCATGGGTGTCAAGGGAGTGATGAGATTGATGATGAGATTGATGATGATGATGATGGTTAATGAGAACGCGTTCCCCATGCGGTAGGGGAGCGCGAGGACTTCCCATGCGGTAGGGAAGTGCGTCGGTCGGCCGGTGGTGGTGTGGATAACTCCTTGGCGCCTAATAACTCACCTAGATAATATGAATGTGAATGTTTGTGTGCTTGTGGTTGTGGTAGTGACTTGGTTGATGGATGTGATGTGATGATGCTGTGTGTGCCGTGGATTGATGTATTAATTCTGTGTGATTCTATTGTTATGAATTGTGCTTGAGAACAAGAACTGACCAACGTGATCACCTAGACTGCTTTTAGGGAATTAAAATATGGAAAGGGGGGTTGGGTTTGGTTCCATTGTTGGATGTCTTGTGCGGAGTTGGGACCGCTCCATAGAGTAGGACAACGTGTAGGTAGGCCCAGTGGGTTCACTCAATTTCAATAGAAATTGATCCCTTTTCCCCTTTCAGGATCTCGTGGCTAGTAGAGGTAGCCGAGGAGTTTAAGTTCGAGGTTGATTTCGTGAAGTTCTGGACGGAAGCCATGAGGTGAAGACTGGGATTACGCGGAGTTGACTTTTCTGTTCATTTCAGTTGACTATGAGATTTTGGGGGTTTTTATGTACTTTCTGACTTATGTTGGATTGGAGGATTTATGATGGTTTGGATTGTACTCGGATTTCAGTTTCGCGTTTCTATGGAGGCCTTCCATGTTTTTACTGTCTTTTGATCACCGCCAATTTCCCTGTTTTACCCTTGTTTTTTTACTCGGTAGTACCTGGGACCGGCTCAACCACGGGTTTACTCGGGTTGATTCGGAACGGGTGTTACAATCCTCATTCCACTCCTACAAATCAACCATACTACTAGTGATTTCAACCTCGTTAGAAGCTTCTACAGAGTTGTAAATTGTAATAGCTTTAAAATCCCCAAGAGCAACAACATGACAACCAGGATGTGCCAACAAGCTAGAAGTCTCACAATACATCTTTTTTCTTCATAAGAAGTCATTTGCACGATAGATTGTTAACAACTTAAACATCCTATGACCATTAATAGTGGCCACCACTTGAGTGGGTCTTTCTCAATTCAAACAGCTCTGTCAGTCCCGAGATCGGTCGAGTATTTGCAAGAGTATTTATCAGAGATGCTGCTTTGAGGCGTTTATCACAAGCCTAGGGATTTGCTCGATCACCCGAGTTGAGCTAAACTGAGAAAAGTTGTGACTAGGCTCCAAATTTCATGGGAAAAGGGGATTTCAGAGGGTTAGGGTGTAGTTGGATACTAATCATGTTGCTGACGAGTTGGCTGGTAGTGTTCATTCTATTATTTCTTTTAATCCTATATTGTCACACTATGTCTTATATGACTTGCTTGGTATTTTCGAGCCCCGTTTGGTTATTAATGAAATATAGGTGTCACGTACTCAGTTTTCCAAACAAAATTCATCGCACCCTCACAAGAGTTTAGTCGAACACATTTTAAGGGCTTTAATATCCATTTTGTCATCAACCTATATGGTTGTAGTAGCGTGGTCACTAATCTTTCAAAGGCAACTAAAATGTCACTAACATATTAAAGTTGTAATAATTAGTATTTCCGTCAACTCTCCGTCCAAAAATTCAATTAAAAGATAGAGATAAGTCTCTAGATAACAAAAAAAAAAAAATTTGGTGGTTATGGATATATAAGTAATCTCATTTATTATTATTTTTTTTTTTTGGGGTGGGGTTTAGGATGTATAATTAATTTTTGGTAATTATTACAAAAACATATTTGGTTCTTAACTCATAAGGATATAAATTAAATATTTTTGACTACCAAATTAAATCTATTATGGATATATACTAAAATTATAGTATGGGTCTTATGGATATATAATTAATTTCTTATCATAAAAAAAAAATGTAAATTTGGAAGGGGGAACTGGTGTGGTGTGGTACCTGGAGAATATAAATATACATTCTCTGTAAAGAAAATGGTGAATATTGAGAAAAATGTTATAAACTTAGTGATAGGTGTATATGCCCACTTTTCATGCTACCCATCCCTTCCAAATAACCATTTTATCATTCCTTCTCCGGCGGTCTCTCTCGATTTCTCTGCTTTCTGGTAGTTTCAGTTTCTGCTTCGCTTCCTCACCTCTCTCTCTCCCTCTCTCCCTCTCTCGAAAGCGGCGATTACTAAACCGATCCGGCCACCAAGCTTCTTCCGCATTTTGCATTTTCCTCTCCGTCCATGGAACATCACCGTTATCCACCGCCTACATTCGTCGTCGAACAAACCACCGTCATCGGTTCACTTGATACCACCGGCGACAGAGGAAGCATTGCGGACAGAAGAGCTGCCACCTGTGGGTTCAATGCCGATAGGATCAACACCCCGCGCTTCCGCACCACCACCACCAACACCACTCCCTTTGCTTCTTCCAATTTCATCACCATTCCTTCCGGCATCAGCCCCACTGCTCTCCTTGATTCCCCTATTTTGCTCCCCAATTCTCAGGTTTTCTCCTTTTTTTTTTCTTCCTCTAATTTTTTTTTTTTTTGGATTTTCCTGATTAGTTATTTCAATCCGTCGGTTCCCTCACTCAATCAGAGTTGCCATGAAGAATGCCATGTTTTGGAGTTTCGTATTTAGAGCTGCTCATAAACAAATATTTCAATTTTGTGTTTTGTTTTGTTATGCGTTCAATTGCTGTCCACAATACTGCTGCATGTTCGAGCCAGCCATTTTCACTCTATTATGCTACGTGGACATTTGAATGAATTTATGAGCAAGCGGAATTTTCTTTTTTTGCCTTGGCTAATTGGTTGTTTAGGCTTTAGGGTTGTACCATCTCCTAGTGGTGGCCGTTTGATGGTGTTTTGTTCTCCAGTCAACTGAACTGGAATATAGTAAGGAGAAACTGGTTCACTGACTTCTTAATGTGACTCTGAAGCACTTAATACTCTTTATTCCTTGGTGTTATGTACGTATGAATCTTTGTCTCTTAAGAACTTGATTAGCTTCTATACTGCAGATGCATGTCTGTTCCCACCTTTCAATTCTCTACATTTCTGTTTTGACCTTTTCTTTCCTGAATGCAGCCTTCTCCAACAACTGGTACTTTTCCAGCTCCTCTTCTCAGCTATGGAAACGAAGCACTCAAGGGCAGTAGGGACCCAAATGATAGTGTTGATACATCCTCCTTCAGAGTCAAGCCTCCTGTTCATGATTCCCATCCAAAATTGTCAAATTTTGATAATCAGGTTCTTGTTAACTAGAGACTTGAATGATCCAATCGACTTGTAGGCATCACATCGTTGGTTTGTGTTTATAGTCATTAGCGATGTCTGTCCTCTTATTCCTTACAAGTATGTCTGGAACTGAACATGCATCTCCAATAGTAATAACAAGAAATATGCATCTCCAATAGCAATTATTTCACATCTCTAGACAGTAGGACGACTAGTTCTTCCTTCTTGATATCTGGCATTTCCCTGTTTAGTCTACTCTATATATTTGCTTCAAGGTCCAATGTTGGAGAACTAATTGCCTTTTAGACTTTGTGTCGCCTTTGTGGATGCATCAACGTCAGCATGTCATATTTTATATCAATTTTCAATGTAGTTATGCTTTTACTCTTGGTTTGTCATTGTAGGGATACAATGTTGGCCCGCAGGCTCTTGCTTTAGCAGATATAGCCATGGACTTTGAATTTCCTGCAGAGTTTTCGAAAGAGGCAGCTGCAAAAATCTGTTCTAGGGATCTGGTCATTGATATGAAACCAGTAAATAGTATGGTTCAACCCAACTTCATTGATGCACAGATTTGTGACTCAGACGTGACTACCAACCAAACCACTATAAAAAGGGGGCCTATAAAGGGTAAAATTGAGGGTATGCATCATCCTATGGAAGAACAGAAAGGCACATTCACGGGAACTGGAAGTGGGAGAACTTCGGAAGATGGGTACAGTTGGAGGAAGTATGGACAGAAGCAGGTGAAAGGCAGTGAATATCCAAGAAGCTACTACAAGTGTACCAATCCAAGTTGTCAGGTAAAGAAAAAGATAGAGCGTTCACATGATGGTCAAATAACAGAAATCATCTACAAAGGTGCTCATAACCATCCCAAAGCTCAGTCAGTTCGCCGGGGGCAGCTTGACTCATCCTATGATGTGGCAGAGATTGATGATGGCAGTGGAAACTGTGTGAAAATTGAAACTGGTTCGGTTGTTATTAAAACAGAGTCCGGACAGAAAAATAATGAACCTGGTTCTGATTGGAGAGCTGATGGTATGGAAAGGACATGTTCACCATCTGTTGTGTCTGATATTTCTGATCTGATATCAACTGCCAACGGAAAACAAGTGGTGACAGTTGAATCTGTTGAAACTCCAGAGCTCTCCTCTGCAGTTGTCAGTCACGAAGATGATGATGATGGAACGACTCAGGGGAGCATATCAATTGGAGGTTACACTGACGAGGAAGAGTCTGATTCCAAAAGAAGGTATTTCCCAAACAGAGTGCTGTATATGCTATAGAATGAATAATACTTTGCCAATGGTACATAATTTCTTAATATTATACTGGAACTGACAGAAAGACGGAGAGCTGCATGGTTGAGGCAAATATGACATCTAGGGCTGTCAGAGAACCGAGAGTAGTCGTCCAAATAGAGAGCGAAGTAGACATCCTGGATGACGGATATCGCTGGAGGAAGTATGGCCAAAAAGTTGTCAAAGGCAATCCAAATCCCAGGTATTGATAATTACAAATAAAGATATATATCCATATCCATATCCATATATAATTTCACCCATGTCAGTTAGCTAACTTTTGCTATATCAATTGACTGTTTGTTACAAATAATAATTCAATTTCTTCTTGAACTCTGATTGAGTTTTGCGTGTTGATTATGTTGACAGGAGTTACTACAAGTGCACAAGTCCCGGATGTACAGTGAGGAAGCATGTGGAGAGAGCCTCCCACAACCTGAAATATGTTATTACGACATATGAAGGGAAGCATAATCACGAAGTCCCAGTAGCAAGAAACGGCAATAGTAGTTTGAGCTCAAATAGTTGTGGTTTGACCCCAACTCCTGCCAATCTACAGCCTGGATCGGCATTAGCCAGAGGAGTGTCAGGTCTGAAACAAGAAACACAGATGCAAGGTTTCATGCCGGTCTGGATAGGAGACAGTCATCAGTATTCAATAACGAGTATCTGAGAAGCAGTAGCTTCACTGGAAACTTGATTAGTGAGATGAAGGTGGGAGGATCCTCCGTTTATCCAATGAAGTTCCCTGCCATACAGAGCAGCAGCAGCAGTAGCATGCCTTATGGGTCTTACGGGCTCAATTCAAACAGGACACCAGTCCATCTACAGGGTTCGATGGCGTCCCTTATTCCGCAGTTTCCGAGGTCACTGGGTGGAATGCAAATGTTAAATAATGGTGGGAGTACGGGTATGGGTCAAGTTCAGGCATTTTACCAAGGAGGTGGTGGTCAGCAGTTGATGATGATACCTAAACAAGAGAGGAAGGATGAGAATGTATATGATTCTTCATCGGTGTATCAACGCATAATGGGGAATTTTGCATCATAAAATAACTTAGCAGCTCTACACCTTTTTTTTTTAATTATAAAGAAAGATAGGCTAGGAAAGATAAAAAGAAGCGACAGGGAGTAGGAGAGGTTGGGGGAAAACAAGACTTGAAGCTTGAAAGAAGCACCAAAAAGATAGAAAAAAAAACATGATGAAGTTAAAAAAGCAAAGGGAACTTGCATTGCATGGGGTTATTTCCTCAGTGCTAGTGCTAGTGCTAGTGCTAGTGCTAGTGAGGGTGGGTTTTGGTTTCTGTCTCTGAGGAAGGATAGCTGTAGAAAGGGTTAGTTAGATTTTGAGCAGTGGGAGGAAGGTTAAAGTAGAAGAAGAAGAAGCAGCAGCAGCATAGTCCATAGATAGCAGCTGTAATTTTTGTCCTATTTGGTTTCTTTCATAATTAATAATAAATTATAATATACAAAGTTTAAAGCAATCAAATGAGCTTTTTCTCTGTAAATTCCAATGCAATTCCATCACAAGGCATTTGATTTGGACGAGATGATTCCTTGAAGGGCCGATGTAGGCCTTGAGCAATATTGGTTCCAATTGCTGACATCCGAGGAACAAAGGGCAATAATAGATTTGGTTTGATGTTCCGGAAGATGAAGTCGTTTCTCGTCTTCCAAATGTTCCAACAGAGGGCAATAATAGAGAGGATGTTGCGACTATTGCCATCCGTCTGGTACCTAGAAAACCACGAGAGGAAAGATTCATTAGGATGGGTAGGTAAATCATTTGGAGATAGGCTGTTCCATGCCAAGGAAGAGCGTTGGCAGAAGAATAGGCAATGCATGATTGATTCTCCCTAATAGTTGCAGATTGGACAGGAGTGCATTGGAGCAGCAGCACCAAAGGAAAAATTTGATCTTAGGGGGAATTGAGAGATGCCACAACCATTTCCAGAACTCCTCGTTTGAATCTCGATGATAACTGTTGGTAGAGGAGGCAGAGGATTCCCGGATAGCATGGTAGGCAGATCTAACTGAGAAGGCTCCATTCGTTGTGAATTTCCATTTCCATTTGTCGGGCATACCTCGCGGCCCAATGGTGGTCTGTTTGATCATTTCCCGCTGGAATTGGTTACAATATTCCGAGATGAGAGGCAGATCCCAAACACGAGTTTCTTATGAAATCCAGTCAGAAACCTTCTCAAAAGGACTCGAATGAATTGGAAGCAGAGATGGAGGATAGAAAGAGAGCCACAACTCCTTTGTAATAGAGATATTAGTTTCATCGCCTACTGCCTTGAAGGATCCCAGTTGAATGATGTTTCTTGAGCTGAGAAGACTTGCCCAAATCCACGAGGGGCGAGAACCTTTAACTGCTTCCATAAAAGAAGAGCAAGGGGAAGTATAAACTCTTGAGGAGTTTTCCCCAAAAAGCATTGAGGTTAAGCAAAAGGTGCCAACCCTATTTTCCCACTAAGGCCAGATTGAAGGCCGCAAAATCACGGAAACCAAGTCCTCCTTTAGATTTGGGAGAGCAAATTGTCGACTCGTTTCTCCAGTGGATTCAGTTTTTAACCATACAGCCCGACTAGAAAAATTTCCAAAGCAGGGAGTTCATCTTCTTGATCAAATTTGCTGGGAGTGTGAAGATACTCATAATAAAGGCAGGGATTGCTTGGATGACCGATTTTAAGAGTATTTCTTTTCCGCCACTCGAGAGAATGAGACTCTTCCAAGATTGAGCTTAGGTCATCATTTTGTTAATGAGATAACCAAATGTTTCCTTTTTTGATCGACCCCATTCTGTTGGATCTCCTAGGTATTTCGAGTGGTTGATGTCTCATGGGTGCAGATTTGAGCAGAGATCTAGGTTTTAATATCTTGAGGGACATTAGCACGGAAGAAAATAGATGATTTTTCCAGGTTCACTTCTTAGCCTGTAAGCAATCTGTACCCATTGATTGTCTCCATCCTCTCTACCTCTGATAGAGAGGCTTTGCCAAAGATAATAGTATCGTCCGCGAAAAGACAGTACGTGAGAACTGGTCCTCGGGACGTCAGTCGAATACCTTGGGTGATATTGCAGGAGATATTTTTTTCGATGAGATGGGATGAGGCGTTCGTCATAAGGATGAATAAGAATGGAGAGAAGGGGTCGCCTTGTCAGATACCCTAGACGGTGAAAAGAACCCTGTGGATCTTCCATTGAAAAGGACATCGGATCTCACAGTTTGAGTGCACGACTGAATCCAATTGCACCATTTTTCGTTAAACCCGTAAGACGAGAGGATGAATTGCAGACAATTCCAGTCCACCATATTATACGCCTTCTTCATGTCCAATTTAAGACACAAATCCTGAGGTTTACCTTTTTGCGTCTTTTAAGGTTATGGAGGACTTCGTGAATAATAATAATGCTAAGGGAAGGCATCAACCCTTTCAAACGGTGGAGAGGATTTTCGAGATGATCTTGTACCGAAAATTACAATAGCTAATAGGACGGAAATGACCCATGCCCGTAGGGAAATCAATCTTGGGTATTAGGACAAGATGAGTTTCGTTCCAGTTTGGGGGCATGGACGTAGACGAGAAGAAATCCTTAATTTTTTGAGAGATTTGAGGGCCTATCATATGCCAGAAATTCCAGTAGAAATGACCTGCAAAACCGTCTGGGTCTGGCGATTGGCTAGCCCCCAGATTAAAAACCGCTTGTTTGATCTCGTCATCCATAAAGGACTGGCAAAAGGAAACGTTCATGTTATCAGTCACAATGTTTGGTAGGAATGAAAAGTCAGATTGGATTGGAGGAGGAGTTTGGTGGGAAGAGAAGAGGTCCCTGAAATGAGCCACCACCAAATCTTTAAGTTGGCCATCTCCTGATATCTAGTTGTTGTTAATGTCGAGAAGTTTTGTTATAACATTTATTTGTCGTCGATAAACGGACGAGGCATGGAAGAATTTGGTGTTGCAATCCCCTTCCTGAAGCTACTTAATTTTAGCAGTCTGTTTCCATATGAGAGATTCATTTGTCCAGATATCTGAAAGGGTTGCTTTGAGATCCTTTTCTTCATCCAAATTACTTGTTATTCAGGTAGCTTGTTGTAACAAAGCTATTCAGACTTGAATTTCTGATTTCCTTCTATTCTCCATACGCCATTTATTCCGAGCCCATTCTTCGATTTCTGATTTGCATCGTAGAAGCTTTTCGTTGAGGTTGATATTGAGATTCCAGATATTGGCGATAATTGACCTACTCTCATCGTTGTTGAGCGAACGAGTATCAAACCGGAATGGAGGCGGAGAGCAATCTATCGAGTAGTTAAACGACAGACGGAGCGGGTTATGGTTCGAACCAATTGCATTCTCATGGAGGATAATCGTTTTATCAAAATTCGTTCTCCAAAGGTTGTTGCAAAGTCCATGATCGAGACGTTCCTCACAAGGGTGTTTGGGTCATGGCTAGGGCTGGGAAAGCCGTTAAGGTTAATTGCTGAAATCGATTTAACCGACTGAAATAGGTTAACCGTCAGTTAACCGATGTAAAGTTCGGTCGGTTTGCGGTCAGTGATTTATCAATTGGTCGGTCAGCGGTTAATGGCCGGTTAACCGCCGGTTAACCTCACTTGACCGTTGTTGACCGACATAATACACACCTAACCTAACCTCTCAGTCAGAATCCATTTTCCAATTCCATTCCAAAAGTCACTCACGCAAGCTCTCTCTCTCTCACTCAATCGACTATCGAAAAAATTAGGGTTTATGAACTTCACGCCGTAGTCGCCGATTCGCTGGGCTCGCTGCTCTCTGCCACTTTGTGGTCGCCGCCGTCGCCCCGACGGCTTCTCCCACCAGCCAGGTCTTCAGCAATGGCTTCTCCTCCCCCAACCAGGTCACCAGCAGCGACGACTTCCCCCCTGCCAGGCAGCGATGATAGCAACGGGCCGGTAGTCGCCGCCGATTCACTCTGCAGGAGAGGGCTCGATTCTCCCCCCAGCCACGGCTTCTCCTCCCCCCAGCCGAGACTTTGGTAAGTCTTTTCCCTTTCCTATGATGATGATGCCGATTCTGATCAATGACTTTGCTGCTAAGTATGGTTTTGCTGCTAAGAACAGATTTGGGGCTTCTCTGGCGTCTGATTTAAAGTTATTGTGGTATGTGTGTAATCTTGTGCTGTGCAGATCCAACTGATTGATTCTGAGATTGAAAAGCTTTGATTTTTTCTAGGGTTTTGATATTGAAAAGCTTTGATTTTTTCTAATGTCAAGCTTTGATATGGAACAAGTTACTGAGATCTTTAGATCTTGTAGGTTGAAATGCCATTTTACTTGCTCTTATGAATGTCCGTAGTTTGATATTAGTCAGAGGCAACTTGTTCTTTGCTGAATGATTCAAACATTTCTGTTGTTTTGTGATTTTGTGTTGTGACTTGTGAGTGTCATGTGTGACTCGGGTTCATTGAGTCTCAGGATAGTGTTTGTTGTCAATGTCTGGTCTAGAGTCATCAACATTAGGTAATTTAAATTTAGTACTACTATCATTCTTCTCCATTTCTCTCATTTTGGGCCATTTCATAATAGCTCTATATGTTCTAAATTAGTGGTTAGCTCTATATCTAACTCATTGATGTCCTTGAAAAGTTCAGTTGGATGCATACTGATACTGGAACTCAAGAGGAGCTCTAAAGGATGAAGAAAATCTATGTCCATATGCAACGTACTATATATGGTAATATTGCCATGTTTATAAACCACGGGTAGTTCTTTCCAACTTATTTGTTTTTGAAATTTTCTGTATGTACAGTCTTTGTTGCTGTGTTGGTTTTATTGCATAGATGTAATGGAGATGGAAACTTTGCTGACATTTATATACAAGACTAATTGAGTTCTTTTTTCTTTTACCTGCAAGGTGCCGTAATGCCAATTTAATCGAGATCCCAGTCAAGATTGTTACCCCAGAGCATCACTATTATCATGTATGTATTACTTTGTTCTAGTGAAAATTCTTCCTTTTTTTGCATCTGAATAAGTTTGATGTCTCATTGTTATTACACTTTGATGCAGCTGGCCTTTTTTACAACAAGAGAGGTGGATGCCATGGAAGAGTTAACTTGGGTGAGCAGCTTTCTTCTGGTTGTGACAGCAAACATTTTAACAGGTTTTGCATGTACTTATGTTATATGTAGCAGCAAGCAAGTTGGTTGAGGCAACGTTCTTGAGTTGAATGGCATGAATCATGATGGTTTTCTGTAGGATTATGGTATTGAGTTTGATGACAATGATCAACCTTTGAAGAGATTCCAGTGCAAGTGTGGCAGCAAGTTCTACAGGAACATGAAGCGACCAAGTAGTGAGTTCCCCCTATCTGAAATATCGAGAACTTAAGAGGCATATGACAGAATAGCCTTTGCAAATCTTGTTGGCCTGGGTTAATGCAATCTGTGAATCGGGACTTCGAAACGCAGTCGTTCTGATCTAATGAAGAACTTGATGTTGTTTTCGTTTTTTCGTTTCTGTTTCGGTTTGTATTTTTCTTCCTGAATCGGTCGAATTTCGGTCAGTCGGTCAAAATCGGTCTAAATTCGGCCAGTAGGTCAAAATTGATCGATTTTTGGTCAGTCGGTCAAAATCGGTCAGTCGGTCAAAATTAGTTCGGTCAACTTTTTGGTCGGTTAAATGTCAAAAAATCTGGTCGGTCAATTTTCGGTTTTGACCGAATTCGGGCAAAAATCCAACATAAAAAAATCGGTCGGTCAGTCGGTTAGAACAATCTTATGGGCGGTTAACCATTGGTTAACCGATTTTCATCGGTTTTTTTACCGCACCGACCGATTCCCATCCCTAGTCATGGCAGTTAGTCTAAGTGAACGGACCTCCTTGGAATCCGAGGCCGAGGAGCGCATTTGTTTTAATGAAGCTATTCAACGGGACCTTGGACGCCCTAAAAGAATGTTACCTCCCTCCTTTTCATGCATGGAACTAGGCTTGGTAATGGGTAGGGTAGGGTCGGGGTATGGGGTCAACCGTACCCTTACCCCCAGGGTATAACATTGGAAAATACCCGACCATTTACCTACGGGTTTTGAAATGTACTAACCTTACACTACCCTACAAATACCCAAAGGGTACGTGGGTACCCTGGATATTTTGATCGACTCTTATTACACAATTTTTTGGATAATGTTTATACCAAAACACACCATTCTCAACCACATAAATAAAATAAAATACATTATATAAGCACAAAATATATATAAAGTAATATTATACAAAATATATGACTATTAATTTCTACTATCAACCATAATTATATCATTCTAAATCAATACTTGAATCATGATCAAGTAAATAATTAAATATTAATGATTATAATGTGCTTTTATTTTAGTTAATTGTGAGTCATCTCATGAATCAACCGTGGACAATAGTTTGTTTGGTAATTTTATATAAAAATTACTTAGATTTATAGTGAGATTAAGGGTAGGGTATTTTGCGAGTAGGGTTTTGGTCATACCCTTACCCTAATTTTTCATCTAAGGTAATACACTTACCCTACCCTTACCCCGTCAACACAGGGTATTATCCTCATTGACCGGGTAGGGTAGGGTAGGATACCCTAGGGTAGGTTATAAATTGTCATCCTACGTGGAACTTCTTGTCACCCACTATAAGCCACAGAGAGTCATCGGTTTGGAGAAGACTAAGCTCTTCCCAGAAAGCTCTCCTACTAACGGGTTCGTAGGGAGCATGGACGAAGGTACAATGAAACCACTCTCGTAGTTAATGTAGGCGTGGATATAATTACAAGTACTACCGATAATTGAAATATTGCATCCGTTAATCCACCAAAGAGAGAGCCCTCCGGCTATTCCGTTAGGCTCTACATAATGAAAATTGGCGAAATCTAAAAGTAGTCTTTTGCTCTCCATAAGGCCTTGGAGGGGTGAAGCCGAATATCTGCAGCCTCGATCCTCGATCCTCCATCCGCCATATAGAATACTCGATCCTCCAGGCGTCATATCCGCAACTCGCCAGCCACAAGCTTCAGTGATGTGGCCCAGATGGCCACAATACAGACAAACTTTTGGATCTTCTCATAGCAAAATTGAATTTTTTGGGATTGGCCGTCTGGTCGTTCCATCTCAATATAAGTGGTGAGAGGATCCGCGACTGTAATCTCGGAGAAGATTTTGATATCCCTCTTCCATTTGCTCCTATCCAGGCCAGTAGGCTCGATGGCCCCAGATTTGGGAAATAATCGGACGCTATTCAGGTCACAATTTTGGCCGTTCAGAGATGCATTGGGAGGTCAACTATATGGACCCACAAGGGAATATTCTTGAAGCTCATCTTGTCAGCACGAGATATTCCATCCCAAAATTGGAGGGACAGGAGAGAGCCGAAGATAACATAAGGTTGGTGACTCTAGGCATAGGTACGTTGGTTATTCGAGGCCAAAGAGATGACGAACCTATTGGTTTTTTTAAACTCTCTAACGTCGGAGTCGCCAAACTGTTGCCAGGCCTTTTTTCGTGACCTCAATGATAGCACTGATCGAAACAGACCTCAATGATAGCACTGATCGAAACAGGTTTCGATCCAATGATCTGACCCACAAGATAGAAGTTACTTGCTTCGACTTCCTTATCTTCTTCGGCCCAAATGATGAATTTTTGTTTCCCTTGTTAGGGGGGGGGGGGGGGGGGGCTTTGGGTTTTGGTACAGTAGTCATGGTTTGATGAAGGGGTTCGTAGGAAGCTGGCTGGTTATTGTAATTGGTTGCAGGGAGAGATGGTTTGGAGAGGGTGGACAAGATTTCGGAGAGAAGGTAGAAGAAGGATTTAGCGAGGATGAGATTAGAGGATTTAAATGGGGTTTGGGGAAAATATCTCTGAATCGGTAATTAATTCTCCTGAGTTCTTCTGGGTCGGAGAGGACATTAGGGGAGATGTTTGGTTCCTAGCCGAAATGGAAGCTAAACCCATCAGATCCACGCAAGAGGAGGGGGGCAAGACTGACACTGAAAAATGCAGAGGCAGTTAATGCTGAAGATATTGTGCAGGATCCATGTGATGTAAGTGGGAGAACAATCGAGGAGGATGGGATCTGAATAGAAAAGGTAAGCAGTTCCGGTAAATCCTTTTATTAAGAGGAAAAAAAGAGAGGGTGACTGGTTGGAGCGCCGGTGAGAGTAACTTTAGAAGGATAATCATTGGGATTCAGGGAGTGATAAAGGAGTTGTAGAGGGGAAAAGTTGACTTTTCTAGTAGCCAACCAACCCCTAAGTTTCAAGGCACTACCGACAACACTAAGGAAGATGTGAACACTTTCTGCTCCTAGGATAGTGAAATGCTTATATACCATACCTCACGCAATAGACGTTGCCAGGTAAGCAACGTTGATTGTCTCCTTAAGGGCATCATATTCAAGACAATGTATGTGGCCACAAGGTTAATGATCGTTGTCCCACTCCAAACAACAATTGTGGCTATAAGGATCCATTCTGGTATATATTCTCAAACCGATTTAGGTAAAAGAGCAATGACCGTTGCTTCTGGAGCAACAGCCGTTTCATCCCAAGTTGCAACGAGCATTGCGCAAGGAGCAACAACCGTTGCAACCTGCAGTATAAAATTTGGAAATCAGAGGAAAACGCATGGTAGCAATTTAATTTGTTCATTCTTCGTTCCCAAAGCTTAAGAGGCAATATGAGACGATTTTTTATGAACCAAACACCCTAGGATCGAAGAAGATGCTTGAGAAGGCTCGGAGAACGGTCAGTGATGATCTTTCTGGCTCGTTTTGGTCTTCGGTTTAAGGTAAGGGTTACCTTAGTCTGATCAGTAGTGTTGGTCGTTGGTGTGGGGGTTTTTGCAGCGAGTTTGGAGTTTGGTGAAGGAAGAAGGTTTCGTGCAATCACGCGAGGGAGAGGGGGGGGGGGGGTAGGAAAGCTTGGTTTACCTAGGTGAGGGCTTAGCGTCAATAGGTAGCTGATGTGAGAAATTACAATTAGACCTAGTTAGATGTAGGTGCATGAATTGGAGAGTTGAAATGGTTAATTATATGGTGGATGCAGAAGGATGATCCCAATGAAGGACCATCCTAAGAATGATGAACAGGAGGGTGGCCGTAGACCTTGTGACATGATCACTCCTTCCACTTTGCTTTTACAGGTCAGGTGGTCGGTAAGGCTAGCAGTTTGCTCGTAACAAGTGATTGACATGTGGAATTCAGTGGTGACTGAATTAGGATGAATGAGATGAGAAACGGGTTGTTGTTGTGTGGTAATTGTTGTGGTTGTGTCTTGAATTGAAATGGTAGAAACGGAAGGAACCAACATTACCCTAGGATTGGAATGTGGAAATGGAATTGTGTTGAGGCCTACCGACGGGTAGGGGTGTCTCAGGGATCCTACGGGATGCGTCAAGGGGACTTTCCAACGAGAGGAAGCGCATCTTCGCACCCTTCATAGATGAGAGGGTAACAGTGGTCGACAGGGTAGCCGGAGAACAACTCCAATTGGAATCACTTAGTTATGAATTGTTGAATGTGATTGTGTGAATACGTGTGTGTGTATGTTTGTGTCGTTGAACTTGTGGATATGTGGATTGATGATGTGGATATTAGTGGTGATGTATATAAATTTGACGTCATGATAGTGATGATGATGTTCGAGGTGATGCATGATGAGAATAGGGATAGAGAGAGTTGTTTGATCACCTATAACTATTGCATTGATGATGATATTCCTATTGCATTGATGATGATATTCAGGGTGATGCATGATTGGAATAGGAGTAGAGGGAGTTGTTTGATCACCTATAACTATTGCATTGGGTTTCCCCCTAATTGACTTTGCAGGAGGACTTCAACCATCAAAATAATAGATGTAATCATGCGCATCGTCTTAAGAAACTTGTTGCCATATAGTTTATCAAATACACAATGTTCACAAAATCTAAGACCACAAAGAAAATAATCTCTTCACATAATCATCTCACCTTCACTTATATGACCAACCCTCAATTTCCCAAACTTTGATCAAATTATCTTATTGAACCTCTAGCGATGCAACAGCAGCAGAGCAGAGCATGATAACCTACAACCTTACAAAAATATACAAGGTACCTACCTCACTCTAAATCTTTGCAAATATGCATACAGCTTTTGAAAGTGAATTCTATGTTGATAGACTAAGAGATAACAAGTTGGGACAGTAAGTCTTCTAATACAGAGCTACATGGATGAGTTTATGCATGCAGTGCAGGGCAACGAGTTCCATCAATATATACAGAGCTCTTCACCATCAATGATGTTTATTTAACATAGGGTTTCTTTCTGGCCTTTCAGCACCCTACCAACAAAAAGACCAGAGGGCTTTACACAAAGGAAGCCCCAAAGCTAATCTGGGAAGCACACTAAAACATTCAAGAGACCAATTTGGCCAATTGCTGAAATAATCATTACTTAAATAGCAGTCTATCCAAGTAAAACGTTCAGCAAAACTGGCTTTTATGAACACACTACTGAATGAAACTTAACAAAGATTAAGGTTTCATTAAAGATAAGACACAATAGTAGATTAATACTGCAAATTCTCAACAACATCAAACAGTCAACAAACTGAAGAAAAATATAATTCAACCAGCAAATTTGATTATCTCATCAGAATCCACAACCAACAGAGTAGAGCATGCCCGCACGACACAGAACCATTCCATAATTACAACAACCGAGTTCAATGTACAAATCCACAATCCAAACAGGGAGCAAGAATAATTATAGGAAAAAAAAACTTAATTTATCGATAATCATAATCTAAGATTAGAACAGAAGAGACTGGAAATTCCATGAACAGCACAAGCAACAAAAGTAGACCAGAACCAGTAGAAAACAAAAACAATAATAATGACACAGCGATAATACGATTTTGTTTCAAATAGGGTAAAGAAAAAGAGGTTCACTTCTTCAAGCTTCCCCTGATTCCAGGACGAGGCTTTCCGGATGTATCAGCAGCAGCAGCAGAGGGGGTGGCGACGGCGGCGGTAGAAGCATGGAGATTGACGAGCTTGTCTTCCTCGAAGGGGAGCTTAGGGTGGCGAGCATCGTGATGGATCTGCATGGATTTGATATCAGGAGCAGTGACCTTGCAGAGAGGGCACTCGAATTTAGCATGGCCTCCCTTGGTTAGGCCAGTCCTATCGACTAGTCCGGCTTTGCCTCCGCCTCTGTTTGTGGTCGCGGCGTCCAGCTTCGCAGCTAGCTCCTTCGCCGTGTGCTTCTTCGGCTTCGCCTTTCCTGTCATGGTGTCGGGAGATCGGGTAGAAGAACGGAACCCTAGGCTGCGGAGGAGGAAAACCCTAGAATTTGTGAATTCTGGAATAGGGGAAGAGCAGGGGGAGGAAAACAGAGAACAACTATTATTACCCGTCCGACTGTTCGTTGGGTATTTATAAACAAGAAATCGGACTCCGAATCCGAGCTTTACCCGGCTTCTTTTTTTTTTTTTTTTATTAGGAACAATTTTTTTTTTTTAAATATAATAATTTATACTCTTCCTTTAAAAAAGGTTGTGGTTATTATCTATTGGGGTCACCCTGTCTTGAATTTGTAACATAGTAATTATCAACGTTTCAGTGTGGTCATTAACCTATTGATTTTGTAACGAGTTGGTCATTCTATCAAGTCTTCATCCATTTTTTATGCTAAGTGATGATATCATTAATCCAACTCATCAAGGTCCACCTCACCCAATCTACCTTAGACTCAACCCAACCTAACTCAATCCATTCTAGCCGTAACCAACCAACCTCCTCCTCCTTCATGGAAATCCCTTCCTCTTCCACATTATTGAAAACCCAGATCCCTCCCTCTGTAGCAAACACAAACCCCCCTCCTTTATTTCTTCCTAGTTGTTCAGATCAAACCATTGTTTGGTGGAGGCAAGTAGATCTACGGATGAATAAATCCTTCATATGATGATGCTTAGAGCTCAGGAAGAGTGGGTGCAAGCAACTCAAAAAGAAAATAGATCTGAAGAAGAAGATCCCAAAAGAACAAGTTCGACTCAGAATTAGAGCCGGAGTTGGATTCCAACCCGAGTCTTTCTTCAAAGGATGAAGAGAAAGAAGATGTTAGGGAAAAGTACCCTTGTCTGTTTGCTTCCATTGAAAAGGGGGGGGGGGGTGATGGAAGAAGCAAAGCTAGAGTATTGGGAATCATGGTGGTGATGGAATAAAGCACTGATGCGAAAATTAACGCATTCCAAATTTTACTCACTAAATTGCTCTAATGAGATCATTTTCTCAAGGTTCATTATGTTCTATTACTCAACGATTGTGAATTAAGCTATTCGAGGGATTTTCGTTTGGTTTTTTAGATTGGTTTATGAACTAACTATCTAGGAATGCAAATTAAACAAGTAAGCAAGTAAACAAGTTATGGTTTGGAAGAATGACTAAGGCGTTTGTCCAGACTTGAATCAACTCTAGCTCGGTTAAGACAGATGATGCAACGTAATTTTGGTTCAACGGACTTGATGACTCGACACTTCTGTAGGTAATCTCTACTCCTTGGTCAGGTCGTAGAGATGTTATCCTATCAGATCCAAAGGTTCTTATGGTCAAGACAACCTATGAATATTCAAGAATGCATACAAGGTGTTCGATGAAATGTCACAGAGATAATGCAAAAAGATTAGGTCTACCGGTCTTATGGTCAAGATACCGGCAGAACCTAACGACTTCCTAGACTCTAGAATGACTCATGTCCTTGGTCAGAACTGCAAAATCAAAGATGAAGCAAGAACCCTACAATAGGTCAATCAACGGATTAACACAACTTCAAATTAGGGTAAAGGAAGAACGCATCAATTGTCTGAATAAACCTCAATAAACATAAAAGGGTTAAAACCCCAACATCATCAATACAAAAACCTAACTAGAGTTTCATCTAATCTGAACAAACATGAGAGTTTAGCTGCTCATGGTTTCGAGAGAAAACACAGATACAAAAGATAGAAACGCCGAAGAGAAAGTCATCTTGTTCCGGAAGAAACTAATCTCGATGATTCGATCAAATCTCTGACCAATCGTTACTTCCCTCTCGCTCAATCGTGCTTCAGAACTCTGAAATTATCCTTTCTCTGCAGTCTGGTTCGTCAAAAGTTGAATAGAGTATGAATTGTGTTTCCCAAGTAGGAAAAGGATTAAAAACCCACCAGGAGAAGGTACACGACTGTATAACACAATACACACGTGTATTGAGTACACGACGTGTTTCAGTAGTACATGTTGTGTCTTTAGTACACAACGTGTTTCAGCGGTACATGTCATGTATTGCTTCAGTTTCAGATCCACGCTTTTTCCGGCCTCCCATTCCGTCCCCAATCGTCATGGATCACTTGAAATGAACAAAAAATGTGCAAAACATCATAAAACGCCCCCAAGAGGCCAAGGAGTACGAAACCCACACAAATCATGTAAATTGGTGAAGTAAATCACCAAAAAAAGTCGTCTAATCACTACAAGAAAACAGTTATTTAACGGCGCCTGTTTAACATTGGCAATTTAACAACGGCCTAGTGGCCGCTGTTAAATTATAAGGTTGCCGCTGTTAAATTAAATCACACGGATCGCTAATAACATCCTCAGATCTAAACTAAAGAAACACAAATCATTAAATCTCAACCGTCGAAAACCTCCTCCGTCTCTTTCTCCCTTTCTTCTCTGATTTCTTCTTCGATTTCTCAACTCTCTCCGATTTCTTCTCCGATCAGCAGTGTCTTCCTCCATCTTCTATCAAACCCCAAAAAATAGCAGCCACTTTCACTCCCGTTCGCTTCCTCCTTCGCAATCCAATCGCAATCCAATCACAATCCAATCCCTCAAGCAGCCAGACCTCCCAAACCAGCAGTCAGCACCAATCGCAATCCAATCCCTCAAGCAGCCAGACCTCCCAAACCTCACTCGTCTCCGTCCTCCGTGACCTCTGCCACATCGCTCTCAGCGTCTTCTCCGTCCTGTGCTTTGAATTCCTAGACCAGAAGGCCAACTTGAACCTCTACGCCGACACCATCTTTGCGCTGGTCAAGAACAGAATGATTGCCGATTCATCTCTGCTTCATCCTCCCGCTGCTTCCTCCTTCACGTTGGTGCATCCTCGGCAGTCCTACATTCTCGCCGAGAATGTGCTCTGACGCTCGCCGAGAATGTGCTCTTATGCTCGACGAGATGTGCTCTCGCCGAGAACTAACGTTTAATCACGCTTAATGGAGCCTCACCGATCGTCGCCACCGTCACTCCACTTAGTCGGTCTCTGTGTCGATCCCACTCAACTAACGCCTCCATCGATCTATATTCAACTAGAATCGTATTTGCTCATATCGGAGTTCTGGCTATTGTCGCTGGAGCTCCGACTTTCTTTTTAATATCACGATAACATTTAACAGTGGCGTATAGGCGCTGTTAAAATATTCAATTTAACCGCGACCACATTTTGCCGCTATTAAACGTAGATAGCATTGGCTCGTTTAACAGTGGCTGGTGGCCGCTGTTAAACTTGATTTGTGTCACTGTTAAATCATCTGTTTCTTGTAGTGAATGAGGGACTGAATACTTCAGTAATTAGGCCCATCAAGCAACTAGCTAGAGTTTCACAATTGAAACCTCAGCAAAAACAATGACAGTGATGGCCTCTGAAGAAGTTTCACTTTAGCATGGAAACCCTTTAAATGCCCTCAACTTCTTCAAATTGATCGGAGACATAGGAGGGTTTTATCACACTTTCTTCTCTTTGGTACCATTGCTTTACATTTGGGCAACAACCACAAATTCGATCACATTTGGGATGCCCTCGTTAATATTAAGAAGAAAGACATGAACTTGATTTCCCCACAGACTATGCAAGTGGTTTTGGGTAGAGTTGCTAAGTTTGCTCTGTTTGGCAGACAACTGAGTCCTTTAGAAATTTCAAGAAGTTAGTTCCTGAGTTTGACACCGCTTGCTTTATGCTCTGTTGAGAACTCTGTGTCAAAAGAAGAGCATGATTGATGCTAGAAATGTCTACCACATGTTGAAGACGAAGTTTAGGTCGCGACTTTTAACGTATAGTCGAATTCCCAGACTTTTAACGTACTTCTTTCCGGATGGAAGTTCGTAGAGGAAGCTGAGTTTTTCTTCTAGGAGATGAAGGAATTGGGAGAAAAAGAGGAGGGAGGGATATGGAACTTGTATATTTGTTCTAGTTTTGTGTTTGTTGCAGAGGGAGGGATATGGGTTTTCAACAATAAGGAAGAGGAAGGGATTTCGACGAAGGATGAGGAGTTTGGATGGGTGAGTAGAGTTGGTTAATGAGTTTTGGTTGGTTGGTTTAAGGTTAGAATAGATTGGGTTAGGTTGGGTTGAGTTTATGGTAGATTGGGTGAGGTGGACAGCCTTGATGAGTTGGATTGCTGATATCATCACTTAACGATCCATTACTGTTTATTGCTATCTAAGATCTTGCTGATTAACGTGGAATTCCAAGAAGCGAGACACAATATCCAGATCACTGTCAGAAGTTGAAGATTATCGTGCCCTTGCTCATTTGGTATGTGAAGTTCAATGGTTGATTGGGTTACTAGCTGAAATTGGTGTTACTGTTCATTTTCCCATTAAGATCCATTGTCATAATCGCTCAACGATTTACATTGGAGAGAATCATATATTCCACGAATGCACAAAACATATTAAAATTGATTGTCACATCACCAGAGAAAGAATCAAGTTTGGCTTTATACAATTGCAACATCTTCATACAAGCCTACAAGTTGTTGATTTGTTACAAAATGCTTTCATCGTGGTCAAATCTCCTTTTTACTTAGCAAGTTAGGAGTGTATGACATTCACTCACCAACTTGTGAGAGGATATTAGACAACAATCATGGGAGGATAAGCTCAAACATTGATTCATCTAAGGAAGCAGAGGAAATTGTAGAGAAAATGCAGCTGCATCTTGTAGTGGCTAAAAACGAAGATTGTCTTATGGAACACTATTTTTTTTCTTACTTTTTCTTTTAAAGTTACCAACCAGGTGTCAACAATAATTTTATACTACCGTTTATTTTGTTAACTATAATAAGTTAAAACCCTATTATCATGTAAGTATAAATGCAATGAAGGAAAGCTACAACTCTCTTTGCAGTTTTCGTTATGAAACTAACAACTTTCTCAGTAAAATTAATAGTAAGAGCTTCATTCCTTGTGTAATTTCACCAAGGAAAGGACTCGTTGGGGGAAAAGAGAGGACGATAAGTCGTGAGTGTCCTCTTGGGGCTCCGATCCTGTAAGTATAAATACAATGAAGAAAGCTACAACTCTCTTTGCACTTTCCGTTATAAACTAACAACTTTCTCAGTAAAATTAATAGTCGGAGCTACAGTCCTTGTGTAACTTGACTAAGGAAAGAACTAACTGAGGAAAAGAGAGGAAAATAAGTCATGAGTGTCCTCTTGGGGGGCTCCGATCCATCGCTGGAGATGCGTGGAGTTGGAGGATGACGTGACCATGCCTAGTGACGTGACCAAGCCCTACTCAGCGTTACCATTGATGTCGAGCATTGTCGGGTGCCTGATGCCGAGCCGCGACATCACCAATACAGGGAGCAGACAACCGCTGATGCAGAGCCGCGACATCACCAATGCAGGGCCGAGATACCCGTTGATGTCGAGCTGCAACACTACCAAAGGGCCGAGAGACACGCTAATACTGGAGCGAGGACCGAGGATGCTGATGTTGGATCGAGGATACTGATGCTGGATCGAGGACCGAGCAATGCCAACCCGGATGTTTATGTTGATGCCGAGCCGAGTGTCGAGAATTAAGTAGATCCGGATGCTAAGCCGCATACCTATTGATGCCGGACCGAGGCGCTGATGTCGGACCAATGCTAAGCATCAGACCAGCGCTGAACAAGCATGACCCGATACTGAGGCCAGGTCGAAAGACTAGTCCATTGCCATGCCATCACAGGACAATGTTAGGTCCTGATGCTGGGTCAATGTTGGCCCTCCACAGGCCCAGTGTCGGACTGGGTGCTTGCTAAGAGAGATGTCAAGCGCTGAACGAGAAACTCGTAATCCTTGCCTAAGAAGGAAAGGGGATGCCTAGCTTTGGGATATCCACGCCGGGCTAGGACTCTAGTGGTAGATTAAGAGTTTTGAGATTTTATTAGAGTTTTAGGATTCAAATTGTGTATCATTTTTCAGATAGGATTTGATTATTTTAATGTTTTTAGAGTTAGTTTCGTACAAGGAAACGGAAAAGCCTTTGGCCAATCGTAATCCTATAAATAAGAACCCTTGTACACGTTTTGAAGACATACCCTCTTTGATAAAATTGATTTCAGAACTTTTGTTCTTTGTTCTTTCTAGCTTTTGGTCGTTGTTGCATATCTTTTAGGTTGGTTTATCGTGGCTCAAGGTCATCACCCTTGACTTCGTGACACCATTCGACTTTGATACTTCAGGTTTCTAACTTTTTTTAGCTATTGGGTCCAAGTCCGTTTCCATCCCAATTTTGAGATTGCATTCAATTGTCTTGCCGCCGAACATTTGGTATAAGTTCGCTGCTCACAGTTCATATCAGAGGGGATAAATAATAAATTAGGATAAGCTTGGTTATCTAAATACCAATTCTACTCCTCTGTGCGTTTTGGTTGGAATGTTCCAATGCCAAATTGGTTTTTTTTTTTGGTGGGAAAACGACGCGAAGCGCCTTAATCATTAATCAAAACTGAACGAGGCTGACCGACACCGAAGATGTCAAGCCGTAAAAAGTAACCAAGTCTACTATCCGACAAATCGACATTGTGACTCCCAAGAGGGTAGCCATAACCAATACCCGCGAGGAAGTCCGCCGCATGGTTTCCTTCCCGATAGGTATGCTCAATCAAAACATTCCAATCTCTCCCCACAAGCTCCTGAAATTGAAGCGTTTCCATGGCGTGCTGGTTGGTCGACCTATCACCATTAGTTAGGAGAGCAATAGCTGAACGCGAATCCATCCATAACACAACATTTCGATGACCTGCTTCCCACGACTGATGAAGTCCCTCAATAGCCCCTCGCATCTCGGCCCGTGTAATTGAGCAAGCTCCAATATTCATTGTGAAAGCAAGAAGACATCTTCCCTCGTTCGTCCGTAATAGGCCACCTGCCGTTGCCTTCCCAGTTCGACCATCAACAGAACCATCAACATTCAGCACTGTCCAACCTTCCTGCCCCGGGTCCCACTGCACATTGACAGTTCTCCTTTCAACTCCAATCCCCAGGGACGCCTGGGTTCTGTCCATGGCCTCCGACACTTGCCGCGACCAGCTAGCCGAGCGTAGAGCAGCGCTCAATGCCAAATTGGTTGAATGTAGGCTGGCTGCTATGAAATGAAAGAAAAAAAAAGCAAGTAGCGTAAATTAGGCCCAGGAGAGTCATTGAAGAAGGCTGAAACTTAAGGCCCATAGAAGTAGAACATTACCCATTATTATCATTTTATTAGGTTTAAAGAGGCAGCCAGCCGCAGCTGAAACCAAATATAAGGGTGACGTCAGCACTTGTACTCCTAGCGACTTTTTTCTCACTGGTTCGACGACTGGGGTAACTGCCGCCATCGTGATATTGAGCCTCTTTCCTTCCTTCCTTCCTTCATTCAAGAGAGAAAACTGAAAATATTATTTTGAATCCAGCTCTGTTGCCAGAGAATGGGCGGTCGAGGGAGAGCCAACAGGTCTAGAACTCAACGGAAACACTTCCGAGATGGTCGAGAGAATGTCTGGAAACGCTCTAAGTCTGACCCCTCTGCCGACGCTAACACCCCCGCCCTCGCCACTGCCGAGAAACGTAGCTGGCTGCCTTTCGCCACTCAGAACGCTGCCTTCGATCAGTATTACAAGGTACCTACTTGGTCTCTGTTTTTAACAAGATATATAATTTCACTCTGTGGAAGGTTTTTGTGTTCAATTTATACCGTTTCTTGCTTCCTTTTATCCAGGAGCAAGGTATCGTCTCCTCGGAAGAGTGGGATACTTTCATGGAAGTTCTTCGCAGTCCATTGCCCGCTGCTTTTAGAATAAACTCCAGGTTAAGACTCTTCGTTGTTGCACCTTTTTATAATTCTGAGAGATTCCATCACATGCTTGTATTTAGGGTATGCTAGTTCATGGACCTTTGTATTTTTGCTGAAAGAATGCATTTGTACTTATTTGACTGGTCTCCTAATGGAAGTTTAACTTGCTCTAAACTGGAAATGGAAGTGAAAACAGGTCAGAAGTTTGAAACGAAGCTCCTACTTTTTACTTTTTGCTTCACATCTGATTCATCTAGCAAACACAGTGCTGATTTGAAATGTCGAAGAGGCCTGATTGAGTTAATTCGATAATTTGTTAGATGATCACAGCTGCTCTTACTTGATGTTAAATACAGCAATGAATGATGATTACTACTCTACTATGACTTGTCGTCCATTGTGAATAATGTATCTGAGAGGACTGGGCAACAAAGCATGTCACTGGGGAGATGAGTTGCAGACATATTTTGTATGCTACTCCCCAACGTTAACCTGACTAACGTGAACTGCCCAATTAGGTTGTTTTGGGAAATGTATTCATTATAGAAAATGAACAGCTCAGCAATTTCTCTGGATTTTTGGAGGTTCCTATTTGCCAATTGATACTAAGTTTGTCCATAACTCCCTGCTTCTATTTGTGCAGTAGCCAGTTTTCAACAGACATTAGATTGCAGTTAGAGAATGACTTTATGAAATCTCTTCGAGCTGAGGTAACTCTTGAGTTTTACCGCTGATAATCGCTTTAGAAGCACTTAGCTATGGACAGCAGCATTTTATTTTAATTCCTCATTTTGGCCAGGGTGCTGATGGTGTTGAAGTGGAGGTTGTCAAACCATTGCCTTGGTACCCTGATAATCTTGCTTGGCACTCAAATTTTTCTCGCATGCAGCTGAGGAAAAATCAAACTCTTGAGAGGTACATGTTTTAGTTTCTTTTTGCTTATTTTATGGGTTGATCCTATGTCTTTGCTGATTTATGGAGAATTCTGTGTATTTCAGTGGAGATATTTGGCGTCAAATGTAGAAATCTTTCACATAGACTAAATAATGGCACAATCAACCATAAGAGCCACCGAGTAAATTTGTTTGCATTTATCCTTATATCAACATACATTGAAAAGGCTAATACAAAGATGGGAATCATATTTTGTGTGTTGTCACATCATATAAGCCATGACTCGAATTTGTAGATACAAGAACATGTTACTTCTTTTCTTGGTTTTGATGCTTTTCTGATGTCTAAGGCGTCTAGTTCTGCATTTTATTCATTTCTTTTTGTCATGTGTATAGAGTTAAATTTTTCTACTACTTTTGTACCTTGTTTATTTATGCGGCATAGTATTTTTGAATCTGATTTTGCAAAATAGACATTAAATGAGGTCACCCTTATTTAATTGTAACTATTATTGTGTTGCATAATTTCCACTTCATTTAATTAGTTTGAAGCGGTGCGTGAACATGGTAATAACTAATAATAACTTTCCTTGATAATTTTTCTTATCTCTGTTGTTGGCCTTAATGTTTGAAACAGCACAGGTTAAATATTTTCCTCCTTCATTACTACTAGACCAGCCCCATGGGCTTTTAGTTTCTCTTGTTAATATTTTTGCTCTGTGTTTGCAGCTTTTATTGGTGCTTAACAATTGCATATTAGCATATGGACAGAATGCTTTACAAATTACTATTTTCTTCAGGTTCCATGAATTCTTGAAGCTGGAAAATGAAATTGGAAACATCACTAGACAGGAGGCTGTTAGCATGGTGAGAGCCTACAATTTATAATTGTACACGATTGTTCTCTGACTTCTATAGTGAATCAAACAAGAACCTTTGTCTCTCTTTCTTTGGCTAGCTTTTCACTTGTATCAATTACATTTTCTTGTGGAGCAGGTTCCACCACTTTTCCTCGACGTACGT
The DNA here is from genome assembly GCA_034768395.1 of Linum lewisii. Taxonomy (NCBI): domain Eukaryota; kingdom Viridiplantae; phylum Streptophyta; class Magnoliopsida; order Malpighiales; family Linaceae; genus Linum; species Linum lewisii. Next base: position 70,200,041 of record CM068296.1, on the reverse strand, counting down.
CCAGAACATTTTATCCTTGATAGTAAGAATCTTGTTTTCCCAAACAGTTCTAACTTATAAGCTTGTTAAGGAACCTGTATTTATTTGTTTGTATATAGTATTGATTCTTCATGTTTTTGAGTTTTTCTATTTGACCTTGCAACTTATAAGCTTAATGCCAACTGATATGCACAATGAAAAGTTAAATGGAACAGAAAAGAAGCGAAGAATAATGCTACAGGAAGATAGAGTATATTCCTAAGGATAAAGAACAAAAATGATTTCCTCATCCAACCTTGTTGTTTTATATTTAAGGCACGTTGAAAGGTACATATTTAGATCAAAATTTCTTACTGCATTCTGTTTGGTGTAGTGTGCGCGGCGCCTGGTTCAAAAACATTTCAGCTGCTTGAGATTATATATCAATCAACAAAACCAGGACTACTTCCAGATGGAATGGTCAGTATACATGTTTTTCAGTTTGCCGCTAGTTTACTTGTCATTTCTTTAACTCCATATTCTGGAGTCATGTGAATCCCGTTTGTCATTTTTACTGCTTATTCTTCAGCTGGGTGCGTAAATTGATTTGTATTTTGGTTTTCATTATTTCTTTAGATCATAGCAAATGATCTTGATGTTCAAAGATGTAACCTTCTCATTCACCAAACAAAGAGAATGTGCACTGCCAACTTGATTGTCACAAACAATGAGGCCCAACACTTACCTGGCTGCCGCCTTAGCAAGGTTTTGCCTAAACACTCTGGGCTGGTACATGAGCAAAATATGGGTCAACTGCTCTTTGATCGTGTCCTGTGCGATGTTCCTTGTAGTGGAGACGGCACCCTCCGCAAGGCTCCAGACCTGTGGAGGAAATGGTCAGAATAATCTGTTATTTAATCGTCTTACCTTTCTAATATCTGTTGTAATGTTTCAAGTCTTAGTTTTATTTTGATTACAGGAGCTCAGGCATGGGAAATGGGCTTCACAACCTGCAAATTCAAATAGCAATGCGTGGTAAGTGGATAAATCTTAAGTTATAGTCTATTTCTCGCTTCTGGAGTCATGGAAGCAAGCTGATTCAGTTATCCTTAGGATGCTCAATGTTCGAATCCAAGAGGTGTTATGATGCACATATATCTTTCTAGACATATAGACTGTAGTAGCTTTAGATTTTGATGGTTCTAGATTAAAATGTAAGTCTTGTAAAAGGGGATGCTAGGAAATGGAGATTAAAAATTTGTGATAAACTGTGTTCCTGTAATTTGGTCAAGAAAGTATGATTTGGTAGTTGGATGAAAGCGATAAACAACTATAGGTAGTTACATTTTGGGGTCTAAAATTTTATGTCTTAAAACAGCAGCGCGGATAGTAGACAACAAGAATAATTGTTGTTGACAGAATGTCCTATTTGTGTCAGATAATACCTTTGGTTTGATATGCTATTTAAGTTCTCTTGTCATTTCTTCTTATTGCATTCTTGATGAGGTCGATCTAAGATTGACGATAATGATGTTTCATTTTCTAATTGGCATTTGTCCTGATTTAATCAATGCATTATGAGTGCTGCTCTACATCTCTACCCTGCTTACTATGTCTTGCTTGATTGATGCAGGTCTTGCCTTGCTAAAAGTTGGTGGGAAAATGGTATACTCAACTTGCTCAATGAATCCAGTCGAGAATGAGGCTGTTGTTGCAGAGGTAATTCTATATACTGCATAGTGCAATTTGAGAAGTTGATTGACTTCAATTTCCGTTTGCTACTAATGAAAGTCTTGCCCTTTGCCTGCGTAGATTTTAAGAAAGTGTGGAGGGTCTGTTGAACTACTTGATGTTTCAAACGAATGTCCCGACCTTGTTCGTCGGCCTGGCCTAAGAAAATGGAAGGTTTGTTATTTCCTACTCCAAATATAAAGTCTGTTGTCAATTTTTTTCTCATTTCACAGGGAAGATTTGATTATGCTGACATTGCTGTTATCTTTCTTTGGCTTATGTTTTCCTTAGTTCTAATTGTTGAAAAAACTAAATAACAAAGATTGTCTATGTGATTAGTACATGTTGAGCTGAGAGCATCTATGACTGGCGGTTGTTGTTATAAGTGACCTTGAAACTTGGGGTGTCTTAATCCATGTCTAGCCAGCTATTCTAATATCAGCTGCTGAGTGATCTATAGCCATTCTTTCTGATCTGTGATTGGCTTGTTCTGGCCAACTGAAAGGTCCAGTTGACCTTCGTTGGGCGTAACAAGAAACCACCTTTAACTACATTCTAGGTAAAACGAATGATTCACCTATCTTTACTGCATTCTAGCAATGCATGGGGAGTTCCATTACAACACATTCATAGTTTCCAAGTTAATAAAGAACTACTTCTAAATGGGAGTTGGATGCTATTACTCTGTGTTCGTGTAGCCCATTTTGTTCATGTGAAGATAAGTAGACCCCGAAAGATGTGTTGGGTTGACTTCCATCTGTCTTTTTTATATTATCAAATTAGTTTCACTGCAAACAGCAAATTACTTGATTGGTCTACGCTCGAGTTATTTTTATGCTACTGAGCTGGCATCTATAGCTCATATGTGGGCAATCTCCTCATGGATTTGCATTGACATGTCGCTGTTAATTTGACAATTCCATAATGTTCACCGTTCTTTTGCACAGGTGCGTGACAAAGGTATTTGGTTAGCTTCACACAAAGAAGTCTCCAAACACCGTGATTTCGGAGTTGTTCCCAGCATGTTTCCGTCTGGCCGAAAATATGTTGCTCCAAATGATAATGATAATAAAAACGAGAATGGTGGCACTTCCGAAGATGCATTCCAACCCAACCCAGAATCTGTCACTTCAAACAAGGATTTGGATGAAGATGTTTCCGATTTGCCTCTAGAACGCTGCATGAGGATAGTACCTCATGATCAAAACAGTGGGGCCTTTTTCATCGCTGTACTCCAGAAGGTCTCTCCTTTGCCAGGTAAATGAAAACATTAGTGATGCACGAGATAACTATAAAGAACCTTATTTGTTGCTATACAATTCCTCATTGCCCTTAGGATTATTGTCTATCCTTGCTTCTCATGTATCCCTCTATTGTGAGAATGGCACTTTCTGGTTGAATATTAGAAAACTGTTTAGATTAGTCACTTGACCTGAACCTTTTTCTTAGGCACATTGCTCAGAATATTCATTGAAGCATATGTATGTATCTTATCTGATGTATCCGTTGTCCTCAGCAATCCCTGAAAACTCCAAAAAGAAGAAAAATTCGATAGCTAAAAAGGATGGAACTGAAGAAAAGATGTCGGATGCAGCTGTTGAAGATATCGATGCACAAGAGCTTAAGTCGGAAAATGATGTCATGGAAATTGCTTCTGAAGCTGTTTCAGATAATGAGGAGGATACAGTTGTGGTGGAAACTGAAGCTGGTCCATGTGAGGTGTCTTCTGAAAATGGTTTAGAAGATGCCCCAGTAGCTGTTGATGAGAAAGGTGATGGTGAGAAGGCTGTGGGGAAGAGAAAGTTACAAATTCAAGGAAGATGGAAAGGGGTGGACCCTGTCCTTTTTTTCAACGATGAAACTACCATGAACAGTATAATTGATTTCTATGGTATTGATGAGTCATTTCCGTTCAAGGGGCATTTAATATCAAGAAACGTTGACACTAACCATGTGAAGAGAATTTATTACGTCTCTAAGTCAGTGAAGGAGGTTCTTGAGCTGAATTTCCTTGTTGGCCAGCAGCTTAAGATTGCTTCTGTGGGCATGAAAATGTTTGTAAGTTGTATCAACATAATCTCCAACAACTTTATCTTGATAATTTCTTTCTGTTTTCTCTTATCTCGAACTTATCAAAGGCATATGTCAGCGGCATGCTATTGAGCTAACTACCTATGAAATTCAGTCTGCTGTGTTCTTCTGTTATCACTGATTGCTGTTGTTTGTTTTACAAGGAACGACAAACATCAAGAGAGGGCACAACTACTCCGTGTTCGTTCCGGATATCTTCTGAAGGGCTGCCTTTGATTCTTCCTCACATCACAAAACAAATCTTATATGCATCATTGGTTGACTTTGTTAATATTCTGAAGAACAAATCTATTAAATACGCCAATTTTGCTGATGCCGCCTTTGGGGAGAAGGCATCGCAGCTAATGATGGGCTGCTGTGTGATAGTGTTGAAAGGTGCGAAGGAATCAAATGTTAGGTGATAATGAATCCTGCCCTATTCTTTGTCCTACTCACTCCCATTCATTTATGTTGTGTGTGTGCACAGATGATAAAGTATCGTCAGAGACAGTGAAGGTAGATGCATCATCGATTGCCATTGGGTGCTGGAAAGGGAGGGGTAGTTTGAGTGTAATGGTGACGGCCGTCGACTGCCAAGAATTACTGGAAAGGCTAGCAGTTCGCATGGGTGACAAGAGCATTGCTGCTACTGGGGTTGATGTCCAGGTGGAGCAGCAGCCTCTGGGTTTAAATGGGAATGACCAAGAGAAGAAGGAGATAACGGAATTGGAAGCAGCACAGCTGTGAGGAATGACCATTCAACTTGTTTAATCATTGAAGCAGAAGATGATAGTTATGGGATCGGAGGGTTGTTATATTGTATCTCATCTTCTTAATTTTTGCTTTCTGTTTTATAACTAACTGCTAAATCTAGTAGACAGTTCTGTTTCGTGCTTGGGCAGCAGCAGTTTTTTGTGTGTGTTTGTGTTTTCTTTTTCGAGTAGAAATGAGATCAATGAGCAGAAACCGAAATTAGCGAACCGAAACTGCATATGCTAATGGGTTCATGTCTACAACTACACAATATCTTGTTGATGTTTTTCTGGGATCTCAATCTGAATCCTGCAAGCCATGATGATAACATTCATGATCAAGCACTGAAACGTATTTTAGAAATGTTGAGCGGAAATAATTGTAGCTTTGCATATATAATCAACAGGGCTTTAGGGTTGCCACAGCTGAATTTATATATTTGAACAGTAGTGAATTTATATGCTGGTTCAGAGTCTACAACTAGCAAGTTTCAACTAAAAGACTGAAACCAGCATTGGCATACAGCACAACTCGTAGGCGTGTATGTCGTGTCCTATTAATGATAGAGTCTTTATAGTCAATCGGGATTTTCACCGGGTTGCCATGTGACATCGAACGATAGGCAACCCGACTCTAAGAAAATATTGATCGTTGTTGAAGGGACGACCAAGATCGCCTAAGGGAGATCTTAGGCACGCCCAGGAAACCCTATTGGTGGGGTTTCTTGGGCTTACTAGTCTGGCTGAGTATGTCGGCCTAGTTGAGCTAGCCATTCTGGGTAGAAGGGCTATGGCCCATCAGTTGCTCCCGAGTGTCATCCAAGAGCGTGCTTCAGTGAGGCTTTTGGGCCAGACTCGAAGCGTGAGTTATTTGAAGGCGTCAAACACCATTTGATATTGTTATGCATCAAGTATTTTTCAGTCTGCTTTTGGCGAGTGATTGCCTTTAGATCCTTTCTGATTATGCTCGGGGAAAGAATTTTATTCAAACATTATCGTTTAAACATTAAAATACAGAGGGTTAAAATTGTCCAAAAATCATCTTCTTCGGATTCACAATTTTCGTCTCCCTTCAATATTCTTTTCAACCAATAGCTCCTTTGTTTCGGCCTGCCGCTCCACCAAACCTCCGACCTTTGAGCTCTCTGCAACAAAGATCTCTGCCTTGAGTGACGACAACGATGAGATGGAGGCAAATTAAATTAGATCTAGCAAAAAATAATCGCTAAAATTTTGGAGCTGGAATTTCACTTTGATACAGCGACTACTTCACAAATTGCAAGTCTGAGTCATTCTTAGATATAACCTCAGCCCAGGAACGAACAATAGTAGACGAAGCTTCAGGAAAATCATCGACCATCGAACAGCAGCTACAGAGCGCCAACAACGCACCCTTCCAAGAACCCTATCAACCAAGAAACTGAGAGGTTTTGACGCGCGAGGCATGTAGCTTTTTTCCCTTTCCAAATTTATTTTTATACAAGAAAACCTAATATAGTTAATATACTCATTATAATAATCATGCCCTTCTCTAACTAATACCAATATCATGTCACCATGTACCATGTGTAGATGGTTGAGTAAGCTCAATATCATTTTATCTTGAGTTACATATGATTAAGAATATAGTATTTGATGATAAAATCATTCAAATAAATAAAAATCGCTAATGACACATCCAACGGTCAAGAATGTACTAATAATTTATGAAAAAAAAATACTCGTCACGATGAATTAATGTCAATCGAACCCAAGTAAGAATTGTTTTAAACGGCTCATCCTCATTAAAATTCGGCGACTACCTAGCCACCATAATATAGTAATCGAAGACCTTTCATGGTCCACCGAAGGCAGCCCTATCATAGTCAACACTATTAGAGAACCAGACTATGAAGAAGGGGGTGAGGATCAGACTCCAATCATTTTCCTGGGTTGGAAGTGTTCCAACCTTTTCTCGGCCATTAGATCACCCTTTGATCCTTTGACCAATCCAATGGTCTAGATTGTTAGGGGTATTTAGGACATTACACACATAATTTAATTATTATATTTAAATTAAATAATTAATATTCCCAGGGACCGTCGGTGACTCTCCGGCGGCTTTTCCGGCCTCCGACGAAATTTTAAATTTTTTTTTTTGCTTAAAAAAATAGTTAACACCTTTTTTCTGTTAACTAGTTAACAATGTTTTTTTAACTGATAACTAGTTAACATCATTATTTTATAACTTGTTAACAGATTTAGGTGATAACTTGTTATCAACATTAGTTAACTAGTTATCAAATTAACATAATTAGTTAACTAGATAACTTATCGAGTAACATCATGACTAAGATAACTAGTTAACATTTTTTAAGATGATAACTAGTTATTAAAATTAGTTAACTAGTTAACCAATCGAGTTAACTAGGTAAGGAATTTTAATCCAAGATGAGAATTGTAGTAAAGCACAGATGAGTTGGTGACCACAAACCATCCAACTGGATTATCTAACCAAATAGTGAATCCCTAGCAATTCAGATTGAGTAGATTATGACCACTAGCGGCAGTTAAGCAATGACATTCTTCTGTGATGTAAAACTGAGAATCCAAGACTTGAAGAACTATAATCTTTACTGCAATAATATACAAATAGTTGCAGCATTCATGCTCACAACAGTGTTACACATCCAAATCCAAAACTTTTTAGAGTTGTAACAAAAACCTCAATCACCCCTACGCCAAAGTAGAATAATGTCATATCCCACAAACCCAACAAACCATAGCCAAAATCTCTTTGACAAACTTTCTTCAAACGTCTTGCACGCTCAAACCTGCAACAATAAAGGCCACCGGAAGAGCATGAGATAACGGAACTACATCACAATGAGTGCACAAAAACATTCAATTCACGGATCAACATATAACACAGAGACTTCTATGCCATCCATTTGTGTAAGAATACAAACTCTACAGAGTAGTGATTTTATAGAGAGCAAGAAGAAGAAGCGTGTAAGATTTGTTAACAAGATAATTACTTTATTCTTAGTGGCTGAAAGTATTTATACATAGTAAATCGTCATGATTCTTAACTGACACCTGTTCGGTATTTACTATAAATAGTAATAAACTAATGTGATTAATTTAACAATTTCTCCCTTAAGCACATTAGTCTTCACCGAGCACTCCAAATCCTATCTTGGTTCTTACCTCCACGAACTTCACCATAGCCAGAGGCTTGGTTAGTATATCGGCTAATTGTTCCCCAGAACGAGTATGTGCTATAAGAACTTTTCCGTCTTCAACACAATTACGGACAAAGTGATATCTCGTATCAATGTGCTTGCTCCTCTCGTGGTGAACCAGATTCTTGCTTAGAGAAATAGCGGACTGATTATCAACCTTAATTGTTACTTTTATCTCATCATCTCCGAGCAAATCTGCCATCAATCTCTTCAACCAAATTCCTTGACAAACTGCCGAGGTTAACGCGATATATTCTGCTTCGCAAGACGATAAAGCCACAATTTTCTGTTTTTGCGAAGACCATGTAATAGGGCTTGAACCAAGATAGAAAAGAACGCCACTTGTGCTCTTCCTATCATCCAAATCACCGGCCATATCACTGTCACTATAGCCAAGTAACACCATCTTTCTTTCGTTGTCGATGTTCTCCCTTTTGTATGAACAACCGAAACCAACGGTCCCTTTGATATACCTCAAGATGTGCTTTACTGCTGCCAAGTGAGTACTAGTAGGGCAATCCATATACCTACTCACAATTCCAACAGAATAACACAAATCGGGTCTAGTATTTACTAAATACCTTAGGCTGCCGACGACACTTCGGTAATTAGTGACGTCAACCTTCAGACTGGAACATGACTTCCTCAACTTCAATCTAGATTCCATTGGAGTTGTTGCTGAATTACACTCCTTCATTCCACATTTCAACAAAATACGTGAGGCATAGGAGGATTGATTTATAAAAATGCCTGCCGAATTTTGCTTCACTTCAATTCCTAGATAATAGCTCAAGAGTCCCAAGTCACTCATTTTATAAATCTTCTTCATCTGATCCTTGAAAGACTTGATGATTCCAATATCTTTACCAGTTATGATCAAGTCGTCCACATAGGTTCCGACGAGCAACGAAGATTTCCCGAGGCTTCGTTTATACACAACGTGTTCTACGGGACTTCTCGTAAAACCTAATGCTTTCAAAGTCTGGTCGAGTTTGGTATTCCAAGCTCTCGGTGCCTGCCACAAACCATACAGAGCTTTATGTAATTTCATAACTTTATCCTCCTTACCGCGTGTCTCGAAACCCAGAGGCTGCATGACATAAACCTCCTCTTCCAATTCTCCATTTAAGAAAGCCGATTTGACATCCATATGATGAACCTCCCATCCATTACGAGCAGATAGTGCAAGAAGCAAGCGAACTGATTCCAATCGAGCCACCGGAGCAAAAACTTCTTCAAAATCGACATTATGTTTTTGTACGTAGCCTTTGGCGACTAACCTAGCTTTGTGCTTCACCACTGCTCCACCCGAATCCTTCTAAACTTTATACACCCACCGAAGTCCAATAGGTTTGTGCCCTTGATAAAAGGCTATTTACCAAGGTCGTATTCCACGGGGTCCTCTCATAGACCAATACTCACACTTCTCATAGACGGTCTAAACATTTGAAAATGGTTTGGTTTGATCGAGAAAATCAGAAACAAAGGCAAAGGAATGCAATACTAACAAAGATTAAGCAAGAAGAAAGGTGGTTCAAATCAAAGACAAAGGGGGCTCTCTTGGTGGGTAGTTTCATCATGCTCAAGATGACTAATTGAACAAACAAGCTAATCAAGATCGAGATTGCATTCGGATGACCATGCATTTCACTTCTATAGACTCAATGCACTCTCGTAGCACCAAATCCCTATCCTAATACCACTCAACTTAGGCTCTCGCTCTCAAGCTAAGTGAAAAAGGATGCATTCTAAGTGTTTGATGAAATGCCAAGATACAAGACCCTCTCTTAAGACTCTATGACCACAAGGCTAGGCATAACACTCTCATATCAATGCTCTAACACTAAGAGATTCACCAAAAAGCCTTTTCAAACTCAATTGAATGAAAATCCACATGCACACCAAGTGTTCGATAAAATGCCCAAGAGAGAAATCAAGTGAAAATGGTTGAAATAAGATGATCTAATCTCTTAAAACACACTCACTTCAATCCCTAGACCTACAATCTATGCAATCCAAGCACTCTCATGCATCAAATCACAATGAATGGACCAAATTAAGCAAACATGGCATAAAATGGCATTAAGAACAAGTCTAGGAATCATCCTCATACAACCAAGATCAATCATGGCAAGTTCTATACAATCATCTCTCTATCATAGCACAACTAATCTACCCATCCAAGATGAACCCTAGAAACTCAGCCACACATGGCCAATGGAGTAAAGAGAAAAGAAGGAAGAATGGTCACCAAGAACACCATGGATGAATCCTTGAGATGATCTTCACTTCTCCACTTGTAAGCACTTCTCCCAAGGTTTGTTGGCTTCAATCCTAGCTCCAATGGCTTCAAATTGCTCCAAAAACGTGTTCTAGGGTTTGAGGGTTCGTGGATATGTGTTTGGGGTTCAAAAGATATCATATGAATGCCCAAAATGGCCAAAAACGAAGGTATATATAGTGCAGGGGACAGTGCACGGCGTGCACCCCTGCACGGCGTGCACCCATGCACGGCGGTGCACCTCTGCACGGCGTGCACCCCTGCACTCTGCAGAAAGCTCGATCTTGTAATGCTCGTATCTCCCTCGTCCGGACTCCAAATGACCTCCCGTTTGCTCCTATTCGCTCCTTGTCATCCGTACTTTGATGCCATAACCTGAAAATGCACAGAGGCAACTCCAATAGACCACGAATTTGGCTCCAAAGTGGCAACCGGACAACAAAATGACACTTTGCACAAAATCTCAAATAAAAGCATATAAGTCATGTCATTTCACGAATAAACACGGGCATTTCAAAGGTCATTCATAAGCTTAAAATGCACTAATTAAAGTCACATCAAATTCCCCTACGACTAAGCTTTGCTTGTCCTCAAGCAAATGAATTAGAAAACATCCGAGTTCACAAATGACAAGTTCGGTCCATTGAGATTCAAGCAATCACAATTTAGCTTAAACTGTTCCACGAACAAACTAAACCTACACATGCAAGACCATCAACCAAACAAGTCTAAACCTCACTAATTTCTGCACACTTCAAGTAGTGGTTGATTGGGACACAGCAAAACCGACCACGACAACACCAACTCTAATCAAAAGGACTTGAAATCGAGACATGGATCGAAAGTGGTGAGTGATTATGATGTGGCTATCGACTCGACTTCATCCGCTTCTAGATCCGCACTTTACAAAACTCTGGCTAGGATCAAGGGCTACATTTGAGAACTCTTTTTTTTTTTTTCTTACTGCATACTAGTGCTCGATTCAACACTTCACTTAGGTGTTGAACCTGCCTAGCTCACAGCCTTTGCCCTTTTGCTTAGTGCTCAACCCGACACTTCACTTAGGTGCCGAGCTTGCCTAGCTTTTCTTTTGAGCATTTTTTTTTTCACAATTTAGCCACTTGATCCTTAGCCCCTTACAACTTCCGCACAAGATTTCGAATTGGATTCCGTCTAATTCCAAGCCACAATCACGAAGGATCAAAAAGGGTAAAGAAAGACATGGAAAAGGGGAAGAAATTCTGATTGCCTTCATCATCCTAGACCGGTGTTATCGAGTGGTATAAAAACACGTATCAACCAATCAACCAATCATACAAGATTGATAAAATCTCAGTTCTGGTCCAGACTCATTTGATATTAGTGCTAACATGCTGGTTATAGGTTCTAAGCAGGACAGTCTAAACGTCATTGTGAAAACTTGAAGTCAATTAAACCCTAAAAGTCAAGAACCGAACGATTCTACAATAGAGGAATTCGACATTCAATTAAGATCATGCAACACATCAGAACATAGCTTTAGACTTCTACCGACAAATAATCACACCAAAACTCCAACTCCCCTACGACTAACTTGAGCATTGTCCTAATGATCAAGAGAGAGAGAGGATAAGGTGGAACGAATATACCGCGCGGTGAAGAAGAGAAGCCGAAGATGGAAACCCGGGTCAAGTAACCTGTTCAGGACGAGGACCTGAATCAGGGGTACCTGTATAAAACAAGGGAGGGCACACCACTCAAACACAACCCATAGTCGACAAGATGAGAGTACGGATGAGATGTGTGATCCAAAAACATGACAAGTGCAAAGCCAGAAATGAAAAGAGAAAATCAGAAGTCAAACACAACAAAACATGCAGTCATAAACAGAAATAAAAGAAAGGAAAAATCCAAAGTCCTGAGAAGTGGTGAGTGATCCTGCAGCTCTTAGTGGGGTGGTGGTCGTGGGTGCCCAGGCCACTGTGACCATGGATGGTAGCCGTCAAACGGGGGAGGCGGTGGAAAGACTGCCCAAGTGCTGGAGGGGCCGGACTCAGAGTGGAAGCTCTCCTGGTAGTAGTAGGACTGATGCTGCTGCCAGTACTGAGAATGCTGAATCTGAGTAATCTGAATACCCTGAAACTGCTGAGCCTCATGCACCTGAGCAAGCTGCTGTCCATAGAACTGCTGGCTCTCAAAGTCCCTAGCGTTGTACGCCTCTAGGTTCTGAACTCTCCTGTTAAGGTCCTGTATCGCCGCACTGTCTCTCCTCTGTCCCTCACACATATCCTCCACTACGGTCGTGAGGCGACCCATCCCCGAGATAAGCTCATGAAGTGTAGTAGGGTCGATCTCTCCATCCTCCTCATCACTGTCATCATCTGAGACCCGACAAGTCGGAACCAGAAGGTCTGTGATCTGAGCTGTAGGTAGGACAATCCGCAAGAGAACTGGTCGAGGCTCGACAAATGCTGGAGCAGGACCAAAAGCATCAAGGCACTCATACCCACGCACCAACCTGGTCACAAACCCTCCTACCAGCAGAACACCAATAGTGTCATTAGCTTGTATCTGAAGGAGGGCTCCTAGCACTAAATCACCTAGATGCAGCTTGATGCCCCTCTCCAAGCAATAAAAGAGAAACAAATCTCTGACTGAGACTACACCCGGAGAGGAGGATGACTTCCTGTGGGTGATGGAGTGCCGGAAGAAGTGATGGAGGAGCTTCAGCATAGGTCGATTCACCTCTGTGACCTTGGATGAGCGAGCTGAATAACCTCTAGTCCTCGGTGCAATTTCCTTGAAGAATGCACTCTTGGCGTCCCCCGCAAGAGAAGATATGAGAGCCAACCCAGTGAGCTCGCCACTTTGAACCTGCACCCACTCATAGAACCCAAGGCGGTATCCAAACTCGTCAATGGAGCACACACGCGCCATCCCGCCGAGCCTGAAGCGCACACAAACCTCACTAGTGGTCTCGTGACACTCCACGGTGAGAGTGCTCAAGAACTCCTTTGTAGGCCACTCATACGCCCTCTCGTCAACCTCCAAGAGCGGCCAAATACCGGCTCCATCAGCCAAAGTCTTCAAAGCATCCAACCAACCATCACGACTCTGCAACCCCTCAAAATCAAATCTACCCTGCCTCGCCACGGGCCATCTCGCCATAACCTGATAACGACTGTAAGCCCGATCTCTGGGGTCGAAGTCGAAGATCCTCTGAACCACTGATTCAGGAGGGTCGACGCCACGAGGAGCTGGAGGCGGCGAAGGCGACCGTGGTGGAGGAGCAGAAGACTCCCCAGTCTGTCCCTTCCGCTTCTTGGAAGCTGGTGCCTTGGATCGCTTGGGGGCGGAGGATGAAGAAGCTGCTTTACCCTTGGGAGGCATCCTGCAAAAGAAGTGCATACAAAGAATCAACCAAAAAGGCTACACTCCTAAGACAAATCCTATCAAGGCGCCGAATCATAACACATGATCAAAACATTGAGCACAATTCAAAATCATCAAGTTCAAGTGCAACAACCTATGCTAGCAAAAATCAAGTCATTGAAATCCAAACTTAAGCAAAAGGCATGCATTACGGATCAAAAACACGAATCAAGAACATATAAGCCTAAGTCCACACAATGTAAGGAGGAATACATAAAAATTAAACCAATGAGTGGTGATTAACCACACCCCTCCTCACACAAAGAAAGGAATTCGGTCCCCGAATTCAGAACCTGTAGAAACAAAAGACACATCACAAAGATAGGCACGGAGTAGGATCACAAGTCAAACACTAACAACCACACCTAACTCCACCATTCAAATAAATCACGATAAAGCAACATTCGGCCCCCATCAAGCCACCACTAATCCTTTGCAACCATCCACCAATCAAGAATAATCAAATCAGCCACGAATCAAGAACAATCAAATCAGCCACCAATCAAGAACAAGCAATCAATTGCACAAAGCTAAAATCGGCTCAACAATGGACACAAGCAACGCCATAACCCCAAACCTGCTCACATGAAACCAAGCAAATCCCACACCCTAAACTAAGCAACCAAATCACACCCCTCACATCAAAATCCTAACAATCAAAATCAATGCCCAAATCCACAATTCAAAGCAAACCAACAATATCAACATTCAATCAAACCACACTACCAACTGCCAACGAACTCAAGCAACCAAATCAGAAATTCAAGCCAAAAGAAACCTGAGATTGGGGCAGGTTGGCGGCGGCGGCTGGGAAGAGAGAGGCTGGGGTCGGGTGCGGCGGCGGCTGGGCGGGTGAGTGGAGTCGGCGGGGGTCTGGTGCGGCGGCGGCGGCTCGGTGAAAGAGAGCGGCGGCTGGGCGGGTGTGGTGGTGTCGGGCGGGTGAGGGAGTCGGCGGGCGGGTCTGGGCAGATGTGGCGGCGGCAGGAGTTTCGGCGGCTGGGGCTGGGCAGATGTGGCGGCGGGTAGGAGTGTCGGCGGCAGGGGCTGGGCAGATGTGGCGGCGGGTAGGAGTGTCGGCGGCAGGGGCTGGGCGCTGCGGCGGCGGCGGCCGGGTGGTGGTGTGGGGTGGTGGCGGTGGGTGGGGGTCGGTCGGCGGCTGTGCGGGTGAGTGGAGTCGGCGGGCGGGTCTGGTGTGGGCGGCGGCGGCTCGGAAGAGAGAGAGAGTGAGAGGGGTCGGGGGTGAGGAGGGAAGGGGATAAGGGGGGTAGTCAGTGAACCAAAACCCAAACCGAAAAAAATCAAGTATCAACCGAGCCAACCACAAACCAAACCGAAAAAAATGCAAAGGAAAAGCTCAGGTGCACGGCGTGCATCATGGATGCACGGCGTGCATCAAGCAGCTGAAATTTTTTGTCGGACCTCCTGGACAGCCCGTGCACCAAACCGTGCACGGTGCACGGCGTGCATCATGCACGGCGTGCACCTCGAGCTGAAATATTTTTCGAACCTCTGGACAGCCCGTGCACCAAACCGTGCACGTGTCACGGCGTGGCACGGCGTGCACCTCCTCAGCTGAAAAACCAATTTTCACCTCGACGAAAAACGACCAAAACACCGTCAAATCAACCCAAAACGGACCCCGAACTTCAGAATTTCAACGCCTACGAGACCACAAAGGACACCACAACAACTCAAAGACCTTGAACACCACAAAAACACACAATCATGCAATCAAATCAAGAAGAAAAGAAATGAAAAACACTCGGGTTGCCTCCCGAGAAGCGCTTGTTTAACGTCTTAAGCTCGACGAAGCAAGGAACACTCAAGGCACGACCAAAGACAAGACCTCAACAGCACCTATAGTATCACTAACAACATAATGCTTAAGTCTATGGCCATTCACCTTAAAAGGTTCGGTTTGGGATGGAGAGATTACCTCGATGGTGCCATAAGGAAAAACATGAGTTACCGTAAAGGGGCCGGACCAACGAGACCTCAATTTCCCGGGAAAGAGCTTGAGCCGAGAGTTGTATAGGAGAACTTGATCACCAACTTTGAAATCCTTGCCCGGCTTCAAACGGGAATCATGAATGAGCTTCGTCCTCTCCTTGTAAAGCTTTGCATTCTCATATGCATGATGGCGATACTCCTCGAGCTCATGTACCTGAAACTTACGCTCTTCTCCTGCGAGACTCATATCAAGGTTTAGAAATTTCAATGCCCAATAAGCTCGGTGCTCGAGCTCTACTGGCAAATGGCATGCTTTGCCATAGACCATCCTATAGGGAGTAGTGCCTATAGGGGTCTTGTAGGCCGTGCGGTAGGCCCATAGAGCGTCATCAAGCTTCTTCGACCAATCTTTCCGTGATTGGTCGACCGTCTTTTCTAAGATTCTTTTAAGTTCCCTATTGGTCACCTCGGCTTGGCCACTAGTTTGAGGGTGATACGAGGTGGACATCCGATGAGTGACGCCGAACCGGTGGCATACTCTATCGAATTGCCCTTGAAAATGAGTACCTCGATCACTAATGATAGCACGAGGGGTACCAAAACGGGTGAACAACTTAACAAGAAACTTCCCTACGACTCGGGCATCATTGGTAGGCAAAGCTTGTGCCTCCGCCCATTTAGACACGTAATCTACCGCAACTAATATGTACTTGTTACCATGCGAAGTAGGAAACGGTCCCATGAAATCAATACCCCATATATCAAATATTTCTACCACTAACGAGACATTTTGAGGCATTTCATTACGGGAAGAGATGTTACCTGAACGTTGACACGCATCGCAAGACTTGACAAAGTCTTGACAATCTCGGAAGATCGAGGGCCAAAAGAATCCGGACTCAAGTACCTTGCGAGCCGTGCGATTTGCTCCATGATGTCCACCCGTAGGACCGGAGTGGCAATGTTGCATGATGTCCTTAGACTCTCCATAAGTGACACATCTTCTAATCATACCATCCGAGCCAACTCGAAATACAAAAGGATCGTCCCAATAGTAATGTTTCAAATCCGCAAAGAACTTCCTTTTGTCTTGAGTGGAGAGGCCCTCCTTCAAGTCTCCACTAGCAAGATAGTTAGCCAAATCCGCGAACCAAGGTTCCTTGAACTCTAAAGTTGCTATAGCGCATAATAGCTCATCGGGGAAGTTGTCATTGATCTCTTCATTACCATTGTGTACCATTTCCGCCTCTTCCAAGCGAGACAAGTGGTCGGCGGCTACATTCTCGGACCCCTTCTTATCTCGAATCTCAATATCAAACTCTTGCAATAGAAGGACCCATCGGATCAACCTTGGTTTAGCATCGGTCTTAGATAGAAGGTACCTCAAAGCTTGGTGGTCCGTGAAGACAATAGTGTGAGAAAGTACCAAGTAGGACCTAAACTTATCAAAAGCAAACACTATGGCCAAGAGCTCCTTCTCCGTAGTTGTGTAGTTCCTTTGAGCATCATTGAGAGTCTTACTTGCATAGTATATTGGATGGAATCTCTTGTCAATTCGTTGGCCTAGAACCGCTCCAATGGCGTAATCGCTAGCATCACACATCAACTCAAATGACTTTGACCAATCCGGAGCAATGAGTATAGGGGCATTCGTGAGCTTACCCTTGAGGAGTTCAAAAGCTTGCAAGCACTCTTCATCAAAACGAAATTCCACATCCTTCTCAAGAAGCCGAGTCATAGGAGTAGTTATTTTCGAGAAGTCTTTGATGAAGCGCCTATAGAAACCGACATGCCCCAAGAAGCTTCTCACGGCTTTCACGGATGAGGGTGGAGGAAGTTGAGAGATGGTCTCCAACTTTGCCTTGTCAACCTCAATGCCCTTTTTAGAGATCTTGTGACCAAGAACAATCCCCTCATTGACCATGAAATGACACTTCTCCCAACTTAATGCAAGATTGGTCTCTTCACACCGACGCAAGACCTTCTCAAGGTTCCTCAAGCATAGGTCGAATGAATCCCCAAAAACCGAGAAGTCGTCCATGAACACTTCCATGATATCTTCCACGAAATCATCGAAAATGGCAAGCATACACCATTGGAAGGTAGCGGGAGCGTTGCACAACCCAAAGGGGATCCGTCGATAAGCAAAAGTACCGAAGGGGCATGTGAATGTGGTCTTCTCGATGTCCTCCGAGGCGATCGGGATTTGGAAGTACCCGGACATACCATCCAAGAAACAATAGTACTCGTGACGCTCGAGCATTTGATCCATGAAAGGTAGAGGAAAGTGATCCTTCCTAGTGGCATCATTGAGTCGACGATAATCTATGCAAACACGCCACCCGGTGATCGTCCTTGTCGGGATAAGCTCATCCTTGTCATTAGCTACCACCGTGATCCCTCCTTTCTTGGGAACAACTTGCACGGGGCTAACCCAAGGGCTATCCGAGATAGGAAAGATAATCCCCGCATCCATAAGCTTAATAACCTCTTTCTTCACAACCTCCTTCATGTTAGGATTTAGCCTTCTTTGTGGTTGCACAACCGGCTTGAAATCTTCCTCCATAAGGATCCGATGTGAGCAAAATGTGGGACTTATACCTCGAATATCCGAGATGCTCCACGCAATAGCTCTCATGTACTTCTTGAGGAGCTCCACTAGACGGTCCTTTTGCTCGGGTAGAAGCTCAGAATTGATGATGACCGGTAGCTTAGAATCTGGCATGAGAAAAGCATACTCCAAATGTGCGGGAAGAGGCTTGAGCTCAAGAGTAGGTGGTTCTTCATAGGAGGTCTTTACCCTGTCCACCTTCGGGAGGGCAACAAAAACCGTTTCACCCTCTAACTTGTCTCTCCCTTCATCAAGGTAAGCCACTTGAGCTTTTAACTCCGGGGTGCCTAAATGTTCCTGCACATCCGTTCTAAGGCAAACATCCAAAGAATCTCGACACACGAAGTTAGAAATACTACACACACTAGCCGAAGCAATAGTATCACAAGAGTACTCTAAATCATCTTGTGCGTGAGCAAACTTCATGCCATCGGCTATGCAAAATGTGACACTCTCTTGTCCTACTCTCAATGTCAATTTTCCGTCATGCACATCAATCAAAGCATGAGAAGTAGCTAGGAATGGTCTACCAAATATCAATGAGACATCCACATCATCGGTATCTATGACCGCAAAGTCAACTAGGAAGACAAAAGGGCCTACTTTAACTAGCACATCATCAACAATCCCCCTAGGACTCTTGGTCGACTTGTCCGCAAGTTGAATGTACATACGAGTAGGACGAAGATTAGATAACCCTAGCTTCTCAAATATGCAATAAGGCATGACATTGATACTAGCACCTAGATCCGCAAGACCATTAGCAAGAGAAATATTACCAATAGCACAAGGGATAGTAAAGGTACCCGGATCCTTGAGCTTTTTGGGTGGACTTTTGAAGAGAATGGCGGAGCATTCCTCATTAAGGTGGACTAGAGATGTCTCCGGTAGCTTTCTCTTGTTGGTGTAGAGTTCCTTCATGAACTTAGCATATTGGGGCATCATAGTCATTGCTTCGGGAAACGGAAGAGAGAATTGCATTTGACTAATCCGCTCCACAAACTTCTTGAAAACCTTCTCAAGGCCATCCTTCTTCAATCGAGATGGGTATGGAGGCTTAGGCTTGTATGGAGATACAACCGGTGCGGGAGGAGAGACCGGTGGTGTACTCGATGTAGCCTTACTAGGTTCCTTGGCAACCTTAGTGCTCACATTACCCGTAGGAGGTTCGACTTCAACCTCAACTTCATCCGAAGGAGGATCATTAATATCATCATCATCAACCATTAGATTAGGATCTTGTACCTCATTAGAGTCAATTGGGGTAGAGGTTGTATCTTGCAAGGGTCTTCCACTTCTCAAGGTCACTACCTTGCAATGCTCCGGACCTTTGGGGTTGATCTCGGTATTGGAAGGTAAAGTGCCCGAGGGTCGCTCCGAGAGTGCCTTAGAAATATGTCCTAATTGGTTCTCCAAATTGGCAATTGAAGCTTGTTGATTCTTGATGAGTTGAATCATTGCCGCATTGGTGTCTTCTTGAGAGATCGAAGAACCACCCTCCTTATTTTGAGGAGGCTTGTTGAACCCGGGTGGTCCTTCACCTCTATGGTTGTACATTCCCGGTGGGGTAGGACCTTGGAAACCTTGACTTGGATGTCCACTTTGATTCCATTGATTTCCCCCTTGGTGCCCTTGACCTTGGGGTCCTCCTTGAGTCCCTTGGCTACCTTGGTTTAGGTTACTTCCTTGAGACCATTGGTTGCCTTGATAACCCCTATAACCTTGATAACCTCCTTGATTTCCTTGGTTGTAGCCCTTGCTATAACCACTACCTTGACTCCCTTGGCCTTGGTAACCTTGGTTAGACTTGTTGTACCAAGGTCGGTTATAGTTACCTTGATAGTTACCTTGGGGGCTGAAATTACCATGGAAACCTTGACCTTGTGCGAAGCTTACCTCCTCAAGGTCGCCTTGGCCAAGTTCAGGAGTGGCGGAAGGACAAGCACTAACATCGTGGCCTTGACCTCCACAACCTTCACAACAAAATACCGAAGCAACCGGTGGATTACCCACTTTAGAGGGAGTCTTAGGCATACTAAGATTGCTTACTTGTGAAGCCATGGCATCAATCTTGGACATAAGGAGAGCAATCATGGGATCATCTTCATCTCGGTGCCCCGGTAACTTAGGCTTCTTCCCATAGCTAGACGAATCCTTTGGTGCATCAACACTTACGGACCGAGAGTCATAGTGCGTGTCACTTCCATACTTAGACTTAGGAGGTTGTTGTCGAGACCAACTCCTTGTCTTGTTGGCCATCTCCGCGAAGAGTTCTAGAGCATCTTCGGGAGTGAGCGACCTTAAGTCACCTCCGGCGGCTTGGTTGATCATCCTTGTATTCTCAAAATCAAGGGACCTAACAAAGATGTCCGCCAAGCTCCATTCGGCGAAGTTGTGATGAGGACAAGACCGAAGAATGGCTTGGAACCTATTCCAAGTCTCATGGAAGAGCTCTCCCTTGTGTTGTGTGAAGTGGTTAATGCGGTCTCGGATTGCATCCGTCATATAGGGAGGAAAGAACTCTTCAAGGAAAGCTTCGGCTAGGCCCTCCCATGTGGTGAAAGCTCTACTCGGTTGATTCTCCAACCATGACTTAGCTCTACCTTTGAGTGAGAAAGGAAAGAGCCGGAGTCTCACACAATCCGGGTGAACTTGGTCATTCTTAACCGTGTCACATATCTCCAAGAAGTCCTTGAGATGCCTAGATGGACATTCACCATCAATGCCATTGAACACCACTCCATTTTGAACCATTTGGATCATATTAGGCTTGAGCTCAAAGTTCCTAGCATTGACGGGTCTTCGAACAATGCTAGAGGCTGCCCCTTCAAGAGTAGGACGAGCATAATCCGCCAAGGTACGTCTTGCACCCCTTTGTGAGTGATCATCATCATTGGTATGGTGAGAATGTTCCGAATGGTTATCTTCATCCTCGTGATGAGACATAGTGTGGTGTGAGATGCGATCAACTTCTTCTTCTTCAACTGTAGGAGGTGGGAAAGTGGTAGGTGACTTGAGCACTTGTTCTAGTCCTTGGATTCGTGCTTGAAGACGAGCTGAACGCCTCATGCACTAACCCAAAATCTCCTGCAAACAAGCACAACAAACACACCCGAGTAATACAACGATGCGGGATAATAAAGTAAACAAAGAGCAACAAGGAAGCAAAAAGTAAATTGGAAGGAAGTGAATAGATCGGTCCACTACTAAGTGCTTTCAAAGGAATGAGAGAGTCCCCGGCAACGGCGCCAAAAACTTGATAAAAGGCTATTTACCAAGGTCGTATTCCACGGGGTCCTCTCATAGACCAATACTCACACTTCTCATAGACGGTCTAAACATTTGAAAATGGTTTGGTTTGATCGAGAAAATCAGAAACAAAGGCAAAGGAATGCAATACTAACAAAGATTAAGCAAGAAGAAAGGTGGTTCAAATCAATGACAAAGGGGGCTCTCTTGGTGGGTAGTTTCATCATGCTCAAGATGACTAATTGAACAAACAAGCTAATCAAGATCGAGATTGCATTCGGATGACCATGCATTTCACTTCTATAGACTCAATGCACTCTCGTAGCACCAAATCCCTATCCTAATACCACTCAACTTAGGCTCTCGCTCTCAAGCTAAGTGAAAAAGGATGCATTCTAAGTGTTTGATGAAATGCCAAGACACAAGACCCTCTCTTAAGACTCTATGACCACAAGGCTAGGCATAACACTCTCATATCAATGCTCTAACACTAAGAGATTCACCAAAAAGCCTTTTCAAACTCAATTGAATGAAAATCCACATGCACACCAAGTGTTCGATAAAATGCCCAAGAGAGAAATCAAGTGAAAATGGTTGAAATAAGATGATCTAATCTCTTAAAACACACTCACTTCAATCCCTAGACCTACAATCTATGCAATCCAAGCACTCTCATGCATCAAATCACAATGAATGGACCAAATTAAGCAAACATGGCATAAAATGGCATTAAGAACAAGTCTAGGAATCATCCTCATACAACCAAGATCAATCATGGCAAGTTCTATACAATCATCTCTCTATCATAGCACAACTAATCTACCCATCCAAGATGAACCCTAGAAACTCAGCCACACATGGCCAAGGGAGTAAAGAGAAAAGAAGGAAGAATGGTCACCAAGAACACCATGGATGAATCCTTGAGATGATCTTCACTTCTCCACTTGTAAGCACTTTCCCAAGGTTTGTTGGCTTCAATCCTAGCTCCAATGGCTTCAAATTGCTCCAAAAACGTGTTCTAGGGTTTGAGGGTTTATGGATATGTGTTTGGGGTTCAAAAGATATCATATGAATGCCCAAAATGGCCAAAAACGAAGGTATATATAGTGCAGGGGACAGTGCACGGCGTGCACCCCTGCACGGCGTGCACCCATGCACGGCGTGCACCTATGCACGGCGTGCACCTCTGCACGGCGTGCACCCTGCACTCTGCAGAAAGCTCGATCTTGTAATGCTCGTATCTCCCTCGTCCGGACTCCAAATGACCTCCCGTTTGCTCCTATTCGCTCCTTGTCATCCGTACTTTGATGCCATAACCTGAAAATGCACAGAGGAAACTCCAATAGACCACGAATTTGGCTCCAAAGTGGCAACCGGACAACAAAATGACACTTTGCACAAAATCTCAAATAAAAGCATATAAGTCATGTCATTTCACGAATAAACACGGGCATTTCAAAGGTCATTCATAAGCTTAAAATGCACTAATTAAAGTCACATCAGCCCTCTTGGAAGATCTACGAATTTCCAAGTTTGATTCTCCTCAATTGACTTTAATTCTTCTTCCATCGCTTCCATCCAACACTTCTCCTTCATTGCTGCATGAACGTTAGATGGCTCTTCTAAACCGTAGAAACACATACCAAGTTCTTCATTAGTAACTTCTGGAGCTTCATCATAAATGTCGTCTAACCTTCGTAGGCCTTGAGGGCCAATGCTAGAATTAATGGTTCCAGGTGATTGTCTTCCAATAGGTTGACGTGGAGAAGCCAATGGAGTAGAAGAAGATTGAGATAGAGAGTCATTTCTTTGTTCTCCCTGATTTGGAACTTCATTAGTGAGTGCAGATCGATCCGACTGTAGGTCGAAAGTCTTACTGCTCCTCTTACCTTCTTCCATATTACCTTCACCCAGCCAATCCCATTTGCGTCTTTCATCAAAGACTGCATCTCTGGATACATGAAGCTTTTTCGTTGTTGGATCATACATCCTATACGCCTTGGATATTGGTGATTCGTAACCAATAAAAACCATTGGAATACTACGATCGTCCAACTTCTTAAGGTGCTCACCAATTTTTTTAACGTAAGCAACACAACCGAAGGTGCGAAGATGGCTTACGTCAGGTTTGTGATTGTACCAAACCTCGTATGGAGTCTTCTCTGATAGACTCTTCGTTCCAACTCGATTTAATAAATATACCGCCGTCGTTACCGCTTCTCCCCAGAATCTCGGTGAAACATCCATACTTTTAAGTAGACACCGAGCCATGCCTACCACAATTTGATTGCGTCTTTCAACGACTCCGTTCTGCTGTGGAGAATAAGGTGCTGTTAATTGACGTTTTATACCAAACTCATCACAATGTATTGCAAACATCTTTGAGTTAAACTCTCCCCCACGATCTGTCCGGAGAGTCTTTAACTTATGATCAGATTCCATCTCAGCAGCCCTTTGCAGCTTCTTGATTGCTGTGAAGGCTTCATCTTTACTCGTAACTAAAACAACCCACATGAATCGGGACCAATCATCTACCATCAGGAGAAAGTAATTCTTCCCGCCATTCGTTGGTGGAGTGATAGGACCGCACAAATCTGCATGTACTAGTTCAAGAGGTTGGGTTGCTCGGAACTTTGTCTCTGACGGGAATGAGGTCTGCTTCTGTTTACCAATTAAACACCCGTCACATATCTTTTCTCCAGCTTCAAGTAACGACATCTTTCTAACCATGCCCCCTTGAACTAACCTTCTGAGAGATTGGAAATTTACATGACCAAATCTCGAATGCCAAAGCCATGACTTGTCTTCGTGCTTTGCCATAAGACAAATAGGCTTTGCTTCCTCCACATTTAGTACGTAGAGGCGATTAGATCCCTTTTTTACTTTTGCCAACACTCTCTGATGACTATCATACACATTCATAAACCCATCACCAATCGCCACTTTGCACCCGGCTTCGTCAAGTTGTCCAAGGCTTATGATATTGTTCTTCAATTGTGGAATATAATAAACACCAGTGAGTATTCGATGCTCTTCATTTTGGTCCATAAAAAGGACAGAACCTTGACCCTTAATATCAACGGACGAACCATCACCAAAGCGTACCTTGCCTTGAAGTGATTTGTCCAAACTTACGAATTTGGCAAGTGAACTGGTCATATGATTGCTAGCACTGGAATCAAAATACCAAAACTGATCCTGACTTCCATTCAATTTCGGGTGTATACTCCCTTCATTCAAGTTGATTTCACAACTTGATGAGCGCTGCAAACTTGATACTTCGCAAGTCTCCAACATGAGTAAGACTGGATCTTCGAACTCATCATCCACAATAGCAAGATTTACTCGCTCCCGCTTGGGTTTACGACACTCCGCGGCAAAGTGACCCAATAGATTACAATTGAAGCACTTCACCTTACTTTTATCAAACCTCCGGTGTTTCTTCTCCTTATCGCCAGATGAGCCATCCCGTTGTAGCTCGTTACTGAAAGAGCCTTCTTGCTGAACAGAAGAAGAACAACCCGTTTTCTCTTTGGATGAGAAATAATTGCTCTTTCCTTGCCGAAAGAGCTTCTCAACTTGAGTGCGAGACAACACCATTAACTGTTCTCCCTTCTCTTCCCAGTGATCGTTCGACGAGTTCGCACACTTTGGTCGAATGCACGTAGTCGCCCCACAGCCTCCGATACAGACATCGATTCCAAATCTCCCCATTGTTCGATTGTGCTAATTATAGGGGTGAATCGATCGGGAACTGCGCTAAACAACCGCTCCACAATTGTTTCATCCTTCAATTCCCCGCCAAGGGAACAGATTTCACTAACTATTGACATGAGCTTTGTGGAGAAGGCTCCTATTTCTTCTGAGTCTTCCATGATCAACCGATCGAATTGCCGCCGCAACGACAATATACTAGACTTCTTTACTCGTTCCTCTCTGATTCTCATTTTTCGAATCTCCTCCCATGCTTCTTGCGCTGTCTCGCAATTGGCGATCTGCATCATTACATAATCTGGGATTGACTGTGAGATCGCGGCCATGGCACCTTGATCTTTCACTTCGTCAAGGTCTCCTTCGACTTCAATGGCCGTCCATACGCCTAACGATTTCATGAGAATCTTCATCTTTACGGACCATATTCCGTAATTTGTTTCAGTTAGAAGAGGGTACTGATGCTGCAGTTTTAGCGGTATCAAATAACTAACCTACCGAAGTAGACTAGATCGTATTCCACGGGTTTCTACTAATCGACTACTCAAAGAAGCTGGCAAATTACTCAGGTTTGAACACTTAGTGCGTGGTGTGAGTTCCATGACTTCTAATCTAATAAACAAAGGAAAATAAAAGACAGAAAGATTAAAACGGTAGACTAACGAGAAGATAGACGAACTTAGATTTCGAATCCCCCTTAGATCACCAGAGCATTGGCAATCAACAGATCAACGGTTTTCAATTCTAATTCAATCGGTTTCTATACACCACCATAACTCCTGACCCTTAGGTTTAAGACTGGCGAACGTTCGCTCTATCCGATCTAACTACCAAGATTAACTAGCCGTCCGGGTACGGTCGCCTCTCGCAACGACTTAATTAACTGGTGCAATTACTAATGATTTATGAGTTACTCTTGAAGCGGATTAACCCTAATCGGTTCCTACGAAAGGCACACTCCAATTATAAGGTTAACTGGTTGAATTGATGTTTTAAAGAGAGGCGAGCGTTCGCTTCTATCCTCAGCTTAACAAGAATCTAAACTAAGTGATCAAGTAAGACAAGTTTATGCGCCAAAGCAGGGAGATGTCTGGCGACTAACCCTAGCTTGCAAAAACCTAATCTAGGCGACCAACCAGAAAAGAAACATAAACAATCAAGAACAAAACAACCATGCAAGAGAAACTGATTGAACTTCGAATCTAATTACTGCCGATCCGTGACCGCTTTAAAGCCCTGGGTCACTTAGGGTTCATCTAATCTAAGCTCTACAAGTTCAGTTACTCATATCAGAAACAAGAGAATCAAAGGCAACAATGAAGATCATCATACAGAGGAAGAACAGATAAGAACTGAAAAACCTAATTCTGACGACTCCCCCGAAGCTTCAATCTCCTGAATCTTCAACTTTAAGCTCCGAGTTCTCCGAGGTGAAGGATGGCGTCACGATCTCTCCACGGATCTTCGAACTCTCTAAACTCTATCTATCGACCTTAGAGTCGGCTGACTCTCAAAAGTATGATTTGTGAAAAATATGAATAATGAATTATTCCCCCTGGCTGCCGGCTGCTTCTCTTTAAATAGGTACGCTTAGGGTTTCCAATACAGCGCCAGATTTGGAAGATATTTTCGGCGAAAATATCAAATAATTTTCACCAAAAACTTTAGTTAAAATTCCCTGTTTGATTTCTTCTATGATTTTCGGTGAAAACTTAAGGAAGTTTTCGCCGAAAACTTCAGTGTAAATCAGCCTGTGAGTTTCTGAAGGTATTTTCGCCGAAATCCTCATAGTCTTTTCGGCGAAAACATTGTGCTGGGCAGTTGGATCTTCGGTTCTGACTCTGGTTCGATTTCTGGTTCGATTCCGGTTCACTCCTTGAGATCTTGAAATAAATGATGGCAAAAACCTGTGCTTTCACAAAAACACTAGAAAACCATCAAATAGACCCAAAAAAGGCCAAAGTAACCAAATCGGTAGGAAATAGGGTAGTTGAGTGAATATTCGCTATTTTACCCCTAAAACCACGTTTCAAGCAAGGAAATGTCGCTTAAATGAGGCTGATAATCACGTCAAATCGAGTGTCATCAGGTACTGAATGGGAACACCGCTGCCGCAGGTTTCAACCCTAACCAACGAACTACTACCACCTCGTGTTTCGTCGCCCATCTTATCTTGTTGTCGAGCCAAACGCTCTGATACCAAATGTAAGAATACAAACTCTACAGAGTAGTGATTTTACAGAGAGCAAGAAGAAGAAGCGTGTAAGATTTGTTAACAAGATAATTACTTTATTCTTAGTGGCTGAAAGTATTTATACATAGTGAATCGTCATGATTCTTAACTGACACCTGTTCGGTATTTACTATAAATAGTAATAAACTAATGTGATTAATTTAACAATTTGTGAACCCAGCAGAGATCAACAAAGTTAAGCAGCTCATTAAATCATACAATCATCTTTATGTCCCTGATCCCGTCACATTCAAGCAATCTGGTGACTCTATCGGCGTCTCTTAAGCTGGTAGTGTCAGGAGTCGTCACTAGAACTGCTTCATTTGCTGGAGTTATGGCCGTGATGAATCCGGCGTCGATTCCAACTGGACAATCGATTAAGATGAATGAACGATCCTTTTGGTCGTTCTTTCAACGAATTGACCAGCCATACTAGGGCTTTACCTCCGAACCCTAGCGGGAGCTTCGATCGCGGTTTTGAGATGCAGAGCAGATCCAAATTCGATCACCGCTTGTCGCAGACTAAGGCCTGGTCGAGTTGGCAGTCGCCGTTGAGGACCTCGACGAGCGTGTAGTTGACGTGATTCTCGAGGCCGAGGAGGAGGTCGAGGTTGCGGAGGCCGACATCGCAGTCGACTGCTACGACGGAGAAGCCGAGGCGAGCTAGGGAGATGGCGATGTTGGCGGTGGTTGTTGTTTTGCCGACTCCACCCTTGCCGGATGTTATGACGACGACTCGCGGAGTGTTGCCGGAGAGCTCTGGTTTATGGTTCTAGTGGAGCGAGGAACATTGGATTGCGGGAGATCGGGGTGGTTTTATCGTCAACGTTTTCCCAGTATCCGGAGAAGAGATTTGGTGGTGGTGTTTGGGAAAGGGAAGGAGATAGCTAATAGGGTTGATCGGCGACAGCGACGATATTGATCGGTGGTGGCAGTGGTAGGTGGAGGAGTTGGTGGAGAGGAGAAGTGATGACACTCGATTTGACGTGATTATCAGCCTCATTTAAGCGACATTTCTTTGCTTCAGACATGTTTTTTTAGGGTAGAATAACGAATATTCAATCGATTGCCCTATCTCGTGCCATTTGTGTTACCTTGGCCCGTTTCGGGTCTATTTGATGGTTTTCTAGTGTTTTTATGTTAGCACAGGTTTTTGCCATCAAATAGAGTAGCCATGGACGTGTCTAAGGCGTTGGAACCTCGAGGAATCAAACCAGAATCGATCCAAGGAGCTGATCAAGTCAAACCGAAAGTCTGCCCATTCACACTTACACATTCGGCGAAAATAAGCTTCCATATTCGGCGAAAATAATAGTGCAAATCAACTGACGCCGAGTGAAGAATGATTTCGGCGAAACCATTGTGCTCTTCGGACCGAAAATACAAGGCAGAGAGATCACGACCATTTACACAAGGATTTTCGCCGAAAATATCCTTATGTTTTCGGTGAAAATATCAGGCTAATCCGGATCAGTTAGGGTTAAGTATAAATACTTAACCCGGTGGCCCAAAGAAAAGAGGACAATCATAATATACAATCATAATTCGAAAAACACAACTTTTCGAATCAGAATCCTCTCAAGTTCTGGAGCGAAGAGTTGGAGTTCGAAGAGCTGGATAGAGATCGTGACGCCATCCCTTCCATCTCGGAGAACCGGAGCTAGGAGTGTTATCTACCGAAGATCGAAGTCTGTCAGAGTCGTCTGAATTAGGTTTTTCAGATTCTTTTCTGTTCTTCCTTTGAATGATGAACTCTTTCTTTATCTTTGTTTCTTTTGTAATAATCATGAGTAGCTAAACTCGTTAGAGCTTAGACTAGATGAACCCTAAGTGACCCAGGGCTTTAAAGCGGTCACGGATCGACGATGATTAGATTCGAAATTCAATCAGTTTTTTGTCATGTTTGATTCGTTCTTCATTGTTCGTGTTTCTTGTCTGATTGATCACCTAGATTAGATTCTGGTTAAGCTAAGGATAGAAGCGAACGCTCGCCTTACTTTAGAACATCGAATTAAACAATTAACCTTATAATTGGAGCGTGCCTTTCGTAGGAACCGGTTAGGGTTAATTCACTGCAAGAGTAACTCATTAATCATTAGTAATTACACCAATTAATTAAGTCGTTGCGAGAGGCGACCGTACCCGGGCGGCTAGTTAATCTTGGTAGTTAGAACGGATAGAGCGAACGTTCGCCGGTCTTAAACCTAAGGGTAAGGAGTTATGGTGGTGTCTTAGTAATTGATTGAATGAGAATCGAAATCGCTGATCTGTTGATTGCCAATGCTCTGGGAACGAAAGGGGATTCAAAGTCTAAGTTCGTCTGTCATCCTTGTTTTCAAACCCTAATTCCCAATCTGCTTTAGTTTAATTTGTTTTAATTTTACTGCATTTCTTAGAAATAGAAGTCGTGGAACTCACACCACGCACAACGTGTTTTCCTTCGAGTATTTTGCTAGTTCTGAAGTAACCAATCATAGAAATCCCTTGGAATACGATCTGCTATACGCTTTTTCTTAGCATTAGTAGTTTTTATTTGGCTGAACCCGTCCGAACAACGACCGGGCGGTCCACCAAATTGGCGCCGTTGCCGGGGACTTCTTTTGATTGTTGAAAGAAGAACTGGTAATTTATTCTTCTATTTTCCATCTTTCATTTTTCCACCCACTTCGATTTTACGCCGGTATGTTTGCTTTTGTTGCTTGTAGGTTGTTCTACAGGTTCATGAACTGCTCGATTGCTCATTCTCAGTTTAAGCCGGGTAATTCTGCTTCGCCGAAGAAACCGCGAGCTCAGAAGCAAGTCATAACCACACCGCCTACACCACCTATCCCTCAAAAGATTGAGGAGTTGAAGGAGAACTCCTCATCTTCATCCGTTTTATCCACTACTTCAGATTCACCACCACCTTCTCCTCCCGTACTAGCTGCTCAGCGCACCGTGGCGGATTACTGTAGACCAAATGCGGCTTACCTCCGAGCTAGCATCGTCGTGCCACACAGCGATGACGACCCCGACGAAAAGATCACAATCTCTTTCCTGAGCATGGTCTCTAAGGATCTTCATTTCGAAGGGAAGCTGCAAGAAAACCCCCACACACATGTGGCGAACTTCCTTGACATGTGCGAGACTTTTAAGAGTGGGAATCTCGGTAAGAACAATCTTTGCTTACGAGTATTCCCATTCTCTCTTAAAGGCAACGCCAAGATATGGCTCAGCTCGAAATGACCTGGCTACTACACCGACTGGGATAATCTAGCTCAGGACTTCATAGAGAAGTACTATCCCCCTTCAAGAACGACATTCTACAAGGATAGTATCGCTAGATTCACTCAGAAGGAAGGAGTAAGTTTACACGACGCGTGGAACGACTTCCAAGCGCTTCTCTCTGAATGCCCTCATCACGGATTCAACCAGGGGCAGCTAGCCGGAATCTTTGCCCAAGGGATGAATGAAGAAACTGCTGAATGGGTCAACACCTTAGCTGATGGCGACTGCACAACACTCGAACCAGAAGCTGCCCTCCTTCATTTTGCAGACTGTGCATCTAAGTCTAAAAATAGGGAAAGGCAGTTTGGAGCAACCATAAGTCAACCAAGCTGTGAAGATCAGATCAAAATCGAAGTACATAAACAAATGAAAGAGATCCTCGGCACAACTAATAACTGGCCTAAAGAGGAAGTCAATTTCATTGATCACAATTTCACCAGGGATCAACGAGGCTACTCCGACTACTCCAGATTCACACTAGTCAGTTCAGAACACCACCTCAACAACGGGAAGGCTTCTATGAGCGTCCTCCTTACAACTTTCGACTCGACCAGAGTCAGAATCAATACTTGGAAAATGGTTATCAAGATACTTCCAGATTCATCGGAGTGCAGCAGTCTCCGAATCTTACATCTGAAGACAATTGGGAGAGGAGAATAGCCAAGAAGTTTGATATGATCGTGGCAAGGCTCGACGATCACGAAGAAAGACTTAGAGCCCAAAATGCTTTTAACCAAGGACAAATAGTACAAGGACAGAGAATAGAGAGCATGATAAATAAAGTTGCTAACATGTTGGCTAACCTTCCTCTCTTCAATCAGGCGCCAACTCAAGACAACTCCACCATGAGGAACGAGCATGCTAAAGCTGTAACAACCAGGAGCAGTGAGCAGAACAGCCTGGAGATGAAGAAGGAGGCACTTTCTACTCCCTCTAAGGGAGAATGCTCGGCTATCGTCTCTCAACCACCACCCATACCTATTCCAGCTAAGTGCCCCGACCCTAGCCCTTTTACTTTACCTTTAATCATTAATGGCATTGAAGTTGAGCGTAGTATAATTGATCTAGGTGCGTCTATAAATGTCATGCCTATGTGTTTATATAAGAAACTGAACCTAGGGGAACTACAACCTGCCAACATGATTTTAGTGTTCGCTGACAAAACTCTAAGAGAACCTAGAGGAATGATCCAGGATATAATCACTTGCTGTGGCCCTTTCCGGTTTTTCGTTGATTATATAGTTATGGATACTCAAGAGACATATTCTACCCTTCTCTTAGGCCGGCCGTTCATGGCAACAGCCGGAATTAATGTCAATGTTCCTAATGGCTCTCTAACTTTAAGGGTTGGGAAGGACACTGCAACATTCCGTCTCAAGGACGGTATGAAATACATGCCTAAGGGAGAATTAAATTGTTTATCTATAGAGATTGTGGAGTTGGCCTCGGTCAACTTCATCTCTAATGTTTCTTCCAGTGTCTCTATACCAGTTGTTGCTGCAGGTATTGATCAGGTTATTAAGAAGAAGCCAGAAGCTTCGGTTCAGAAGCCACAAAAGAAGAAGGAACTGCAAGCCTCTTCTAAACCGCCACGCAAGGAGTCTGGTAGATCAAGAAGGAAGAATTACAAGAAGAAGCAAGCTCAAATGGTCTGGAGACCAAAAGCTCTACCGTCTTCCTCCGAGCAAGCTACACCACCAATTCGTTCCGAGAAACCGGCGCCGGAACAAGTATGGAGGGAGAAGCCGAAAGCCTCTCGTAAGGAAGTACTAACGATCACCGATCCTGGTGATACCAAGCCGGAGATGAAAGAGAAGAAGAAGCCGACTGACCTCATTCCTTCCATCGTCACACTCAAGAAGGACGACCTCTCTAGAGAGCTGTTCGGGCCATTCAAGTTCATCGAGCATCTTCCCGACGGACGTACCAAGCTTTTGCACGCAAACGGGAAGAGATTCACGCTTACCGGAGAAGCCCCGAAGCTGTACTTCATGAACTCCGACGTGAGCGTTAAGGAGACTCTAAGTTGGGATGTCTCCTAATATCGTCCAGGTATCGTCCAGCTCAAGGACGTTAATAAAAGAGCGCTTCGTGGGAGGCAACTCACGGCTGGAGTCTGTTTTAATTTTTTGTTGAACTTGGTATTTTAGAGTCGGTTCGGGGGAGCCAAAAGTGTCAGTTTGTTTGATTTATTATTTTTCGTGTAGAGTCTGCATGTCATAGAGTCAGTCGCAAGTTGATTGAGGTCGTTCCGATTTTTGTGGATTTAACTGTGATTTTCTGAAGTTGGCCGGATTTGCGAAAATATTTAAAAACCCGAACAGTTCAAAATTTTTGGCGAAACCACCCTTGTTTTCGGCGAAATCGATTTTCGATTTTCAAACTCAATCACCCTGTTCACTGTTTTCGGTTCGAAAAGTCTCTTGTTTTCGGCGAAACCATTTTAAATGAAATTTTCGGCGAAACCGTGTTCTTGTTTTCGGCGAAACCACCTTTGAAAATCCGGCAGTCCATTTTAACTGAAATTTTCGGCGAAACCACCCTTTTAATTTCGCCAAAAATAATTTTGAAAACCACCCAACTATTCCTTTAAAATCCGGTTTTCGTTCCTCGCTCTCCTTCACTCATTTTCGAACCAAAGCACCCGAAAACCTCCCCTATTCGTTTTAAAATCGTCGCCGACCACCACTTCTTTTAAACCGCCGTCGCCGCCGTAACCCACCGCCGCTGCCATCGCCGACCGCCGTCGCTCCCTTCCCCTCCTTTTTCCGATCCCAACGAGCCGTAGAACAACCAAATCGGAGCTTTGCAGCTCCAGTTCACCGAAAACCTAGTTTTCAACGTTTTTTCACCGATTCCTCCCAACCCGTTCATTTTTAGCAGTCATGACTTCAAGGTAAGTTGTAGAGATTTTCAATACGAATCTTTTGACATATAGATTGCTGAATTTCGTCAGGGTTGACTTTCGGTTGACTTTTCGGTTTGCCTCGTTTTGCGTGCCGACTGTTTTCGTGTGAACTAGGATTAACTGAACTTATAGAACTGTACTAGGATGTTTAGGGAGTTCCGTACTTAATTTCCATATCATTTGATCATATGTTGCTATGCATAAGATTAATTCTTTGTAATGTTGACTTTTGTGAGAAATGTCGGTTTGACTTTGAATTGTTGTGATCATTTGACTGTCTGATGTGCTCATTCTCGTTCATATTATCGTGCTTGCCATGTGAAATCATATTTTACCGTCATTCTCCAAGTTATGATTGTCTTGCCATGATTAGGGTTCGATATGCCTAAATGTTGACTTTCTAAATGTCGGTTTGACTTTTTGAACTCTGATTGTGCTTATCCGATTCTGGCTGTTCCTAAGAATGTATTTTACTGTCTATGATTACCGGTTACTCCGCTTTGCTTACCCCACTTAGTTTCCCTCATTTCTTTGTGAAATTGAGTTTTTCTACTAAGTGTGGGGTAAGGTTTTGGTTGACTAATCTGGTTTCATTCTGGTTTTAGGGACACCACTTATGAGCGCAGGACTAAGGCGCGACTTGATGGCGCCTCGAGCTCAGGAGCTGCCGCTACCGTCACACCTGCTGTTCTGGGTCCACCACCTGCACTCCCCCGCCAAGCTGGATACCACCGCACCATAGCTCGTCTACCAGACTTCTATTTTGAGTGTTTCCAGAAGCTCGAGCACGTCCGGGGAGCTGACGTGCGCCCCCTTTCCATGGAGTCACTCCAGGAGCATGACGAGGACTACCACCGGAACGTGCATGACGCCTTAGCACCGGCTGGTCTCCTCGAGCTGACCACCATCGCCGCCGATTTCCCAGACATTGCCCTCCAGGAGTTCTGGGCCACCTTTGATCTGGACGAGCACAAGAGAAAGCAACGCCAGAAGGTGGTCACCTTCTATCTTGGTGGGGTGTACAGACAGCTCACCTACGATGAGTTTGCCGCTCATCTCGGCATCCCCTACGAGCACTATCACGATCATCACCTCGGTTGGGGAGAAGATGATGACGACGAGGAGTACAACGCGCTTTGGCGCCACATGACAGGCGTACCTGGCGATCGCCTCGGGGTGAGCAACTCAGTTAAGTCTCTCTCTCACCCGCTCTATAAATTTATTCATATGGTTTGGCGGAGGTCGCTTTTATATGTTCGAGACAAGGATCGCCACCATATCCTTAAGGAGGAGCTCATGCTTCTCCGAGCCATCCGAGAGAGCTACCCTCTCCACCCCGGTTGGGTACTGGCTCGCATCTTCCTCCAGAAGACCAAGAGGAAGACGCCACCCTGCAAACTCTTGGGGGGCAACTTCATAGGACAGCTCATCCTCTCCTTCGGCATCAGCCATGAATATGGCCCGCACATTCCACGACATCCAGTTAGGACCGTTGGAGGAGACTTGGCGGTTGAGTACGACTTAGAACTCGACCTCAGTCCCCATGTAGCAGCTGATCCTCCACTCCAGCCTGTGGTCGAGTCAGAGGAAGAAGATGATGCTGAGGAGCAGCAGCCGCAACCGCCGCCAGAATTCCAAGACTATATACCCTCACCACATCATCAGGCAGGGTATGCTCACCAGCCACCGCCGCACATTCCAGATCCATACTCGGCGTCTCACCCTCAGCACCGACCGCACCCAGCGGACGTGGGTGAGTTGTACGAGCGACTTCAGGAGTGGCACATAACCGACAACGCCACTCAAGAGGCGCGGTGGATTATTATGCAGCAACATATGCGCCGCGCCGACCGATGATATGAGGCACATATGGCGTGGCAACGCCAGCTCGGCGAATTTCTCCACTTTCCACCTCCCGGCTCACCGGACCAGCAGTGATCGGGTTGTATTCCTTTTCTGGTGTCTTCTTTTTATTTATTATTTTCGGATTTCGATCCAACTTTTTTCTGTGTAGATCCGGGACACTTGTCCCAGTTTCCTTTTTATGTTTCATTTGTTTTTGTTTTGTAGGCAGTAGGGAGATTCCCTTTGCTTCGCTTGGGTAGATTCCCTCCGCTCCGAGGATCCATGCTCATCCACTACGCCAATCATCTCGATCCAGGTTCTTCTACTTCACTCTGAACTCTAGTCCCTTCACTGTGAGGACACAATGTGATTTAAGTGTGGGGTAGGATGCTAGAGAACCTTGCATGAACCTGATTGCCCTTGATTGTGTTTTATGTGTGCCTCGTGATTCCATTCCAGTCTCTCTAGCATTAGAATGGCTCAGTTCTTGATTTTTGATGTTAAGTTGTTGTTCAACCCTTCATAATGATGCTTAGACTGCTTAACCTAGAACTTGAGAACCAACTTGTATACTTTGATGCTAAATTGCCTGGTCAGAACAGAATTTTAAAATCACACTTGTAGTTTGTAGCCTTGATTGCATGAAAATGACCGAATCCGACTAGCAAACCAACTGTGAGGTTTTGATCCATTGCACGTAACTTGCAATTTTAATTCTTTCTGAGTGGTTTTCTGTTTACTTGAATGAGTTAGAATTTGCATGAGACCTACTCGAGACCACACGATGACATGAGTTCTAGAAGGATAGGGGCACCTAGATTCAGCTACTAAGCCAGATAGTCTACCAAACGATAAATCCACTAGGTTTAGACCCTTGAGCTTGGCCTGTTCTTTCTGTTCGATAATACATTACAGCCATTTCCCATTTCTTTCATTCCCCATTGATCCCCTGTGGTTGTAGTTCTAGATTGACCTACCGGAAGTCGGTTTGTGGTAACCTGCCTATAGCCATTAAACAGGTGGTCTTAGCTAATATGTCCAGACGTGTAAACCCCTCTAGCAACTAAAAGAAAAATCGGCACAAAAGAAAAAAATCAAAAAAGTAAAGTAAGAAAAGAAGCAAGCTTCAGAAAAAAAAGGAGAAGCAGATAAATCAGAAAAATAAGAAAAGTTTCAAAGTGTTGTTCAATAAAACGTTCTTCTCCCTACAAATGGAAGAACGAAGTCAAAAGAAAAAGTTCAAAAGAAAAGAAAAAAATCGTGTAAAGAAAAAGAATAAGTGCTAGGTTGCTTGAGGGTATCATAGGACGAGCGTTCATCATTCCACCCGTGTTTGGTTAGACGGTAGGAAGCCATAGGCTAGATTCGAGGGAAGTTAGTCGAAAGCTACACCGCACAAAGCCATCATCATTCATTCCCATCATCCATCTCATTATAAACCCGAGTAGTGTAGTATTCATTACGGTCCTAGCAGGGAAGTCCTTCTTGACTAGATACTCGTGTTGTCACAGTGGTGGAGATGTGGTCGAAATGCAAACCTATGACAGAATTCGGTAACAGAAAATGATCGAGAGCAGAAACACGTCCTTAAACACAGAGAGTGAGAGTTCCCATTGTACTATATATATCATGTGTGAGGAGTCTGGTCGGTCAGGTCAAATTCGTGCATAATTGGTTGCTAATTACTTGTCGTGTGCAGTTTATTAGTGAGACCAGGTAATTTGGCTGATCTGTATGCATGTTAGGTTTGTTGTTCTAGGATCGATCTGTCTAATAATTCATTGTGTTTGATTGAGCTCCAATTTAATCGATCTTATCATTTATGAACATGAGCGTTTCTATTCAGTTTGCTTGAGGACAAACAAAAGCTTAAGTGTGGGGTATTTGATGACACTCGATTTGACGTGATTATCAGCCTCATTTAAGCGACATTTCTTTGCTTCAGACATGTTTTTTTAGGGTAGAATAACGAATATTCAATCGATTGCCCTATCTCGTGCCATTTGTGTTACCTTGGCCCGTTTCGGGTCTATTTGATGGTTTTCTAGTGTTTTAATATTAGAACAGGTTTTTGCCATCAAATAGAGTAGCCATGGACGTGTCTAAGGCGTTGGAACCTCGAGGAATCAAACCGGAATTGATCCAAGGAGCCGATCAAGTCAAACCGAAAGTCTGCCCATTCACACTTACACATTCGGCGAAAATAAGCTTCCATATTCGGCAAAAATAATAGTGCAAATCAACTGACGCCGAGTGAAGAATGATTTCGGCGAAACCATTGTGCTCTTCGGACCGAAAATACAAGGCAGAGAGATCACGGCCATTTACACAAGGATTTTCGCCGAAAATATCCTTATGTTTTCGGCGAAAATATCAGGCTAATCCGGATCAGTTAGGGTTAAGTATAAATACTTAACTCGGCGGCCCAAAGAAAAGAGGACAATCATAATATACAATCATAATTCGAAAAACACAACTTTTCGAATCAGAATCCTCTCAAGTTCTGGAGCGAAGAGTTGGAGTTCGAAGAGCCGGATAGAGATCGTGACACCATCCCTTCCATCTCGGAGAACCGGAGCTAGGAGTGTTATCTACCGAAGATCGAAGTCTGTCAGAGTCGTCTAAATTAGGTTTTTCAGATTCTTTTCTGTTCTTCCTTTGAATGATGAACTCTTTCTTTATCTTTGTTTCTTTTGTAATAATCATGAGTAGCTAAACTCGTTAGAGCTTAGACTAGATGAACCCTAAGTGACCCAGGACTTTAAAGCGGTCACGGATCGGCGGTGATTAGATTCGAAATTCAATCAGTTCTTTTTCATGTTTGATTCGTTCTTCATTGTTCGTGTTTCTTGTCTGGATTGATCACCTAGATTGGATTCTGGTTAAGCTAAGGATAGAAGCGAACGCTCGCCTTACTTTAGAACATCGAATTAAACAATTAACCTTATAATTGGAGCGTGCCTTTCGTAGGAACCGGTTAGGGTTAATTCATTGCAAGAGTAACTCATTAATCATCAGTAATTACACCAATTAATTAAGTCGTTGCGAGAGGCGACCGTACCCGGGCGGCTAGTTAATCTTGGTAGTTAGAACGATAGAGCGAACGTTCGCCGGTCTTAAACCTAAGGGTAAGGAGTTATGGTGGTGTCTTAGTAATTGATTGAATGAGAATCGAAATCCGCTGATCTGTTGATTGCCAATGCTCTGGGGAACGAAGGGGGATTCAAAGTCTAAGTTCGTCTGTCATCCTTGTTTTCAAACCCTAATTCCCAATCTGCTTTAGTTTAATTTGTTTTAATTTTTCTGCATTTCTTAGAAATAGAAGTCGTGGAACTCACACCACGCACAACGTGTTTTCCTTCGAGTATTTTGCTAGTTCTGAAGTAACCAATCATAGAAAGCCCTTGGAATACGATCTGCTATACGCTTTTTCTTAGCATTAGTAGTTTTTATTTGGCTGAACCCGTCCGAACAACGACCGGGCGGTCCACCAAGAAGAAGAAGGGAGAGTAGGATTGTGCGGCGGTTATGTTTTGGTGAAGGGAAGGGAAGGAGACTAGGGTTATGTGCGGCGGTTATTGTTTTGGCGGTTATGTTTTTGAAAATGTTAATTTTTGCCCCTCCTGTCAAATGGCAATTACTATGGTGACAACACTTCTTTTGTTGTCATCATGACAACACTAAAATTGGTACCTAAAATTAACAAATTAAGTCCTAATATGAAAATTGGTACTTGTAAATCCAAATTAAGAACCTATTATGAAAAAATTGGTACCTAAATTTAATAAATCGAGTTCTTATTATGAAAAACAGTACTTTGTGAATTCAAATCATGTACCCACTACGAAAAATTCAGTACCCAAAATTAAAAAAATTGGTACTTTAATAGTGTTGTCATGGTGACAACAAAATATGTGTTGTCACCATAGTAAATTCGCAGTTGGAAGTGGTCCAACCAAAAATGTTGGGTCCGGATCTTCTTCAGAGAAGGCACTGTTCGAATCGGTGACTAATTGGATGTGTCCATTCCTAGCCGACAATGATTTGAATCGCCGCCTGCCGGACCAACTTCGGAGCAGCTAGGAATTCCGTCGAAACATCCATTTTTTTTCATAACCCTGATATCTAACGACACCTAACTAAGTTCTCATTATATCAAACAAGGATTTTAAAATCCATTTTTGAATTAACTTTTTTCCAATTCAATTATGTGAGAATTTGAAATTCCCTCGCACAAACTACCCTATAACTCTTTAGGTCGGGCATAGAAAAAAATACATCTCCATATTCAATTTTAAACCCTTTAATGTGTTTATCTGTTTACATCGTTGAATGAGAAACAAATATGAACACCGACTAACAGAAAGAATTTAGGACACATGAATATAGTAATGTGGGAATTCCCAAGGACTTCCTTATATGAGAACACCAATTTACATTTTAATTTTTTTTTAATGAAGATCTATTGGTTGGAATTGGATGGGTATTAGGGTAATTTACATTTTTTAAATTATTTGTAGTAATACCATGTTCCTAATATCCAAATTGAATCTCATTTAAATCGATTAAAATGATTTTCTGCACCATGTTCCAAATCTCATTAGATCAATTAACCAACACAAATAACACTTTGTTCTAAATACCGATTAAACAAAAATATAAACCTTGTTCCGAACTAATACCAATCAATCTATTAAAAGAAAACTAGTATCAATATTCTCAAACTAGAACAACGTGTTCCTAATCATTAAACTGGAACTACTTGGTTCACAAAAAAAATCATGATCCTAACAGAAAATTGGAACATAATCATGAAATTTCCCACATGAATATATGCTTTATATTAATCACAAAAGTAAAAATTTACACACCCAAAAAGGACCAACAACCTTCCAAGGCAGCAACAGAGCACAAATAAACGCCCTCAACACCCATCTGCAACCAAAACGCTCCAGCCAAAACCTAACCAAAAACTCAAAGGCCAACCACAAAAAAAGCCAAAACCGAGAAAGAATCAACACCCAAAACAAAACCCAGCAACACCCATCAAAATCATTGTCTAATCCGGCTCCCATTAAAATCATGGAGATGAAGAAGAAGAAGCAACAACCCTCGATTCCAATTCGTAACCTCGGCGGGCTGGAGACGACGACGAGGTTGGTTTCATTAAGCGATGGCGGCGTCATTTGCTTGGATGTGTTCGAGGAACCGCTAGCGGCAGCGTTTGGTTAGTTGTGGTCGAGGAACCGCCGTCGCCGTCGGCTGGAAGAATAGAGAGTGCGACGGCTTCGGCTTCGGGGGGAATGGAGGACGGTTTGGAGATTGACGAGATCTGGAAGAAGGGAGGTTGAGAGAAAAACCGCCGGCGGCAGCTAGGGTTTGAAGAATCTTTTTGGTTTGGTGGCTAATGAATGATCCACAAACCCTAATCACTTAAATAGGTACCCAAATTACTAAATTGCCCAAAACTCGTTCCCACCGTTAGATTAGAATCTTTATCCAACGACTGTAAATAGTATCCTTAAATAAGGACTCTTATAGGAGTCCTCACAATAGGAGTTCCCCCGAATCAATTCTCCTGAAATCTCATTTAGACCAATTAAAATGGTATTGTGCACTATGTTCCAAATCTCATTTAGATCCATTAACCAACCCAAATAGCACTTTGTTCCAAATCCATAACATAGTTACTCCAGTCAAATCGATTAAACAAAAATACAAACCTTATTCCGAACTAAAACCAATTAAATCTATTAAAATAAAACTTTGTACCAATACTCACAAACTGAAACAACATGTTCCTAAATTATCAAACTGGAACTACATGATTCATAAAGAAGAACATGTTCCTAATAGGAAATCTGAACAAAATCATGGAGATGAGGAAGAATAACCAATAACCCCTCGATTCCAACTCGTAACCTCGACCGGATGGAGATGACGACGAGGCTGGTTCCATTGAGTGGTGGCGGCGGAGTTTTGTTCGTTGTGATCGAGGAATAACTGGCGGCGACATTTGGTTCGTTGTGGTCGAGGAACCATTAGTGGTGGCATTTGGTTCGTCGTAGTCGAGGAATCGCGCGGGCTAAAAAAACAGAGGGAGAGACGATGTCGGCTGGAAGAACGAAGAGAGCGGGGCGACAACATTTGGTTGGTTGAGAGAGCCTCGACATCGGTTGGAAGAACGAAGAGAGCGGGGCGGTGACGTTTGGTTGGTTGAGAGAGCATCGACCGGAAGAATGGCATCGGGCTGAGGCGGTTGACGAGATCTTGAGATCCATTGATGAAGGGAGGTTGATAGAATACCACTGGCTAGTGGCGGCTATTAGGGTTTGGGGAGTTTTTTTGGTTTGGTGGCTAA
Organism: Linum lewisii; assembly: GCA_034768395.1. Taxonomy (NCBI): domain Eukaryota; kingdom Viridiplantae; phylum Streptophyta; class Magnoliopsida; order Malpighiales; family Linaceae; genus Linum; species Linum lewisii. The sequence continues at coordinate 70,158,479 of CM068296.1, read as the reverse complement.
TGAAGAATGCACAAACCCTAATCACTTAAATAGGTACCCAAATTACTAGTTTGCCCATATATTGTTCCCCATCATTAGATTAGAATCATCATTTGATGGCTGAAAGAAGTGTCCTTATATAAGGACACTTAATAGGGTCCTCACATTAGTATATCCCTCCACCCTGACTCTATTACATTCTTAATTCAAACGTTTGATTAAAAAACTCGACTATTTCAAAGTTCAAACAAAGGAGTTGGTTACCCAAATGATCATCGAATTTTGGGCAAATAACCCGCCAGTCACTTAACTCAGAAAAAACACAGTTCGATTAATTCCAATGCCAGGAGAGTAATAGTCCTTCCGCATCGAAGCACTACAACTACTGGTACGAAACCTCTCTCTGGTTTGCAAGCAATGGCTTGGGGTTGAGGGTAGATTCCCATCTTGAATTCGTCGCAAGTTCATGCCCTAAAATCGAGGTCCTGAATCTCACTCTCAAGCAGTCTACCGAGAGTCGATTTTACGACGGACATTATGATGAAATTTCCACTTCTGCTTATGTTGGGGATCATGGGATTTATGTTGTAGCTAGTGGGTGTCCTAGCTTGATGAAAGTTCTATTAAGACGGAGAACTAATGTTGGAAATGTCGGAGTTACACAACTAGTTAATTGTGCTAGAGGCTTAACCAACTTGGATCTCGGTTGGTGTAGTTTCATTGAAGATCGATCGGTCGAAGAAATCAGTAGTCTGGGTTATGAATTTGGAAGACTGTTCAGTTGCTGCACTCCAAGCAGTGCCAAAGAGTTCTAATCCAGTCGAGGGGGGAGAGGAAGGAGGGGGGGGGGGGGGGGGGAGGAAGAGCATTGGGTAATTGGGTTTGGGTGATGTGGATTTTAGATGACATGGCGGTTTAGGTAGCAGCTCCACGCAGGCAGATAGATGGAATTTTGGATGTCTGTTGACGGTAGTCACTACTAGGATAATGGGCTAAAATTCGGTCAAACCTAGGTAATTTTTCTGAGTTCAGTGACTTCCGAGTTATTTGGCCAATGTTTGGTGACCATTTGGTAACCAACCCTCGAACAAAGTGGTTGATATATTCATAATTCTTTTTGTACAATAAGTTTCTTTAATTTTGAGTGCTATAAAGTATGTGTGCAGGGCAGTAGGAGTAACAAGTAGGTTACTACACCTTTTTTCCCTCTACTATGCAAAGTTAATAAAGGTATCCTTCTTCTAATTTTTAACCGAATTAAGCCCATTTACTTTAACCATTTTATCAAATGTGCCATTCCGTTAATTTTTTCCATCCAAACTAAGTTAAGTATGCTAATTATACATGCTAGCTCAGCGTAACTAAATTATTTGCTAACTGGAATTCTAGACTTAAAACTAATAAAAAAAATCAACCTCTGCTCCAAAAGTAATTGAAGAACCCATCAAAGCTCCCTCTATTCCTTGAGTCCTTCCCTAGCTCCGTTGTTGGTAGCTTTGTCCCACCAAGTGCCTCTAGCAGCCACATGCTTGATATAACAACTCTTACTTGTCGGAAAAGGTGTCGATTATAGAACCACCCCCGATGGTGTTGCCTAATTGTTGTAGATCTAAAATGCCATTACTAATTGTTTTAGACCTGACTAAAAATATTCCTTCACCACTGACCTTACCTACTTGAGAAGATCATTCCTCGTGGATCTTCGCTAACCCACGAGTTGCTCCTAGTACCAAACTTATCCTCGTCGTCTAGTGTAGCGGAATGCTCCCCGGTCCCCTGTTCCCTAACCAAACCACCAATTATCCAACTAATTAAATATATCCTGTAAAAAAATTAATTATAGAGCAAGGAATTGTTAATTAGTACCATGGAGAAGCCAATGGAGGTTGCATTGGGGAGGTCGTCGTAAATGGGGAGCTTCTTCTCTTCGAGTGACTCTTCCGATCGTAGAACACGAGTTTTCTCTTGTCTGTCGCGTTAGTGTCGTCGCTATCCATCCCGACGGCATTGTTGTTCATGATCCTCCATCTCTTCCCGGCACTGGCCATCTCGCTCCCGACTTTGGAGCCCTGCCTCCGCTGCAGCAGTATGCTACTGTGAACGAAGCCAATAACACCACCATTACTACTAGCTTTTACTAAACACTAACAACCAGTTCCCACTTACTATGATGATTGATGAATTTCATCATCGGATTCCCGAACCACAATATGGAGGAGCTTAGTGATGAGGAGGCCTGCGAGAGGATGTGTAGCTTAGGAGGTCAAAGTTTCTGTTGTTGGGACTTGGAAAGGTGTTTGACGAAAAAATAAGAAGAGATTTTACTTTGTTTTTTAGTTTTAGTTTTCTCTTTAATTTTAATTTACTTCATAGGCCACGTAAAAAAATGGTGCGACATGGCTTGTACAGTCAGCATACTTAACATATTTTGTACAAAAAAATTGACGGAAGGCCACATTTGATAAAAGAGTTAAAGTAGAGGGCCGCAATTCGGTTGAAAAATAGTAAAAGAGTACCTTTGTTAACATTGCGTAGTATATGGGCAAAAAGGTGTATTAGCCCTATATCAAACGAAACGAAGTAGTATGTATCAATTGAAAGGAAGGACTAAAAAGACAAAGTAACTTAAATAAAAAGGGGTAAAAAGAATAATTTATAGTATAAGGGACTATTTGTTAAGTTGAAAAAGTAAAGGTAAGCAAGATGCTATTTTCCATTTTGAAAACGGATTCACGAATATGACGGGTTGGTACTTAAATGATCACTGAACTTTGACTGAATAATCCCGTGGTTACTAAACTTTAAAATTTTCCCGCCATCACTGGACTTTGACGATTTAACCCAACTATCATTGTTAGCTACAGACATCCATAATTTTGTCTGTCTGCCTATGTGAACTTGCCACATCAACTGCCACGTAAGATAAGCCCGCCACGTCACATTTTTTTGAACTCAAATATGCCCAATCACCCGACTGAAGTACCCAAATCGATTCCCAACTCAACTCCACCCAAAATTAGATTTGGCCGAAAAAACATATCTCCTCCTTCATCCTCCATCCAAAATTGGATCCTGTCGAAATACCTCTACCGCCTCCTCCTCCTCCCCTGAAGGTGCACAAAAATATGGACCTCGAAACCATCACGCCTCCGCAGCCGGCACCTCCGTTGTCGTTGGGTAATCGTCAAGGACCCATACACCACCGTTTCGATCCTCGATTCCGCGACGCTGTGTGAAATTCTGGATGTACCCTTACTTTTAGAATTGGATCGTTTGGTGGTGAAGAACTTCCCAATTTTCTAGATTCTGCCACCCTTCCTCCTTTTTGATCTCGACGCAGATGTTGTTGCTCCGCTTTATGATCAGAACTTCATTGTTGTTGTTACTATCCGATTCGGCTTCGGATTCGGGCGGTAGAAAGAGTGGATTGAGACTGAGAGGACGAGTTGTTTTCAATTAGATAGGAGACGCGGTTGACGCTGCCGACATCACTGACGGTGGAGGAGCTGACAGAGGTACAATTGGGAGAGGAGCAGGAGCAGGAGGTGGTGCTCGCCGCAGTCGGAGAAAATGAGAGTGAGGAGGTGTTCTTTGAGACAGTGAGGGAAGATCCCTACGACAGGGGAGGAAAAAGGGTGTGTCTTGCAGGGGAGGTAGTAGGAGTCATGGAGGATATCGCTGCCACCGCCATTGTTGTCCTCAACTTTTCCTCTGTCGTTTATGGTTTTTGAAGAATTGGGATACGAGAAGAGGAAAGAAATCTAAAGTGGGTAGAAGAAGAAGGATGTGAGAGAACAGAGAGAGAGGGGATAGGGGAGAAATGCCCTAACACGGTGGTGGAGGTGTTTTGACTGATCTGATTTTAGGTGGAGGAGGAGTTCTAGTCAGATTCGATTTTGGGAGGAGGAGTACTAGTCAGATCTGGTTTTGGGAGGAGGAGGAGAATGATGAAGGAGGAGCAAATAGGAGGAGATCTGGTTTTTCAGCCAGATCTAATTTTGGGTTGGGAGTTGAGTTGGGAATCGATTTGGGTACTACGGTCGGGTGACTGAGCAAGTTTGGGTTAAAAATGTGACGTGGCGGGCTTATATTACATGGCAGCTGATGTGGCGACTCAACATAGGTAGATAGACGGAATTATGAATGTCCGTAGTTAACAGAGATCGTTGGGTTAAATCGTCGAAGTCTAGTGATGACGGAAATTTTTCTTAAAGATTAATGACCACGAGGTTATTTAGTCAAAATTGAGTGTTCATTTAAGTAATCAACCCCAAATCTGACTCCAAAAGTGGTCAAATAGAGAAATCTTATCCGTTTCCTGGCGTTTTCCTTTTCGACGTGGTATTTGTTTGTTTGTTTTATTTTGTTAGAGTTAATTGGATTCGTTGTGCTACAAATTAAGAAAAAGAAATTGGATTCGGAAAAGTTTCAATATTTTTTTTTCTAATCATTGTGGGCTTTTAACTAAAATAAATAAATAAAATTAACTAATAACCTAAATAAATACGTTTCAAAACTATTTATTTCTGTAAATATAATCGCCCCAGGCATAGGCGATATCGCCCGTGGCCTAGGCGATATCGCCCCAGCACCGAGGATTGCTGGTCAAACCGATTCTAAACTGCCCAACCAACCGAGTAAATGCTGTCTGGCTGGACACATGGCAATCTCGCCCCAGCCATAGGCGATCTCGCCCCAGCCACAGGCGATATCGCCTAGGATACGGGCGATCTCGCCCAAGGGTTGGAGACCGGGCAATCTCGCCCCAACCCCTATAAATACCCCATTTTTCAACTCATTCTCCCACAGTACTCGGTAACCCCCTAAGGCAAAGGTAAGTCTCCTTTCTCCCTTTTTTTTTAATTACATTATTTAGTAGGTTTTAGGTTAGAGAATTAGTTTAGGGTTTTAGGTTAGAGAATTAGTTTAGGGTTTTAGGTTAGAGAATTAGTTTAGGGTTTTAGGTTAGAGAATTAGTTTAGGGTTTTAGGTTAGAGAATTAGTTTAGGGTTTTAGGTTAGAGAATTAGTTTAGGGTTTTATGGTGGATATTTTTTTCCACAGTGATTTATTAACACTGTCATATTGACGTTGTAGGATTTTTATAAAACGGAGAGGACCTTTTCTCGCACCATTACACAAGGTACGTAGTACATACATTATTTATTTTTCTTATGTCATTGTGAACCATGTCATTATTTATGGATAGTTTAGAGAATTAGTATGATGTTGAGGTTAGCGAATTAGTATAATATTGAGGTTAGACAATTAGTATAATTTTGAGGTTAGACAATTAGTATAATTTTGAGGTTAGAGAACTAGTATACTTTTGACAAAGAGAATTAGTATAAAATAGCTTTTCTAACAATTTAGTATACAATAGATGTCGAGCTATGGATGGGATGAACCGTTGGTGGATCGGATTCCCGAGAGCGTTAGGCCTCAACCTGGTGATTGTTCTCTACTGTGGGGGGAGAACAAGCATAGGGCTACTTTAGTGTGGCGTGACCCACATGCGTGCAAGGCGCTGAAGTTGCGACAGCGTAGTTCTTGCTTAGAGTGGAGTTCAGAGTACGAGGCATTCTTGCGAGAGTGTCGACTCCTCCCTGTTGTTCGTTTACTCGGTTTCACACCGTGTAAGGAGCTCGTCACAGCATTGATTGAGAGGTGGCGACCAGAGACGAACACATTCCACCTGGTACCGGGCGAGGCGACGATCACCTTGGAGGATGTTGAGGTGCTTACAGGTCTTCCTATCGATGGAGTTCCTGTTACCGTAGCAGTGGACCGACGTGACCCGGGTCTCATATGTGAGGAGTTGTTGGGTGCCCGACCCCCAGCTGGGAGTTGTACGGGACAGTCAGTGAAGATCTCGTGGGTTAAGGGCATGTTTGATCGTCTACCGGCTGGTGCTCCAGCAGATGTTGTTCTCCGCTACGCACGAGCCTACACTTGGGTTCTTATTGGCGCCATTCTACTAGCTGACCGGACTGGAGACTTGATACCGGTTCATCTACTCCGGCTTGTTGGGGACTCTGCGGTTGCATCCACGTTCAGTTGGGGTAGTGCGGTACTAGCATGGCTGTATAAGGCCATGGGGAGGGCGGCCTTCTTCACGGCTGGGAGTCAGAGGGGTACAGGTGATATCGGAGGCTTCACCTTGCTGGTCCAGCTGTGGGCGTTGGAGAGATTCCCGAGCATAGCCGAGCGCTACGTAGCAGGTGGTGACCCACCAGATGCTGACACCGTTCCTCGTGGTGTGCGCTGGATGTCTGTCATTCGGCGCCACCAGCATCGCGTGGCTATGAAGCTGGAGGAAATACGCTACGCACTTGATCGGAACACGGAGTTCGTGGTTAGGAATCTTAACCTCATGTACATACTATCTCTGATTTTCTTAATTCTTCCTTACAATATATTTATTAATTCTCCAGTGGATGCCGTACGCCTTTCGAGAGGAGGACTATCAGTTGGAGGACGATGTGTTCTGGCGAGCTGTTTGCCCCATGCTGTGCATAGACTGTGTCTCATGGCACCATCCTGATCGTTGCATGCGTCAGTTCGGACATGGTCAGCGTATCCCACAGGACGCCGAGCCTGCTGCTCGCGTCGAGGAGTTGCTGGGACTGGACTTCAGAGCACCAGTACATGATTGGGGTGCTAGGTACCTACAGTACTTACGTCTCTGGGAGGAGCGGGATCAGCACATTGCCGAGGGCGAGGTGATAGCAGATCCATTGATCCACCACTTCCATGATGAGTACGACGAGTGGTACAGGAGACGGACACGCCTGGCCATATCACACGATGGTGCACAGTTTCAGGGATGGTTAGTGACCACCTACTTGAGTAACTGTAGGCAATTTAGTATTCCCTTAGGGTACACTAACTTTTATTTTTGTTTTGCCTTTCAGATCGCCTCGTTGGAGCAGGCTACCCTTTTGAGTGGTACGAGTGATTCTCACATGAGTCATGTGCTCCGATCTGGATTGGCTATGAGCGGAGCATATGAGCGCCTTCCCGATCGAGGACCACACCGCCCACGTGCAGCATCACGCCTGCCGACATACACTCCCTATGATGGATATCCCATCCCACAGAGAGGTTACCGTACAGGGTTGGATGATGTCGATTACGGCGGTCTCGCGCACCATGATGTGGGATACGCACCTCCACCCTACTATGTGTGGAACGAGGATTTCGCTGACGGACAGACGTACAGTTTTGATGACCCTCCTCAGTACCAGGCTTCGGCGCCTCAGTACCAGCCGACGGCACCTCATTACCAGCATGCAGGACACCCAGGTGCGTCGAGTAGCCAGCCGTATGGGCCCACCAGCCAGCACGTTGATCAGAGCCATCCGGTCGGCTCCCAGGGTTTCTCGGAGGACAGTGGGTTCGAGGATTGGGTCCATCGACCTGATTTCGTACCGCATTCCACCCAGACACCACCGTACACTCACATGTTACGTGATCGGACTACATTGCGTCCACCGGATTGCTACACGGACGAGCAGCGACAGAGACGCCAGAGGGGTCGGAGGCATTGACACTCACATTTGTATTTTGTCGTTTCTGGATTTATGTTATGGTTTACTGTTTGTATTTGTCGTACTATGGTGATCGATTGTACTTGTCTCGGTTGTTTGTGTATTCATATGTCGTACTATTGTGATCGATTTGCACTTTCATGTCATTTTCGCTGTTAATGTTTTTGCAATGAAATTCAACCATTTCGATCTTGTTGTGGATGGAACACTGCGCCACATTTTATTATAACAAACTTCACTACGAAAATTACGTAAACAATGGTTCTAACACGGTTCAGGTCCGAGGGTTTCTCATAATGAAATTCATAAGCTCTTGTTGTTCCTTGATTTTCTGGTTCAGTTGTCGAATCATCTCGTCCTTCTCCCTAACGATCCTTTGGGTCTCCCTCTTAGCTCGATCAAGTTCTTTGTCCTTCGCCCGAATTATATTGTCCTTCTCCCTTCTGATCTTGTCCACAGCCTCCCGAACCACCAATGTTTCAAAATAACCACAACCCTTGTTCTTTACAAAATGGCAACGAAACATGCTGGTTAGGAAATATTAATGGGATAGGTGACAAATTAAGAAAATCATTCCAGTCTTTATACCTCCCTCTCAAGCGGACACCCAAAATAGGGCTCGAGATCCTTCAGTTGAATGGATCTTGTTGCCCTCAAATCACACCAGCAATTCACCTCACTTAGCTCATACTCGAATAGGTCTTCCTGAGGTTTCTTCAGCTTGTACATTATACGATCAACTTCTGAAACTACACGAGAATAGCAATTGTAATTAGTGCAAAACGTGAAGTAGACGGGGAAACAAGACATGTTTTTTACCTTTATCGCGAGCTCTACTTCTTTCCCCATGTGTGAACACCATAGTGTGACCGAGGTGGATGGAAACTGAATTCGAAAAATTGAAAGTAGTGGTGTGTGTTTGGAAGCTGGTGATGGGAGGGTTTTATGATGCACACTGCCCCCTGTTGTGGCACAGGCGAAATCGCCCGTGACCCAGGCGATATCGTCCATGTCACAGGCGACATCGCCTATGCCTAGAGTGACTACTATTTTATTAAACGAACCGAGATAAAAACGTTACAGATACACTATTTTATTTCACGCTTGATTACTAGAAGACGCCCCAGCACTGTCCCGTCTCCTTCCACATGTCCTTGCATTATGACCCACGCGACCGCATGTCCTGCACTTACTTGGGCGACCCTCCTCACGCCAATCCATCTCGTTTCTGATTCGAGAGTGTCGTGGACGACCCTGTCCACGAAGAAGATGAGGTTGCGGGATCACTGGTAGGCCTGTGTGTGGGATCCAGTCTTTAGGACCCAGTATTGGTTGGAATGACTGAGCATACACTAGCTGGGTCTTGGATACCAGATAGAAGGGGCTGACGTAGTTGTGCCAGTTAGCACCAGCAAATGTGCAACAAGCTACAGCATGGGAGCACGGTACCTTGTACCCCTGGAACTTCCCGCATGTGCAAGTCCCCTTACGATTCGACTGCCTATCGAACCGAACAACGTAGCTATTATTACCGCTACGGTTCTGATTGTTTGGACCAGACTTAACCTCGTAAACACCGTTAGCCGCATCGTACGGCAGCACGTAGTGTCTGACGGAACTTGACGTAGATTCTTCGGTTAATTTCTGACAGTACTTCGTATACGCGTTCCCTTCTGCCAACATTCCCTGGTATTCCCCACGGCGCCTATGCCAATACTTGACCATACGATGGAATGTGTGCTCGATCACAGAAGACATGGGCAAACGTCGCACGCCCTTAAGTACTCCGTTCACGCATTCTTGCGCGTTGGTCGTCATGGTTCCCCACCGAGCACCGCCTCCCTCAGTGTTGTCATAGGCCAAGCTCCATAAGGGTAGTTCCTCATTCACCCATTTTGGCTCCCGTACGTTTTGTTCATCATGGATCGCCAACCATTCTGCCTTCTTTGCCTCAAACTTCCGCACATTCCCTTCTATTCCTGCGGGTAGCGATGAAGACTTCTATGAACATCTAGTTTGTATGAGAATATTATATTAGTTAAGTTCAAATATACACCGTAAACAAGTTGACAAATACCTAAGTTCCAAAGGCGAGATTTTAAAGTTTGGTTGCGGTGTTTCTTGTTGAAGTTGCTTACGTAATGGCGTAGACACCACCTCCATACCCACCCTCGATCAATGTTGCGCATTGCCGCTGCTATCCCCTTGTGTCGATCACTGATGATTGTGATGTTGGCCCGATTGGTCACATGTCTCTGTAGATTCTCCATGAACCACTTCCAATTATCGTGATCCTCTTGGTCAACTATGGCGTACGCCAATTGAACAATCCGATGTTGCCCATCGAATGTACTAGCCATCAACAACACTTGCTTGTACTTGCCCGTGAGGAATGTGCCGTCAATGATCATGACCCCAGCGCAGTGCTTGAAGGCTTCTATGCATGGGCCAAACGCCCAAACACACTCTTGAACATCCTACTGTTACCCGCCGGGTTGGTTCTGATCTCGTACCGTGTCCGGGGTTCGTGAGACGAATAGCATTCAGGATTGTCTCAATGTTGTTGTATGATGCCACCCAGTCTCCGTACAGCTTCTCGACAGCACGTTGCTTGCCAAACCACGCCTTCCGGTACGATATCTTGCGGTGGTACTTCTCCAGAATGCAATCAATAACTGTCTCAACCTTCAACCCCGGCTCTCTGCGCACAATGTGCATGATTGCATCTGAGATCAGCGTGACATCGAGCTGTGGGTGGGGCCCTAGTATCGTTGACCGGTCACAACTGTGGCCGTTGTTGAGTTGTCGTATTATCCAGAATCCATATCTGTTGCTAAGTGTAGAACGCATCCTCCAAGGACACGTCGGGTCGATGCACTTGATGGCCCATTCCTTCGGGTTGGAAGTGATTACTCTGTACTTATAGTTGCGGATGACTGCTTGGCTCTTCGTTAGGGACATCAGTTGACCTTTGGTAGAGAATGTCTGACCCAAGAAGAATTCCATCTCCACCGACCAGTACGCCTTCGCTGGGATCTGGAAGCGCCTGTCCATGGAGTAGGTGTTGGAGATTGTCATAATGCCGTCACAGTCGTCACCCTCGCTCGTGGCATGTTCCAGTGGCACATAAACTTCCACGCTATTTGCTGTGGCTCCCCCTTCTTCATCGTCGTCTTCCTCGTCGGGTTGGCCAATGTCATCGTCGACGTTTGGATTCCCTTCGTCCGCCGAGCAATGGCTCCTTTCATCTCCAGAATCGTCAGTGCTGACATATTCATCTCGCGCCAACCCCTCTTGGTCAACCTCCTGGAACTCCGGACCGATATGACTGGTCGCCATGTATTCCCCATCATACGTTTGGCTCTGCTCTGCCATCTGATTTGGAATGACCCCGAGAAATCGGAGAACTGAGACGGCTCCTCTTCCATCAAGGCGTACAACTCGGCAACTTCGAAAAATGGGTTGACGCGAACTAAGTCGTATATGACTTGTACGCCGTTGTCGTCCGATATCGGCCTAGAAACGAAATGCGACAGATTTCCCTCAGAACTGTATATCGGCATTCTCCAGACAAATGACTGGATTATCTGATCCGCTCCAAGACCCATTTTCCGTTGGAACACGGTAACCACACTATCATAGGTCGCTCGCTTGGTCATCTTCAGACGGACATTATTTCCCCCTTCGTAGGATAAGCCGGTCCAATCCTGGACGATACGGCCCCCCCAGAAAACTTGGATTCGGAATTCTCGTGACAAAGTGTAGTCGGCCATTTTAGAATGTTAGTTCTTTCGATTTGGTGACTAACCCCCGAAACTAACAAGGATTTATAGGGTGCTTAGTGATCCAAGATATAGGCGATATCGCCTATGCATTAGGCGATATCGCCCATGCCCTAGGCGATATCGCCTAATCCCTGGCTATTTTCACACCCGTGACTCAATCGAATCTAATCACGAGTCACGGGTGACAATCCACGGTGCTGGGGCGATATCGCCTAGGCCTGGGGCGATATCGCCTACACCATGGGCGATTATATTTACAGAAATAAATAGTTTTGAAACGTATTTATTTAGGTTAATAGTTAATTTTTTTTATTTATTTTAGTTAAAAGCCCAATCATTGTCTATAATAATTGTATTGAAGATTGGGTTTCATAGATGCACTCAATCTACGATTCCTCCGCCCACAGATTTCACAGAGTATTTTTGTGTCTGATTCTGTGTAGGAATCCCACACACCCAGATTCAATTGGATTCATTCATTCATGATTTCATTCAAAGTCCCGTGCTGAAACCACCTCTCCTTCTCCCTCCCAATCTCTGCCGTCTGAAACTCATTTCCGTTCCGTGTGTCCTGCAAGGCCACGGGAAGGAACAAGGTTGCGCAAGGTAATTTTAGTGCCCTATGGGTTTGGTAATCGTCGAGGAGCAGGTAGAGGATACAATTTCACTAGATATCAGAGGCAGAGAGGTTACCATTCTTGTTCCGCCGACGAATTTCTCCATGGTCGACGTAGGCATTTTCAGATCTGGTCTCCCTGATCCTTCTACTTTCCCCTTCCTCCAAACCCTAAATCTCCGCTCCATCATGTAATACATTCTTTCGCTTTGTTTTCCCGTAAACTCAACTCTTCGGTTACTATGAAAGAAAGAAAAATCATGATTCCAATTTTCTGATTTGATTAATGCACATTCCTCCTCTTCGCGTCGTTTCTTTAATTTTTTTATGAATTGAGTATTTTTATTCACCAAAAAGCAAGGAATATCATTAAAATAGATTAACACTAACGAGAAAAGACTAGAACTCTAACCCTCTACATACATCTCATAATTACAGTTTCATGTCTATGTCCTAATGCGAAACAGTGTATCTCATCCTTAACATCCTCCCATATCGAATGAGTGTCTTTCCCTTTTGCATTTTGGAAGATGATGAGGCATCTCTCAATCCAAATTCTGCAAATGACAATCCTCCAAAGCAGAAGCTTGGCTTTAGTCTCTTCACTCATAATCCAACCATTAACTTCAGTAACAATCTGATCAAACGTTTTCCCACAAGGCTTGGGAAAATTCTGCTGTAAACTCCAGAAATAGTGCAACAGGCAGTAAATAAATGGTCTCTTGACTCTTCTTCATCACAGAAAACACATTTAGCATCCACTAGAGGGTCCCAACGTTGATTTTGTCTCGAGTTGAAACTCTTTCAGTAACAATTAACCAGGAGATGAAAGAACGTTTAGGAATGATGAAACCTGACCAAACATAGTTGAACCAGGGAACATTCACACCTGCAGGTCGAATTGCTTCCCAAACTTCACTAACTCACAATCTCTTTTTGACTTTACCATTCCAGCAAGTATCCCCTCTGAATCTACTGTTATATGAGGTCTGATAGTATCCCTTAGCTTCAGCAAGCGTTTCCAGTGCCAAGAGCCACATGGAGAAGTTAATGTCCAAAAAGTGTTTCTTTAAGTCGATAATATCTGATCCATGCTATCCACAAAGAGCCTGCCTGAATGAATAAACTCCATATGTGCTTGTAACATTTTCCATATTCCAAGACTTAAAATCCCTCAGACCAATTCCCCCTTCAAGCTTAGGCATGGCTAGATGAATCCAAGCCACTTTGGCTCTACCCCATCCATTTTCCCCAAAGGAACTTATTGCACAAATCCTCAATGTCACTAATCAAACTGGAAGGAAGAATAAAGGAGGACATCCAATATTGCATTATACCTCCCACAACTGAATCAATCAACTGAACTCCAATATTGCATAAGTGAGCTTCTTTGATTTCCAATCTGTAATTCTTGCAGTAATCTTGTCCAGCAAACCTCTACAATCCTTTCTTCTCAGCTTCCCAGTAGTTAAGGGGACACCAAGATAACGAAATGGTAGATGTCCTCTGCAGAAGCCAGATGTTCTCACAATCTCCTCAACTATATCATCCCCCACACCAGCCATGTAAATTGAGCTTTTGTCAGGATTAAACCTCATACATGAACAACTTCTAAACTCCTCAAGGATCTCTATAATGACTTCAACAGCTGTAGTAGTGGCCTTAGTAAAAACCAGCAAGTTTTCTGTAAAAATCAAATGAGTAAGACCAATCCCTTTACGTTGAGGATGCAGAGCAATTCTCTTCTCTTCCACAACCTTCCTGAACATACAACTTAGCACCTCCATCGATAGGATAAAGAGGAACATAGAGATAGGATCTCCTTGACGGAATCCCCTCTTTGATGGGAAATATCCACACAGAGAGCCATTAATATTCACTGAGAGCATAATGGACTTAAAACATGCTTCTATCCAACCAATCATGACAGGAGGAATAGCCATGGCTCTTAAGACCTCAAGGATGAAAGGCCACTCCACTGAGTCAAAGGCTTTCATCAAGTCTATCTTAATAGCAGATTTGAGGGACATAGGAGTTTTGCTATAGGCACTCAGTAGCTCATGGGCTAACAAGACCCCATCACTTATGTTACGCCCTTTAATGAAAGCCGTTTGATTCAAACTGACTAAAGAAGGGAGAACCATGTCTAACCTATTAGCATTAATCTTTGAGACCACCTTATACACCACGTTGCAGCATGTTATGGGCCTGTAACTCTTCATCTCTGCAACATTCTTTTGTTTAGGAATAAGAGCAAGTGCAATGGAATTCACATGCTTAGGCATAGTGCAATTATCAAAGAAACTAAGCACAACCAAAATGAAATCTTCCCCTACCACATTCCAGCTATCTTTGAAGAATAGGGTTGTAAACCCATCAGGACCAGGAGATTTATCATCAGGAATACTAAAAAGTGCCTTTTTAATCTCTGTTGTAGTTATGTTTTGCACTAAGCCATCTGCTGCATGAACATCAAGCTTATGAGTAATAATTGCATCTAGATCAGGGGAAGTAACCAGAGAGTTTTCACCCAATAGCCTTTGATAAACGCTCACTGCTACCTTGGCTATATCATCATGACTATCAACCATATCTCCAACCTCATTTTTTATCTGCCTTATTGTGTTGTTTGCAGATCTGCACTTCACATGATTGAAAAAGAATGCAATATTAGAATCTCCTAGTTTTATCCACTGGACCCTTGACTTCTGCCTTAAGAAGCTCTCTTCAGCATCCCTAAGATGCATAAATTCTTCATTATATCTCCTTATAGTATCCAGATTGGTAGGGCTAGGATTACTGAACACCTCTTCCTCAGCCTTCATCAACTCATTCTTCTTATTCTGCACTTTCACATGAATGTCTGAATATCTACTTTTTTTCAGATCCTTCAAACTTTGTTTAACTGCACACATCTAAACATAAAGTTTGAAGTAAGGCTTGCCTCTAACCCTCTTTGACCAAGCCTCCTACACCAGCTTCCTATAATCATGGTGCTTAATCCAATAAGAGAATAATTTGAATCCCTTAGGATAGGTTTCCATATCCTTGTCATTATTTAGGTATATAGCACAATGGTCTGAGACAGTAGTTGGAATAACACTGACTATACTTATAGGGAAAACCTGTTGCCAAGCAATATTAACCAAACACAATCAAGACGTCTAGCCATCAAATCATCCCTCCTATTATTTATCCAAGTGTACTTAGGTCCACTAGATATATGATCCACCAATTCACAATCATTTACACAACCCCTAAACTCATCCATACTATCAAAGGAAGCTGGAATGTTAGAGGCATCAGACAACTGCAGAAAAGCATTAAAATCACATGGTCTTTATTTTTTTTTATTGTTTGCCTCACAACTCCTTTTTCTGGTTCAGTAAAATTTGACTTCTTTTCTTTGCCATTCGATTTTGCTACAAAATTTCAATGGATATGCTCATGGTTGTGTTTTGTGGATGAACTACAAACTGCTTCTGTTTTGAAAAAAAACGCGTTCAATTCCATTATTGCTGCATAAAGCTTCTTCTATGTAATACAGTTTGCTGCATTAAATTTACTAAAATCATAGCTTGCTGCCGTAAATGTTAATAATGCCCAAATTTGTGATTCCATTTGCTCTGTTCTGCTGAAACAATTACTTGTACCCGCAGGAGAATATATAATTTCTGGCTAATAACGACATTACACTGTTCCAGTTTGGGATCAATGGGAAGACGATAATTCTTTTTGTTTCGCTTTCTTTTCGTCCTTTGGACTCCATTTTTTTTAGCTTGTCTGTTGATTTTAAAAAATCATGCAATTTATAGGAGCCTCCTGTACCTATGCCTGAAGATACAATCAATCATCCAAGCTTTGAAAATCCTAACGGGTACTCACCCTAATCTGTCACCTCATCCGCTCCGTCTGTCTTCATCATGAAATGAAACACTAATTAACCACATATCTCATTGCTTTCTTTCAGATGTCAGGAACCATCCGATTTTGACATTACAAACGTGGCAAGGCAAGTCTTTCTTTCGACCTTCTTTCTCTGCTTGCTCGCATCATTCTCTGAGGCTCTGGGTTTTGGGTGGTTCCTTGTACTGTTATTCTAATGCCACTCATGTTTGATTATAGCATCGCACTGGATGTCTGGTTGGTTGCGTCAGGAAATTGCAGAACTGGTGTTTGTCTTCAGTGAAGGATGAATACCAGCATTTTGCAGGTATGAAGTCGAGGGACAGTGATTTGTTTTTCTTAGAAAGCTTCAATGTGGAGAGCTTGAGGCAGTGTCTGTACAACATTATCTACTAGTATCATGGGTATGGCTCAAAATGGCGCTTGCTGTACAGAGAGGATTGTGTACAGAAACCACCCCAAATCAAGTCCATGTAGCCAACAATCCAGGAATTCCTAAAACTCTTTCCACTCTTTGCTTTCCTATTCTTTTCCATGGATTCCATGAACCCTGTTTATTTCAACCGGTTTCAGTTCCAGTCGGATGTAGTTTGTATTGGAACCAATTAGTTCCATTTCAATTCTGTTGTTTTGGTAAAAGTATAGCTGAGTTTTCCATTTTCTATTTGATTGACTCAATATTTGATTTTGCATTCTCCTTTTGCTACTTTGCTCTAAGAAATCATGTAGTTTCCAAAGGAACATTCTTCGTGTAATATTCATACAAAAAGATAAATGTTTTAGTACTACTTTGCTGTTTTAGCTTTTCTGCTTGTCTGTGAAATACAGATTCTAATGAACATAAATTATTAGCATAAATAAGAGGAACTTCTGATGTTACTTACCCATTACAAAACGTCAAATACCAAAAATTGGTCAAACTTTTCACAAATACGTTAGGTATGTCTACTACTATCTATTTGATCACATGATTTAAGCCAAAAATTTTAATTTATTGACAACTTTGACAAATCGACCTAATTGACCATCAATTGTTTAACACCAGCGAACAAAGTTGATATCCAAATGCCAAGTAAGATGTCAAACTGATTCTCGAGAAACACCACATGATAAGCGATTTGCATGTGACGAAGATACGAGTTAAAATCGTCAATTGTTTAACACTCAACTGTTTGAACTACTTCCGGCCAAAAAATGGTGCGACATGGCTTGTACAGTCAGCATATTTAACATATTTTGTACAAAAAAATTGACGGAAGGCCACATTTGATAAAAGAGTTAAAGTAGAGGGCCGCAATTCGGTTGAAAAATAGTAAAAGAGTACCTTTGTTAACATTGCGTAGTATATGGGCAAAAAGGTGTATTAGCCCTATATCAAACGAAACGAAGTAGTATGTATCAATTGAAAGGAAGGACTAAAAAGACAAAGTAACTTAAATAAAAAGGAGTAAAAAGAACAATTTATAGTATAAGAGACTATTTGTTAAGTTGAAAAAGTAAAGTTAGGCAAGATGCTATTTTCCATTTTGAAAACGGATTCACAAATATGACGTGTTGGTACTTAAATGATCACTAAACTTTGACTGAATAATTTCGTGGTTATTAAACTTTAAAAATTTCCCCGCCATCACTGGACTTTGACGATTTAACCCAACTATCATTGTTAGCTACAGACATCCATAATTTTGTCTATCTGCCTATGTGAACTTGCCACATCAACTGCCACGTAAGATAAGCCCGCCACGTCACATTTTTTTGAACTCAAATATGCCCAATCACCCGACTGAAGTACCCAAATCGATTCCCAACTCAACTCCACCCAAAATTAGATTTGGCCGAAAAAACATATCTCCTCCTTCATCCTCCATCCAAAATTGGATCCTGTCGAAATACCTCTACCGCCTCCTCCTCCTCCCTGAAGGTGCACAAAAATATGGACCTCGAAACCATCACGCCTCCGCAGCCGGCACCTCCGTTGTCGTTGGGTAATCGTCAAGGACCCATACACCACCGTTTCGATCCTCGATTCCCGCGACGCTGTGTGAAATTCTGGATGTACCCTTACTTTTAGAATTGGATCGTTTGGTGGTGAAGAACTTCCCAATTTTCTAGATTCTGCCACCCTTCCTCCTTTTTGATCTCGACGCAGATGTTGTTGCTCCGCTTTATGATCAGAACTTCATTGTTGTTGTTACTATCCGATTCGGCTTCGGATTCGGGCGGTAGAAAGAGTGGGATTGAGACTGAGAGGACGAGTTGTTTTCAATTAGATAGGAGACGCGGTTGACGCTGCCGACATCACTGACGGTGGAGGAGCTGACAGAGGTACAATTGGGAGAGGAGCAGGAGCAGGAGGTGGTGCTCGCCCCAGTCGGAGAAAATGAGAGTGAGGAGGTGTTCTTTGAGACAGTGAGGGAAGATCCCTACGACAGGGGAGGAAAAAGGGTGTGTCTTGCAGGGGAGGTAGTAGGAGTCATGGAGGATATCGCTGCCACCGCCATTGTTGTCCTCAACTTTTCCTCTGTCGTTTATGGTTTTTGAAGAATTGGGATACGAGAAGAGGAAAGAAATCTAAAGTGGGTAGAAGAAGAAGGATGTGAGAGAACAGAGAGAGAGGGGAAATAGAGGAAATAGGGGAGAAATGCCCTAACACGGTGGTGGAGGTGTTTTGACTGATCTGATTTTAGGTGGAGGAGGAGTTCTAGTCAGATTCGATTTTGGGAGGAGGAGTACTAGTCAGATCTGGTTTTGGGAGGAGGAGGAGGAGAATGATGAAGGAGGAGCAAATAGGAGGAGATCTGGTTTTTCAGCCAGATCTAATTTTGGGTTGGGAGTTGAGTTGGGAATCGATTTGGGATACTACGGTCGGGTGACTGAGCAAATTTGGGTTAAAAATGTGACGTGGCAGGGCTTATATTACATGGCAGCTGATGTGGCGACTCAACATAGGTAGATAGACGGAATTATGAATGTCCGTAGCTAACAGAGATCGTTGGGTTAAATCGTCGAAGTCTAGTGATGACGGGAATTTTTCTTAAAGATTAATGACCACGAGGTTATTTAGTCAAAATTGTCAAATTGAGTGTTCATTTAAGTAATCAACCCCAAATCTGACTCCAAAAGTGGTCAAATAGAGAAATCTTATCCGTTTTCTGGCGTTTTCCTTTTCGACGTGGTATTTGTTGTTTGTTTGTTTTTTTATTTTGTTAGAGTTAATTGGATTCGTTGTGCTACAAATTAAGAAAAAGAAATTGGATTCGGAAAAGTTTCAATATTTTTTTTTCTAATCATTGTCTATAATAATTGTATTGAAGATTGGGTTTCATAGATGCACTCAATCTACGATTCCTCCGCCCACAGATTTCACAGAGTATTTTTGTGTCTGATTCTGTGTAGGAATCCCACACACCCAGATTCAATTGGATTCATTCATTCATGATTTCATTCAAAGTCCCGTGCTGAAACCACCTCTCCTTCTCCCTCCCAATCTCTGCCGTCTGAAACTCATTTCCGTTCCGTGTGTCCTGCAAGGCCACGGGAAGGAACAAGGTTGCGCAAGGTAATTTTAGTGCCCTATGGTTTGGTAATCGTCGAGGAGCAGGTAGAGGATACAATTTCACTAGATATCAGAGGCAGAGAGGTTACCATTCTTGTTCCGCCGACGAATTTCTCCATGGTCGACGTAGGCATTTTCAGATCTGGTCTCCCTGATCCTTCTACTTTCCCCTTCCTCCAAACCCTAAATCTCCGCTCCATCATGTAATACATTCTTTCGCTTTGTTTTCCCGTAAACTCAACTCTTCGGTTACTATGAAAGAAAGAAAAATCATGATTCCAATTTTCTGATTTGATTAATGCACATTCCTCCTCTTCGCGTCGTTTCTTTAATTTTTTTATGAATTGAGTATTTTTATTCACCAAAAAGCAAGGAATATCATTAAAATAGATTAACACTAACGAGAAAAGACTAGAACTCTAACCCTCTACATACATCTCATAATTACAGTTTCATGTCTATGTCCTAATGCGAAACAGTGTATCTCATCCTTAACATCCTCCCATATCGAATGAGTGTCTTTCCCTTTTGCATTTTGGAAGATGATGAGGCATCTCTCAATCCAAATTCTGCAAATGACAATCCTCCAAAGCAGAAGCTTGGCTTTAGTCTCTTCACTCATAATCCAACCATTAACTTCAGTAACAATCTGATCAAACGTTTTCCCCACAAGGCTTGGGAAAATTCTGCTGTAAACTCCAGAAATAGTGCAACAGGCAGTAAATAAATGGTCTCTTGACTCTTCTTCATCACAGAAAACACATTTAGCATCCACTAGAGGGTCCCAACGTTGATTTTGTCTCGAGTTGAAACTCTTTCAGTAACAATTAACCAGGAGATGAAAGAACGTTTAGGAATGATGAAACCTGACCAAACATAGTTGAACCAGGGAACATTCACACCTGCAGGTCGAATTGCTTCCCAAACTTCACTAACTCACAATCTCTTTTTGACTTTACCATTCCAGCAAGTATCCCCCTCTGAATCTACTGTTATATGAGGTCTGATAGTATCCCTTAGCTTCAGCAAGCGTTTCCAGTGCCAAGAGCCACATGGAGAAGTTAATGTCCAAAAAGTGTTTCTTTAAGTCGATAATATCTGATCCATGCTATCCACAAAGAGCCTGCCTGAATGAATAAACTCCATATGTGCTTTGTAACATTTTCCATATTCCAAGACTTAAAATCCCTCAGACCAATTCCCCCTTCAAGCTTAGGCATGGCTAGATGAATCCAAGCCACTTTGGCTCTACCCCCATCCATTTTCCCCAAAGGAACTTATTGCACAAATCCTCAATGTCACTAATCAAACTGGAAGGAAGAATAAAGGAGGACATCCAATATTGCATTATACCTCCCACAACTGAATCAATCAACTGAACTCCAATATTGCATAAGTGAGCTTCTTTGATTTCCAATCTGTAATTCTTGCAGTAATCTTGTCCAGCAAACCTCTACAATCCTTTCTTCTCAGCTTCCCAGTAGTTAAGGGGACACCAAGATAACGAAATGGTAGATGTCCTCTGCAGAAGCCAGATGTTCTCACAATCTCCTCAACTATATCATCCCCCACACCAGCCATGTAAATTGAGCTTTTGTCAGGATTAAACCTCATACATGAACAACTTCTAAACTCCTCAAGGATCTCTATAATGACTTCAACAGCTGTAGTAGTGGCCTTAGTAAAAACCAGCAAGTTTTCTGTAAAAATCAAATGAGTAAGACCAATCCCTTTACGTTGAGGATGCAGAGCAATTCTCTTCTCTTCCACAACCTTCCTGAACATACAACTTAGCACCTCCATCGATAGGATAAAGAGGAACATAGAGATAGGATCTCCTTGACGGAATCCCCTCTTTGATGGGAAATATCCACACAGAGAGCCATTAATATTCACTGAGAGCATAATGGACTTAAAACATGCTTCTATCCAACCAATCATGACAGGAGGAATAGCCATGGCTCTTAAGACCTCAAGGATGAAAGGCCACTCCACTGAGTCAAAGGCTTTCATCAAGTCTATCTTAATAGCAGATTTGAGGGACATAGGAGTTTTGCTATAGGCACTCAGTAGCTCATGGGCTAACAAGACCCCATCACTTATGTTACGCCCTTTAATGAAAGCCGTTTGATTCAAACTGACTAAAGAAGGGAGAACCATGTCTAACCTATTAGCATTAATCTTTGAGACCACCTTATACACCACGTTGCAGCATGTTATGGGCCTGTAACTCTTCATCTCTGCAACATTCTTTTGTTTAGGAATAAGAGCAAGTGCAATGGAATTCACATGCTTAGGCATAGTGCAATTATCAAAGAAACTAAGCACAACCAAAATGAAATCTTCCCCTACCACATTCCAGCTATCTTTGAAGAATAGGGTTGTAAACCCATCAGGACCAGGAGATTTATCATCAGGAATACTAAAAAGTGCCTTTTTAATCTCTGTTGTAGTTATGTTTTGCACTAAGCCATCTGCTGCATGAACATCAAGCTTATGAGTAATAATTGCATCTAGATCAGGGGAAGTAACCAGAGAGTTTTCACCCAATAGCCTTTGATAAACGCTCACTGCTACCTTGGCTATATCATCATGACTATCAACCATATCTCCAACCTCATTTTTTATCTGCCTTATTGTGTTGTTTGCAGATCTGCACTTCACATGATTGAAAAAGAATGCAATATTAGAATCTCCTAGTTTTATCCACTGGACCCTTGACTTCTGCCTTAAGAAGCTCTCTTCAGCATCCCTAAGATGCATAAATTCTTCATTATATCTCCTTATAGTATCCAGATTGGTAGGGCTAGGATTACTGAACACCTCTTCCTCAGCCTTCATCAACTCATTCTTCTTATTCTGCACTTTCACATGAATGTCTGAATATCTACTTTTTTTCAGATCCTTCAAACTTTGTTTAACTGCACACATCTAAACATAAAGTTTGAAGAAAGGCTTGCCTCTAACCCTCTTTGACCAAGCCTCCTACACCAGCTTCCTATAATCATGGTGCTTAATCCAATAAGAGAATAATTTGAATCCCTTAGGATAGGTTTCCATATCCTTGTCATTATTTAGGTATATAGCACAATGGTCTGAGACAGTAGTTGGAATAACACTGACTATACTTATAGGGAAAACCTGTTGCCAAGCAATATTAACCAAAACACAATCAAGACGTCTAGCCATCAAATCATCCCTCCTATTATTTATCCAAGTGTACTTAGGTCCACTAGATATATGATCCACCAATTCACAATCATTTACACAACCCCTAAACTCATCCATACTATCAAAGGAAGCTGGAATGTTAGAGGCATCAGACAACTGCAGAAAAGCATTAAAATCACATGGTCTTTATTTTTTTTTATTGTTTGCCTCACAACTCCTTTTTCTGGTTCAGTAAAATTTGACTTCTTTTCTTTGCCATTCGATTTTGCTACAAAATTTCAATGGATATGCTCATGGTTGTGTTTTGTGGATGAACTACAAACTGCTTCTGTTTTGAAAAAAAACGCGTTCAATTCCATTATTGCTGCATAAAGCTTCTTCTATGTAATACAGTTTGCTGCATTAAATTTACTAAAATCATAGCTTGCTGCCGTAAATGTTAATAATGCCCAAATTTGTGATTCCATTTGCTCTGTTCTGCTGAAACAATTACTTGTACCCGCAGGAGAATATATAATTTCTGGCCAATAACGACATTACACTGTTCCAGTTTGGGATCAATGGGAAGACGATAATTCTTTTTGTTTCGCTTTCTTTTCGTCCTTTGGACTCCATTTTTTTAGCTTGTCTGTTGATTTTAAAAAATCATGCAATTTATAGGAGCCTCCTGTACCTATGCCTGAAGATACAATCAATCATCCAAGCTTTGAAAATCCTAACGGGTACTCACCCTAATCTGTCACCTCATCCGCTCCCGTCTGTCTTCATCATGAAATGAAACACTAATTAACCACATATCTCATTGCTTTCTTTCAGATGTCAGGAACCATCCGATTTTGACATTACAAACGTGGCAAGGCAAGTCTTTCTTTCGACCTTCTTTCTCTGCTTGCTCGCATCATTCTCTGAGGCTCTGGGTTTTGGGTGGTTCCTTGTACTGTTATTCTAATGCCACTCATGTTTGATTATAGCATCGCACTGGATGTCTGGTTGGTTGCGTCAGGAAATTGCAGAACTGGTGTTTGTCTTCAGTGAAGGATGAATACCAGCATTTTGCAGGTATGAAGTCGAGGGACAGTGATTTGTTTTTCTTAGAAAGCTTCAATGTGGAGAGCTTGAGGCAGTGTCTGTACAACATTATCTACTAGTATCATGGGTATGGCTCAAAATGGCGCTTGCTGTACAGAGAGGATTGTGTACAGAAACCACCCCAAATCAAGTCCATGTAGCCAACAATCCAGGAATTCCCTAAAACTCTTTCCACTCTTTGCTTTCCTATTCTTTTCCATGGATTCCATGAACCCTGTTTATTTCAACCGGTTTCAGTTCCAGTCGGATGTAGTTTGTATTGGAACCAATTAGTTCCATTTCAATTCTGTTGTTTTGGTAAAAGTATAGCTGAGTTTTCCATTTTCTATTTGATTGACTCAATATTTGATTTTGCATTCTCCTTTTGCTACTTTGCTCTAAGAAATCATGTAGTTTCCAAAGGAACATTCTTCGTGTAATATTCATACAAAAAGATAAATGTTTTAGTACTACTTTGCTGTTTTAGCTTTTCTGCTTGTCTGTGAAATACAGATTCTAATGAACATAAATTATTAGCATAAATAAGAGGAACTTCTGATGTTACTTACCATTACAAAACGTCAAATACCAAAAATTGGTCAAACTTTTCACAAATACGTTAGGTATGTCTACTACTATCTATTTTGATCACATGATTTAAGCCAAAAATTTTAATTTATTGACAACTTTGACAAATCGACCTAATTGACCATCAATTGTTTAACACCAGCGAACAAAGTTGATATCCAAATGCCAAGTAAGATGTCAAACTGATTCTCGAGAAACACCACATGATAAGCGATTTGCATGTGACGAAGATACGAGTTAAAATCGTCAATTGTTTAACACTCAACTGTTTGAACTACTTCCGGCCAAAAACTAGGTGGCACACGCGACTGAAGCAACATAGCTCATGCCTGTTCAAGAACATGTATGTTCTTCCATTCCACCAACCCATTTTCTTCTAATACACCCGAAACGAAAATTTGATATCTCGAAGGGCATGAGAGCTATACTCACCACCTGGATCGAACGAAAGATTTTGATAATCTAGGAGAATCGAGTTTTGATCATCTAAATGAAATCTCGAGTGACAATAAACAATTCGAACTTGGCACTTAACAAATAGATTCATGTGTATCGAGTTGTGTGATCAACAAAAAAGGCAAACAATTTATAGCTGAGACATGAAGTTACCGATGATAGACCCCATATATCAGTATGCACGAGATCAAAGACATGGGGAATAACCACCTCACTAGACGATAATGATTGTTTGCTCGATTTCACTCCAATGCAATGAGTGCAACTATAGACCGTATCATCAAAATCATTCAAATTTAAACGAACATGCAATAAATGATTCTTAATCATAAACCAATGTCCGAGCATATGATTAAAACAAGTTGAACCCAAGTGGCAATTTGTCGAATTACTTGAAACCCTGAATGTTGCAAAAGTTGTATTGAGAGTTCTTGGAAGAGCTTATTGAATAGAATTATTGACAAGTTGTTGGATGTGTATGGGTTGAATAACATTGGAAAGACCCACCGTTGAAATCGAATAAGCAGGTGATGGATAATATACAAAACCGAGAGACCCAAACTGAAATGTTGCGGCTGAGCTAGATAGGTTGAACCTTGAGAAGATTGATTTTAGTTATATCGTTGTTGGAAAGAATTATACCCTAACTGATATCCTTTCTCACCTTGTTGACGATCAAAATAAGAACCACCATCAATGTGATGCTTTACCCGACAGTTAATAACAATGTAGTAGGTCGTTTACAATAGTTGCGATAATTTCAACGACGACAGGTAGATTGGACATGGCCTTGTTCGCCATATTGTGGCGGCAACGAAGTTCAACCGAATTTGTTGCTCCAAACTGAGGTCGCATAGAGGAATAACTTTGATGATGTTGTTGATAATTAGAATGAGAAGCTTGATACCAATAGTGAACAACAAACACGATACCACCATCAATGATCACACCATCTATTTGGGCCTGAATTTTATAACAAGTTTATTCCCTAACCAAGTCTTCGAGGACGGTATCTATGTCAATGGTATTGGAGCTGATCAACTACGACCTAAATGCCTCAAATTCAGTTAATAACTTCTGATGACACTCGATTTGACGTGATTATCAGCCTCATTTAAGCAACATTTCTTGGCTTAAGACATGGTTTTTAGGGAAAAATTACGAATATTCACTCAACTGCTCTATCTCGTGCCATTTTGGTTACTTTTGCCCGTTTCGGGTCTATTTGATGGTTTTCTAGTGTTTTTGTGATAGCACAGGTTTTTGCCGTCAAATAATGTAACCTAGGACGTGTCTAAGGCATTGGAACCCTGAGGAATCGCACCGGAATCGATCCAAGGAGTCAATCAAGTCAACACAAATCCTGCCCAGTGTTCCAAAGGAGATTTCGGCGAAAAGACCTGAAGTTTTCGCCAAAAGTCCAAGAGGAAATCGTCAGAGCATAGAAGAAGAAGTTTTCGGCAAGAAGTCAAAGTCTTCGCTGAAAACTTTGGAGCAAATCAACACAGGAGAACAGTCGACCGGATCAGCATTTTTCAAAGAAGTTTTCGGTGAAAACTCCTGAAGTTTTCTCCGAAAATCTTAACCTAATCCGGCTGGGAAAGGGTTAAGTATAAATATAAATCGGCGGCTCAAAAATAAGATAGACTTCATAATATACAACTTATCACAAGTTCCAGGCCTAAGGAGTTCGAGAGAACAGAGTTTGAGAGTTCGAAGAGCCAGGAAGAGATCGTGACGCCATCTTTCCATCTTGGAGACTTGAAGCTAGGAGTGAAGATTACCGGAGAGCGGAGCTTTGCCAGAGTCGTCTTAATTAGGTTTTTACAGTTTCCATCTGTTCTTCCTTTTCATGATGAACCCTGTTTCTGTCTCTGTTTCTGCTGTTATGAACATGAGTAGCTAAACTTGTAGAGGTTAGACTAGATGAACCCTAAGTGACCCAGGGCTTTAAAGCGGTCACAGATCGGCGGTGATTAGATTCAAAGTTCAATCAGTTTCTCTTGCATGTTTGAATTGTTCTTCGTTGTTTGTGTTTCTTGTCTGGCTTGATCACCTAGATTAGATTCCTGTTAAGCTGAGGATAGTAGCGAATGTTCGCCTCACTTTAAAACACCAAATCAATCAATGAATCTATTCATTGAAGTGCGCCTTTTGTAGGAACCAGTTAGGGTTAATCCACTTCAAGAGTAACTCATAAATCGTTAGTAATTCTACCAGTTAGTTTAGTCGTCGCAAGAAGCGACCGTACTCGGGCGGCTAATTAATCTTAGTAGCTAGATCGGATAGAGCGAACGTTCGCCAGTCTTAATCCTAAGGGTAAGCAGTTATGTTGGTGTCTTAGAACTGATTGAACGAGAATTGAAAACCGCTGGTCTTGTTGATTGCCAATGCTCTGGTGTTCTAAAGGGGGATTCAAACTCTAAGCTTGTCTGTCGTCTTTGTTAAGTCAACCAATCTTTCAATCTGTCGTTTAATTTACTTTTTAATTTACCCACATTTCTAGAATAGAAGTCGTGGAACTCACACCACGCACAACGTGTTTAAACCTGAGTAATCTGACTTTATATTTGAGTAGACGATTATTAGAAGGCCTCGAGTAGAATACGATCTAGTATACTTTGGTAGATTAGTTATTTGATACCGCTAAAACTGCAACATCAACTTCATTAAGAATTGTAACACACGAATGCGATGTTGTTCTTTTGAATTCAAGCACTAACGTTCGAATTTAACATGGAGTTTGATTGCATGTCCTGTTCTGTCCATGGATTTTGGCCAGCCAAATGAAAGCTCCTAATGTTCATGTCTCCTGGATTCAAGTGAGCAAGTTCGTACCTGACTTCGAATACTCGCAGGTCATTAACCTGCGAATTGGTTTTGTGAAGGTATTCCCAAACATCAGCGATGCACTCGTAGGTTCGGAGATTCAGCGATATATTACGTCCCTAATGACTCAATATTAATTACTATTTAATCCCTCGTAATAGACATGTTTTACCTTTGGTTGATGCTTATTGGTGTCCTCTATTGTTTATTTTTTGCTAAATTTCTTTACTGCATTTGTTTGCCCTCATAAGACCTTCATGGTCCATTTCACGTTTTGAGGTGCTTTTTATGCACTTTAAGGCTATACGATGATAAGGATATAACCATGGAGCCACCAGTTCAAACGTCGACCAATTTGAACGGTGGATGCTCCCAAAATGGTCGAAACAAAAAGGAGAGTCAAAGTTGAAATTGTTACATAGTGCGCAGCACGCCCAAGGAATGCAGTACGCTCGCGCCCGACACTAGACGTGCCCCCAACACGTCTAGACAGTGGGCACCCTCTGCAATGCACTAGCGCGCACATGCCCATTGGTGGGCAACATGACATATACATGTTTTTAAGGGATTTTCAAGGGGAATTGGTTTTAGACTTCTCCTAACACATTTGACGAAGGGATGGTCTCTTCCACTCCCTTGGGCACCTCCCAAACACCATCAACCCTCATCCAAACATCTTCAATCATCACCAACACCTTTGGAGCACATTGGAAGATCATTCGAGTAATCAAGGAGGTTGGGAATGTCAAATCTTCCATTCTTAGGTTGTTTCCTTCTTTCTTTCTTCATGTGTAGCTGAGTTCATCTAGGATTTTAGACTTGTAGAACCCTAAGAGGAGTGATAGATTGGACTTGTATTGTGTGTTGGATGATGATGAACTATGTTTATGGATGTTTTTGCAATGAATGCTCTTATTCTTCACGTGTTCTTGCCATATCTTCATTTTAAGCTTGATTTTGGATTGGATGCTTGGTTTGAATTGTCCACTACAACAAAACGAGGTTTTAGTCTTAGGCTGGCCATTCGTCGCAGACGGGCCTGTCTGCTACAAGCCTAGTCGTAGACGGCCTACTGTTAATCGCAAGCAGCCCCGTAATTTATGAACTGTAGATACCTATTACCGGAAAACCACAATCAACATATACACAAGGATTAGGGACTCCTGTTTGCTAAGTATCCTATTCGAACTACTTCAACTCTTATTGGAGAAGTGGATTTTGGTTTGGTGATGATCTCGATTACGCAATTTTAGTTAGTGAACTTTGTTCTTAATTCCTGTATCACTACAAGAAAATTGCATTTTAGCATCAATTTTTTAACGGCGGATGAAATTCCGCTGTTAGAATTGAAGTCTAACGGCGGATATTTAAAAATCCGCTGTTAAATAACAGCGGAGATACAACCGCTGTTAGACATCCGCTGTTAGCCATCCACTACAAAGTCCGCGGAATTCCATTCCTCCCGCCAAAGCCCGCCATATGAAAACGACCTGCCGTTTCGTAAGTTTAACAACGGTTTTATCCGCTGTTAAATTAGATCTACAATTCCAGAACCAGCCACCACGATTTCATTCTGAAGCTGAAGGCAAAACTCTCTTCCTCTCTGCTTTCCTCCCTGCCGTCCGTCCACCCGCCGCCGTCTGTCCGCTCGCCGCCGTCCGTCCGCTGCCCGCCGCTGGTCCGCCAGAAACACAGAACCACAACACCACACACCCACATTGTCCCCAACTTGATTTTACAACTCGATTTCGGGTTTATAACTCGATTTTAAGGTAAATATCTCATATTCTTTGCAAATTACATACTCATTTCAGTACTTTGGTCTATGATAGTTGAATTTACTTGAATTTAGGTAGGTTTGCTTAGAACCCTAATTTTTTGAATTTGTGATTACAGGAAATTGAGTTTATATAAATGAAATTGGTGGTGTAATTAGCCTATATTTTGAATTTGGGATAGATTGGATGTCGTTTGCCCCTCCAATTGCATATTCTCATAGACTTTTCTTACCAAAATTGTCCGAAATTAGGGATTTTTGAAAATGGTCGAATTTTGATGATTTGTTGCTTTTAAAAGCATTGTGTGATGTTTATGTATATGTTGAATGTTTGTAATCCCGCCATTAATATAATCGAACCGCTTACCGGTATATACTGTATTATGCTTTGTTAGTACTTTGTAGCAGCAAGAGGCTTTCGTCATTCTTTTGATTCCCTTTTGTTTCTTACTTGTTTATTACATTTAATTAGGTTTTCTCGAGGAGATTTTGGTTGCTTACCTTGCTAGTCTCATCCACTACATCCTATCTCATTCGATTCGTATTCATCAAATCAAGGTTAGCCTTCTACTTTATATTTGTACTTGTGTATGAAATATTGTTAATGGGTACATGTGTAGCATACTAGCTAGTTAATGGTATTATGCTTATATATTTGTCAAATACATGTAGTGAACTAGGCATATATAGTGTTAATGTATGTTAATATAAATGTTGTTATGCTTGTATATTTGTGCATGTGTACTGAATTAGCCATATATATAGAGTTATAATTTTTGTTAATATGTATGATAGTATGCTTGTACATATATTTTATGCATGTGTAGTTAACTAGGAATATATTAGATTAGAAAGTTTGTTTTCTTGCAGATTGAAGGGTATGTGAGTAGGAGTTATTACAAATAGGTCATGCCCAATTTTTTAATATTTCAGAACGTTTCACCCTAGTACATTTTTTGCACACACATCAATTATTAATTACTAGGATTTCAACTATGTTAGGTACATTAGGTATAAAGTATGGATAAGTCTTGGATCCACATGCCACGAAATACACAGGAGTACGTAGATGGGGTTGAAAAGTTTCTAGATTTCGCCTTTGCACATACCCGTCCTAGGGTGCAAACCATCCCTTGCCCTTGTACCAAATGTCGTTGTAATAAATGACTAAATCGTGACATGGTCTTGGAACACTTGTTACGCCGTTCATTCCCAGTCAAATATCACTTCGGGAATATTCATGGCGAGAAACTCAGTGATAGAGACTCCTCAAGTTATCATACTACAATGTTGAATACTGCTATAGCTCCGTCTACTGATGACATTAATTTTGTGCATGATGACCACGTTGAAGAGATGCATAATCTGTTGCACGATGCTTTTGGAGTTGTTAGAGAAGACCAATTTGAGGGGGGTGTCACTTCTGAAATGTTGAAAGAGAATGAAGCTGTGGGAGAACGACCGTCTGGTTCAAATACCGAATCAACAGAACCTCAACATTCGGAGTTTGTTCGTCTCATGAAAGACGGGGAAAAAGAATTGTACCCTGGATGCAAAACGTTCTCCAAGCTGTCTTTTATACTCAGACTGTATCACATTAAGTACATGTACAAGATTAGCGAGAAGGCAATGTCTAACATACTTGAATTGTTACAGAAGCATTTGACTTTGCAGATATTCCAAAGTCTGTGTATGAAGCAAAGAAAACAGTCAAAGCTTTGGGGTTGTCGTATAACAAGATAGATGCATGTCGCAATGACTGCATGTTATATTGGGGCGATACCATAGATGATCAGAGTTGTGCTGTTTGCAAAGAATCTCGGTTCAAAACTCCGAAGCCAATCATTCAGGGAAATTCTTCTGTTACTCAGCAGAGGAAGCCGCAACCCAATAAGGTTTTTGTTATTTCCCATTAATCCCACGGTTGAAGCGGTTGTTCATGACTTCTAAATCTGTGAATGATATGATTTGGCACTCAACAGAGCAGACGACTGATGAAAATACTCAAACATCCTAGAGATTCAAAATCTTGGAAGCACTTTGATCTATTGTATCCTGAGTTTGCAAGTGACCCTCGTAATGTTCGACTTGGACTTGCCAGTGACGGGTTCAATCCATTTGGTACTATGAGTACCAACCATAGTACTTGGCCTATACTATTATTTCCTTATAACACAGCTCCGTGGAATTGTAGGAAACAAACTAGCATCATATTGTCCAGCATCATTCCTGGTGATAAACAACCTGGGAATGCATAGACGTATACTTAGCTCCATTGATTGACGAGCTGAGAACTTTGTGGGAAGGAGTTGAGGCTTATGACACTAGTAAGAAGGAAACATTTAAGTTGAGAGTTGCATTGATGTGGACAATCAGTGACTTTCCTGGATTGGAGGTATTGTCTGGGTGGAACACCCATACTGGCAAGAGTTGTCCTACTTGTAACTTTGACACGGTACCCTTACGTCTGCCAAGTAGTGGGAAGAATGCTTTTATGGGGAGTCGTCGGTTCCTGCCAATTAACCATCGATTTAGACAACAACGAAGAAGATTCGATGGAAAAGTAGATGAGAGGGGTCCACCACTTCTACTTACAGGTTCTGAGGTTCTCAAGCAACTTGAAAATGTGAATGTAACATTTGGCAAGATTGAAGATCCAAAAACAGGAAAGAAGAGGTCTCGAGACATGAGCGACAAAAAGGTGAAACAATGGAAGAAAAAGAGCATATTCTTTGAACTGCCGTATTGGGAGTTCATTCTTCCGAGACACAATCTCGATGTAATGCACATTGAGAAGAATGTGTGTGATAACATTCTTTTCACACTATTGAATGACAAGGACAAAAGAAAATATCATTTGGCAGCCCGCAAAGATCTAATAGCTTTGAACATTAAGAAAGAGTTATGGCCCGATGAGAATGACAGATGTCCTGCGGCGTTATTCACTTTGGCTAAGCAAGAAATTGACACACTGCTGCAGACATTGAAGAGCTTGTCATTTCCAGAAGGTTATGCTAGTAATATCTCACGTTGTGTGCATCTAGACCAACGAAGGATGTTTGGGATGAAAACTCATGATGCACATATTTTGTTGCACGAAGTTTTACCTGTTGCAGTTAGAAATGTGTTGCCAAAGCAAGTTGCTGTTGTGGTTGCTGAATTCAGCTCGTGCATTAAGGCCTTATGTGCACGAGTTATGAACAACAACGATTTAGATGCTATTCAAGACCGGCTTGTCACCTGTGTGTCATATGGAAATGATCTTTCCACCTTCTTTTTTCACTGTGATGGTACATCTGGTACTTCATTTGGTTGAAGAGGTTCGTCTAGGCGGACCAGTTCAATACAGATGGATGTATCCAATAGATAGATTTCTGGGGAAATTGAAAGGATTTGTTGGGAACAGGGCACAACCAGAAGGTTCAATTGCTGAAGGCTGGATAAATGATGAAATTTGTATGTTTTCATCAATGTATCTGGATGACACTGTGGAGTCACGATTCAATCATGAGAAACGAGTTCACGACCCCGGCGAAGATCAAACGATTCATTCATCTGACATATTTCCCGTAGTTGGCAAAACAGTTGGAAAAGGAACACCATACAAAATGCGGGAAGAAGAATTACTACAAGCACATCGACATGTATTGTTTAACATCGAAAGTGTTGAACCTTTCATCGAGTAAGTGTTGATCCTTTTGTAGCTCAACAAGAAAAACAAAGATTACGTGAAAATTAACAAACATTTTGTACTTGGTTTACTTAGTGAATACAGATCCATCATTAAGCGCAAGTATCGAGGTGTAGCTGCACAAAGAGGAGCAGCTTCTGAAATAGAGAAAACAATTCATCGTGAGTTCCCAAAATGGTTCAAGTGGCGGGTAAGTAGTATTTATGATCAAGTTTGTGTCATCAAATCCATATAGGTTGTCTAAAGTTGTTTATCTTTTTCAATGAAGATTATTAACGATAAGGTGGCGACTCATTCTTTTGATATGAAAATGCTGGCAAGAGGACCACTTGTTGAAGCTAAGAAGTTCAAAACATTTGATGTCAACGGCTATAGATTTTGTACTTTAGAACGAGAGCAAATGATGATGACACAAAATAGTGGAGTTTTTGTTAGTTTGGGTACTCAAAGCTATTCTAGTTCAGTGGACAATAACCCTATTGAGGGTTCGGTGCCATATTATGGAAAATTGGAAGACATCATTCAGTTGAACTACTGTGGAAGATGGGTGACTGTATTCAAATGCAAATGGGCTAACACCCTTACAAGTAGGGGTTACAAGAAGGATGATTTGGGATTCGAATGTTTGAACTTTTCTCATCTCATACATATTGGCACTCAAACTGGAGATGAACCATATGTAGCAGCAAGTCTGGTGAAGATGGTGTATTATGTAACCGATATGAAAGACAAGGAATGGTGTATTCCTATACATATTAAGCCAAGAGATTTGTATGAAATGGGTGATGCTTCAAATTCTGGAATAGGTTCTGAGACATTCCAACTGCCAGTGTTACCCAATATTGTTGATGATGGCTCAAACACACTTCTTTCACGAAGCGGTGTTCAAGCAGACTTTGATTGATCGTACCATGTAATTAGATTCATGATAATTTTTTGCTTTGAAGAGTATATTCAACAAATGGCTAATAAAAGCTTCGTTATTTAAATCATGCAGAGATGGCAGATGTGATGGGAGGTGCTAGCGCTGGTGGAGATGGAGGTGATGACGGACGGTGGCCAAACAAGGACAACAAAAATAGCTGGTACAAGTGTCACATGGTTGGTATGTATACCTATAGAAGAAAGATTTTTGTGATGTTTTCATTCAGTATTATTATATCTCATACTGATGTGTTTATCTTTGAATTTATAGATGCTTTTGGTAATGTAACAATAGAGAAATGGAAAGTTCGTGATTGGATGGAGGTTGGATTTGATGGTCGGAGGATTTTGGTGCCGCTTGATGCAGGGCGAGTACCGTGTGGGAGAGAAGGTAAGTACCTACGATAGGTGCTTGGTAAGATTATCGCTATGGAAAACTTACCAATTGGTCCAGATGATTGGAGGTATGTTAGTGACCTGGACAAGGCTACTATTTAGGACTCATACATAGTGGTACGTATAATGTTTACATTACTAATCGTTGTGAATGATTTTATGTTTATGTAACATTTTAGTAATTAACAGTTTCTTGTCAAAATTTGTGTAGCCAAGGTTCACCTGGGTACCTGAGGATGAGCACGATATGAAGAAGTACGTACTCCAGGACGCGGGCAAGAAGTGGAGGGAGCATCGAGGCATGGTATGGAGTGGAGTGTTCGGGGAAGGACAATATGACCAGGACTATCTCATACAACACAAACCGAATGAGAACTATGATGACAGAGATTGGGAGAGGTTTGTGAAGTACAGGATGGGAACCAAAGGCCAAAAGCGATCTGCAACCAACAAGGCTAACAGGGCAGTTCAGAAGATTTACCATACGCACGGGTCAAAGCCTTTCAACATAACACAAGAGGAAAAGGTACCCATTACATTATCATTAGTAATAGTTAGAATTTCTAAAATTAGTAGCATGATTTGCATGTATTACTCGTTTAGGAGAAAAAGAAGGGTGGACCGATATCTAGGGGGGACCTCTTTCTAGCAACTCACAAACCGGGTAAGAAAGGATGGCCAAACGAAGAGACGAATAATATGTATGTAAGTATCCACAATATTATGTTTTCGATTGTAAAACGTGCACAACGTTATTCTAATTATGTTGTATTTTGTAGCATGAAGTCGAGGAGAATGTTGCGAATCCGGATATTGACCCTGCAATTGGTCCGGACGATGCTGTGGGGAGAGTGTACAAAGGAAAAGAGAAGCCAAGACGTGTGCATCATATGGGAGCAGGAAAGAAGCCTTTGATGACACTCGATTTGACGTGATTATCAGCCTCATTTAAGCAACATTTCTTTGCTTAAGACATTGTTTTTAGGGTCGAATAACGAATATTCAATCGATTGCCCTATCTCGTGCCATTTGTGTTACCTTGGCCCGTTTCGGGTCTATTTGATGGTTTTCTAGTGTTTTCATGTTAGCACAGGTTTTTGCCATCAAATAAAGTAGCCATGGACGTGTCTAAGGCGTTGGAGCCTCGAGGAATCAAACTGGAATCAATCCAAGGAGCCAATCAAGTCAAACCGAAAATCTGCCATTCACACTTACAGTTTCGGCGAAACCAGGCCTCCAATTTCGGCGAAACCAGCAGTTCAAATCAACTGATGCCAACAGAAGGATGGTTTCGGCGAAATAAATCAACTGCTCGGACCGAAGACATTGAACAGCCGGCGGAGCCCTGAACTCAAAGCCAGTTTTGCCGAAACTATCCCTGTGGTTTCGGCGAAAACATCAGCTCAGCCCGGCCCAACTAGGGTTAAGTATTTATACTTAATCCGGCGGCCCGAGGAGAAGAAGAATTCATAATTAATCATAATACAACTTTTCGAGATCAGATTTCTCTGAAGTGCTGGAGTGAGGAGTTGGAGTTCGAAGAGCCGGATAGAGATCGTGACGCCATCCCTTCCACCTCGGAGAACCGGAGCTAGGAGTGCAACTTACCGAAGATCGGAGTCTGTCAGAGTCATCTGAATTAGGTTTTTCAGATTCTTTTCTGTTCTTCCTCTGAATGATGAACTCTTTCTTTGTCTTTGTGTCTTTTGTAATGATCATGAGTAGCTAAACCCTTTAGAGTTTAAAGACTAGATGAACCCTAAGTGACCCAGGGCTTTAAAGCGGTCACGAATCGGCGGTGATTAGATTCGAAATTCAATCAGTTCTTTTTCATGTTTGATTCGTTCTTCATTGTGCATGTTTCTTGTCTGGATTGATCACCTAGATTAGATTCTTGTTAAGCTAAGGATAGAAGCGACGCTCGCCTTACTTTAGAACATCGAATTAAACAATTAACCTTATAATTGGAGTGTGCCTTTCGTAGGAACCGGTTAGGGTTAATTCACTGCAAGAGTAACTCATTAATCACTAGTAATTACACTAATTAATTAAGTCGTTGCGAGAGGCGATCGTACCCGGGCGGCTAGTTAATCTTGGTAGTTAGAACGGATAGAGCGAACGTTCGCCGGTCTTAAACCTAAGGGTAAGGAGTTATGGTGGTGTCTTAGTAATTGATTGAATAAGAATCGAAATCCGCTGATCTGTTGATTGCCAATGCTCTGGGAAACGAAGGGGGATTCAAAGTCTAAGTTCGTCTGTCATTCTTGTTTCCAAACCCTAATTCTCAATCTGCTTTAGTTTAATCTTTTTAATTTTTCTGCATTTCTTAGAAGTAGAAGTCGTGGAACTCACACCACGCATTGAGTGTTTTTTTTCTTTGAATAATTTGTTAGTTCTGAAGTACCAATCATTCGAAGGCCCGTGGAATACGATCTGCTATACGCTTTTTTCTTAGCATTAGTAGTTTTTATTTGGCTGAATCCCGACCAACTACCGGAGGTCTCACCAAATTGGCGCCGTTGCCGGGGACTTCTTTTGATTGTTGAAAGAAGATCTGGCAATTTATTCTTCTATTTTCCATCTTTCATTTTTCCATCCACTTCGATTTTACACTGGTTTTGTTTGTCTTTGTTATCTGTAGGTTTACAGGTGTATGCCTCACCGTCCTTGGACTAGCTCTCAGACCGAACAGGCTAAGATTGCAGGGAATCCAGGCAGTTCTGCTACACCTCTACGATCACAGATTCTGAAGGAAGGCAGATCCAATCCATTCATCACTCCGATCAAGATCGAGGAACCGAAGGAGAGTTCCTCATCTCCGTCTTCACCGCACTCTTCATCCGCTTCATACACCGAGTCACTTTCACCTCCTCCATCTCCCACCATGACCGATAGATTACCACCAAACGGCGATCAACCGCCGCCACCCCCACCTGCACAGAAGAGTCTAGCAGACTATAACAAGCCGAGCGCGACTAGCGTTCGATCTGCCATTGCCGTTCCGCGCATTGAAGGAGATCCTGACTATGAGATCAAGATTCCATTCTTGACCATGATCTCTAGGGATTTACAGTTTGAAGGCAGGCCCCTAGACAATCCGTGCACTCATCTTGCAGACTTCCTTGATCTCTGCAGTACTTTTAAAAACGGAAACCTCGACAAAAACACTCTTTGTCTAAGAGCTTTCCCGTTCTCTTTGAAAGGCGCTGCTAAGGTGGCTTACTGGCAAACCACCTGGCTACTACACTAACTGGGATACTCTGGCTCAGGACTTTGTTGAAGAATACTTTCCTCCGGCCAGAACAACCGCCATCAAGGACAGCATCGCCAGATTCTCCCAGAAAGAAGGAGAAAGTTTATATGATACTTGGAATCGATTCCAAGAACTTCTCTACACCTGCCCTCATCATGGATTCGAGCAGAGGCAGTTAGCTGAAATCTTCTCTCGAGGACTTCGAGAAGAATCTGCCAAGTGGGTCAATTCTCTAGCTGAAGGGGATTGCACTACACTCACTCCTGAAGCTGCTCTTCTGCACTTCGCAAACTGTTCCTCCAAGTCAAGGAACTAGGAGCGACAATATGAAGGATCGAAGAGCAAGCTAGATTTCGAAGCAGCTATCAAGGCAGAGGTAGAGAAGCATTTGAAGAAGTCTACCACACCAATCAAGCCACCGGCAGCTTCTGTCTATGTTGCCGATTGCGAGTGGTGTGGAGCTTGCGCACATAACGGAGGCCGTTGTCAGAATTTTGGTAAGGCAGAAGTCTGGTCTGCCGAAGAGGTAAATTTCATCCAACAAGGCTTCGTTAATAATCAGAATGGTTATGCTGGTTATCGTAACTTCAGACAGCAAGGGAACTATCAAGACAGACCTCCCTATAATGCTGGCTCCAATCATAACCAGAACCAGAATAACCGCCCGGCTGGTCAAGCTCAGGATCAGAAGCCTAACCATCCGCCGGCAGGTGTCTACCAGCCGCCGCATCGCAATCCGGGTAATT
Source organism: Linum lewisii (assembly GCA_034768395.1). NCBI lineage: Eukaryota > Viridiplantae > Streptophyta > Magnoliopsida > Malpighiales > Linaceae > Linum > Linum lewisii. The sequence goes on along the minus strand of CM068296.1, from coordinate 70,120,189 downwards.
ATGGAACTACTCCTGGCAATCGCCAGCATCAATATCTTAACAATACCTATCCAGGACAGCAGCATCAAAGAGATAATAATGTCAGTGACCTGGATAAGAAGCTCAGCCAGATCATCACAAGACTCGATGATCATGACAGTCAGTTCAAGGCCCAAACTCTTCTCAATCAAGAAAAATAGCATCTGGACAACGGATTGAGCAAGTCGTGAACAACATCTCGAGCATGCTAGCATCTGGTCGACCATTTGGCCAGCATCTCGAGAAAAGAACAGGCTAAAATGGTAACTGCTCAAAAACTTCCGAACTTAATTGCTGATGCTTTTTCTGTTTTACGCAGGATCGCTAAAACTCCGGAAGAAGAGGAAGAAGAGGACCAGAAACCAGCGCCTAAGGATGATCCTCCTCTTGCACCATACGTCGTGAAGCCTCCTTTTCCTAGAGCACTGCTGCCAAACGCAAGGATCGAGACTGGCATGAAGGGGAACAAGGAAGGATACCCTGACATTCGTATTAAGAAACCTGTCTCTCCATATCCAGCTAAGTTATCTGATCCTGGTTCTTTTACTTTGCCTTTGGTCATCAATGATGTTGAAATTGAACGTTGCTTAGTTGATCTAGGAGCATCTGTTAATGTCATGCTTGTGAGTCTATATGAAAAGTTAAACCTAGGGGAACTTGAACCGCCCAGTATGCAACTCATCTTTGCTGATAGATCGCTTAAAACCCCTAAGGGAGAGATTAAAGACGTTGTCACCAAATGTGGTCCGTTCACGTTCTTAGCTGATTATGTGATTATGGATACTAGTACAGATGACGCTACTATTCTCATAGGTCGACCTTTCATGGCTACTACTGGAATGAATATTAACGTTCCTAATGGTTCTTTGACTTTAAGAGTTGGTAAAGAAACGAAAACGTTCCGTCTTAAAGACGGCATGAAATATGACTCTAGGAATGAAGAATCTCACTGCTTAGCTGTTGAAACTGTGGAGTTGACTCCGGTCAACTCCGTTACTAATGCTTCTTCCAGTGTCTCTAGATCAGTTGTTGCTACAGGTATTAAATAGGTCACTATGAAAAAACCAGAAATTTCGGTTCAGAAGCCGCTTAAGAAGAAGAAGGAACTGCAAGCCTCTTCTAAATCACCGAGCAGACCTCGAGGAAAGAACAAGAAGACAAAGACCCAAACGGTCTGGAGACCAAAAGCTCCACCATCTTCCACCGAGCCAGCTGCACCACCAATTCGTTCTGAGAAACCGACGCCGGGACAAGTATGGAGGGAGAAGCCGAAAGCATCTCCTAAGGAAGTACTAACGATCACCGATCCTGGTGATAACAAGCCGAAGAAGAAAGAAAAAGAGAAACCGACAGTCCTCATTCCTTCCATCGTCACACTAAAGAAGGATGACCTCTCTAGAGAGCTGTTCGGACCATTCAAGTTCGTTGATCATCTTCCCGACGGACGTACCAAACTACTACATGCAAACGGGAAGAGATTCACGCTTACCGGAGGGAAGTCCCGAAGCTGTACTTCATGAACTCCGATGCGAGCGTGAAGGAGAATCTAAGTTTGGATGTCTCCTAATACCGTCCAGGTATCGTCCAGCTCAAGGACGTTAATAAAAGAGCGCTTCGTGGGAGGCAACCCACGGCTGGAGTCAGTTTTGTTTTGTTTCAACCTTGGTATTTTAGAGTCGGTTCGGGAGAGTCAAAAGTGTCAGTTTGTTTGATTTACTATTTTTCGTGTAGAGTCTGCGTGTCATAGAGTTAGTTGCAAGTTGATTGAGGTCGTTCCGATTTTTCTGGATTTAACTGTGATTTTCTGAAGTTGGTCGAATTTGCGAAAATATTTTAAACCCGAACAGTTCAAAATTTTCGGCGAAACCACCCTTGTTTTCGGCGAAACCGATTTTCAAAATTTTGAACCTGTTTCTCCTGTTCCTCATTTTCGGTTCGGAAAATTTTTGTTTTCGGCGAAACCATTTCAACTAAGATTTCGGCGAAACCGAGCTTCCATTTTCGGCGAAACCGCCTTTTCAAATCGGTCAATCCATGTTAACTTGTAGTTTCGGCGAAACCACCCCCCTACTTTCACCGAAACTGATTTGAAAAATCACTTAATTATTCCCTTTAAAATCCGGACCTCTCTCTTCTTTATCCCATTTTCGCACAGCCTACCCGAAACCACCCCCCTCTCCTTTTGAAATCGCCGACCACCCTCCACTTTAAAACCCGCCGCCGCCCCCGCCGACCCCCGCCGCACCTCTCCCCTCCTCATTCCGATCCCACCAAGCCCTAGAACGTTCGAATCGGAGCTTTGCAGCTCCAGTTCTCCGAAACCCCAGTTTTCAAGTTTTTCACCGATTCCTCTCACCTCGTTCATTTTTAGCAATCATGACTTCAAGGTAAGTTGTATAACTTTTCAATATGAATCTTTTGACATATAGATTGCTGGATTTCGTCGAGGTTGACTTTCGGTTGACTTTTTGGTTTGCCTCGTTTTGCGTGCCGACTGTTTCGTGTGAACTAGGATTGACTGAACTTATATAACTGTTCTAGGATGCTTAGGGAGTTCCGTGCTTAATCTCCATATCATTTGGTCATGTGTTGCTATGCATACGATTAATTTCTTGTTATGTTGACTTGTGTGCGAAATGTCGGTTTGACTTTGAACTGTGTTGATCATTTGGCTGCCCCAAGTGTTCATTCTTGTTCATATTATCATGCTGCCATTTGAAATAATATTTTACCGTCATTCTCTGAGTTGTGACAGTCTCGCCATGATTAGGGTCCAATATGCTTAAAGGTTGACTTTCTAAATGTCGGTTTGACTTTTTGAACTCTGATTGTAATTATCCGATTCTGGCTGTTCCGAAGTATGTATTTTACTGTCTATGATTACCGGTTACTCCGCTTTCCTTACCCCACTTAGTTTCCCTCGTTTCTTTGTGAAATTGAGTTTTTCTACTAAGTGTGGGGTAAGGTTTTGGTCGACTAATTTGGTTTCATTCTGGTTTAGGAGCACCTTTGAGCGCAGGACTAAGGCGCGACTCGATGGCGCCTCGAGCTCAGGAGCTGCCGCTCCCGTCACACCCACCATTCTGGGTCCTCCACCTGCACTCCCTCGCCATGCTGGATACCATCCCACCATCGCCCGTCTACCGGACTTCTACTTTGAGAGCTTCCAGAAGATCGAGCACATCCGTGGAGCTGACGTGCGTCCTTTATCCATGGAGTCACTCCAGGAGCATGACGAGGATTCCTACCGGAACGTGCATGACGCCCTAGCACCGGCCGGTCTCCTAGAGCTGACCACCATAGCCGCCGAGTTCCCAGACATTGCTCTCCAGGAGTTCTGGGCGACATTTGACTTGGACGAGCATAAGAGGAGACGGGGCCAGAAGGTGATCACCTTCTTTCTTGGTGGGGTGTACAGGCAGCTCACCTACGATGAGTTTGCTGCTCATCTGGGCATCCCCTACGAGCACTATCACGATCACCACCTCGGCTGGGGCGATGTTGATGACGACGAGGAGTTGCACGCCCTCTGGAGCCACATGACAGGCGTGCCTGGCGATCGCCTCGGGAAGAGCAACTCAGTTAAGTCTCTCTCTCACCCGCTCTATAAGTTTATTCATATGGTTTGGCGGAGGTCACTTTTATATGTCAGAGACAAGGATCGCCACCATATCCTTAAGGAGGAGCTCGTGCTTCACCGAGCCATCCGAGAGAGCTACCCTCTCCACCCTGGCTGGGTGCTAGCTCACATCTTCAGCCAGCGGACCAAGAGGAGGAAGCTACCACGCAAACTCTTGGGAGGCAACTTCATAGGTCAGCTTATCCTGTCCTTCGGCATCAGCCATGAATATGGCCCTAACATTCCACGACACCCAATTATGACCGTTGGAGGAGACTTGGCGGTCGAGTACGACTTAGAACTCGACCTCAGTCCCCATGTAGCAGCAGACCCTCCACTCCAACCTGCGGTCGAGTCGGAGGACGAAGATGATGCTGAGGAGCAGCAGCCGAAGCCGCCGCCTGAGTTTCAAGATTATATACCCTCGCCACACCATCAGGCAGGGTACATCCACCAGTCGCCGCCGCGCATTCCAGATCCATTTCCGGTGCATACTCACCAGCCGCGACATCACCCCGCGAATGTGGGAGAGTTATACGAGCGACTGCAGGAGTGGCGCATCACCGACAACGCCGCTCAAGAGGCGCAATGGACTATTATGCAGCAACATATGCGCCGAGCCGACCGGCGATATGAGGCACAGATGGCGTGGCAACGCCAGCTCGACGAATTTCTCAACTTTTCACCTCCCGGTTCACCGGACCAGCAGTGATCGGGTTGTATTCCTTTTCTGGTGTCTTTTTTTTATTTATTATTTTCAGATTTCGATCCAACTTTTTTTTTCTGTGTGGATCCGGGGCACTTGTCCCGGTTTCCTTTTTATGTTTCATTTGTTTTTGTTTTGTAGGCAGTTGGGAGACTCCCTTTGCTTCAGGTTCTGTTACACTTCCCTCCGCTCCGAGGATCCGTGCTTACCCTCTGAAATCAACCGTCCTCTTCCAGGTTCTTCCATTCCACTCTGAACTCTAGAATTAGTCCTGTGAGGACACAGTCCGATTTAAGTGTGGGGTAGGATGCTAGAGAACCTTGCAT